>CANPUZ010000019.1:0-428565 GCA_947579665.1 Sympetrum striolatum | reverse complement strand
CCGCCCTTATAGAGTTAGGCTGTTATCCATAAGCATAGATATTAGATCACTTTTTGTAGATAAATAGTCTATCGCAGGTTTTCTTTGAACTTAAACTCGTTTTGAAGAATATTTTTTAGACTCTATGTAAGCCCTTTTAGATAGAACTAGCCCATGTGATACGATCAATTAAAGGTGTTCGCGAGCCATAGAATTTGTTGATATTTGCTAATATCGTTCCGAAACTCTAATACCTTTAGACATGTTTGTTGAAGAATAGCCGATGTTTGAGAAAGGAACCTTAGCCGTAGTGAAACAGATGTCAATTGATTTTGTGCGTGAAAGTGATTTTCATGGGCAGAGGTGGGCTTCAGTTCTCAAGCCGCTCTTTCCAACATTCGAACACCTCGTTACAGGTACGAATTGTTCAAATTATTCGTTTTTGTACCTTTATCGCAAGAATTGATGTTAAAATGGAATCTGAAACCATTATTTTGCGATTGCATGCTTTATCATATTATTCAGTCGACGACGCGATCGTTCCACATAACTCTTCGCAACTCAAGTGCATATGGTAAAGCATGCTCTTATATTAATATATATTCGCTGGAGAAGCAACGATTGGAATGAAATGGAATAGCAGAAGAGTCTAGGCAATTTCTTCACCTTTTCAGAGCTTTTTATGGTCGTTGAGTCAATTCTCTGCGTCTTAATCGCTTATTAATCATTTGCTTACGAGTTTCAATGATTGATCCGGTATCCTGATGTCTCCATTTAAATTTATTCGCTCTATCGTATTCTTTGAACAATGAGCTGGAGACAGTAACCGCCGACATAAGATAAATATATATTGCGCTCTGTCATGCGTAAGGATACGAAAAGCCCTTCACATAAATAAGGAAAAAATTGATATAGATTTTAATCGGGTATTCGTATCTATTAGAGTTTAATTTCATAACAAAACTATCTCTTAAACTATATTCTTAAATTCTTTCATAGGATATCGTTCTTGAATATAATGAACCTGAGCTTCAGAACTTCACAATTCTTAGCATCTCTTTCAATTCTTTTCCTTTTCTACCTACTTAATTTAGGTAACGTGCCTTTCCCCATAAGTCACTAATAAACGCATACCTTTTCGCGTTTACTCTTAATATCTATAAAAGGAAAAGGTAGCATGTTATACTAGTAACAGCCATACCATTCTACGATGAGAATTATCGATATAAATTATTAACCCGAAGTTTAGATAAAATTCTACGATGATATTCATCGGTAGTCGTTGATATTGCGCTATCACTGAACTAGTCATAGTTGAGCACTTCATTTCGGGAGCCATGATATTTTCCGATTTGGCTTCTTGCTTCGCTTCGTGAGTCATTAGCTTGAACTTTCGCTTTCCGCCTCGTTCTAAATCTCTGTAAAGAGAAGTGAGAGTTACTTGCAAACGTACACAAGGCTGTTTTAGCTTTCCCTTTCCGTTCATTTTTCGGTAAAATTCTTTACAAAATTAGCGAGCAATATTTTGTGAAGAGTTTCGTTTATCTCGATGTTTTGCTTCAACGACCTTGGATTCTTTCGCTTTGAATTTCATTGTTCAAGGCGATGTATTACCTGACGAACCAAGGAATTTAAAGTACATTTCATTGTATTATGTAGACTACAGCATAAACAAGCATAAGCGATAATAAACATAAACTTTGAGTAATATCATCCTTATGTACTGATTTAATATGTTGTTCAAGTTAACTTACTATCATTCGGATGGGCACTGTAAAAGTAGGAAAATTAATATCTCTAGCCTTTTTTTATCATTCCGGTTTAGTTTGAGGGAAATGAAGTTTATAAGGTTTCATCATAACCCAATTCCAATTCGGACCAATCAAATACCTTTGAGATTAATTCACTTGGATGAGAATGCCAACCAGATCATAATCGTGCTAATTGAGCTGTTCTTCTATACGTGGACTTGATTGTTTTTGATTGAGTTGCGTCCCAAGATGTTCCATCGAAGGAAGCATTGATCAAGTACTACATTCAGGGAATCTATTGCGTAGGTTTCCAAAGGAGATTAAAAACAATAATACTTTTGCATGATTTTCTCTTGTATACATTATTTATAGCTTCTTATCATAAAATTAGTGTGTACTCATCTCTTTTCCTTGGAGAGATATTCCACAATAAAATATTAAACGTTATAAGAGTTATTGTTTGTATAAAAGATATGTTTCTCGCAAATTCAATGATTTTTTTACGTTTTTATAAGAATTACTTAATTGCTTTAGTTATGCTTATAAAATTATGTTCCGATTCAAATTCGCAGATCGATGCTCATTTGCATTACAGCCAGACCTTCACTCGATATAAAACGTCATATGTAAATAATATTCAATTTATTTTTATTCGATTCACGAAAAATATTAGCAGAATGATATATTTGTAAAGTTATTTAACTTTGAGTCATAACGTAACTAAGGGTAGACGAGGAATCTACGAGGATTATTATCAAGGAGTTAAAATTTAATGTAAATTGAAATTGAATTGTTTTTCGGTTGATTAAATCTTATTTCGGTGGTGATTTATATTAAGGAAAACTATGAAGACTAGGGGGTAGACTCCCTCCTTCCTGGTCCAATGGAAGGAGGGAGGGGGGCGAGGCTCTAAGATAGTCACGTGGACAGCGCGTTTTCCTTTGGTTAAAGCTGTATTGGGTTCGATTCGCAGTGAGAGCCAATGCGTGAAAAATTCTAAGCCTTCTAAGCACTTTCAGCAGTGTTACTAGTACTATAACATCAAGGAGGGGTAATATTACTCGCGTGTTAAGTTATATTATATTCTCCGGTATTCCTCATCGGTCTGAGACGTTAAAAAATCTATTACTCTATCGTAGGAAAGCGAAAAGGAAAGCGGATGAAAAATAAAGAACATCGAACATAATTTGAATAAATTGTACAATAATGTATATACTCAAATATACTACTAAAGTAATAACTTACTAAGTAAGTACTAAGTTAAGAATAAGCTCAAATAGTCATTATAATCAAACAAATGTTTTAGTAAAGTGTCCTACTTTATTATGATCGTTATTATTACTATTGTATTAGTGTATTTTTGGATTGACACAGGTTTTATGTTTTCAAATTACTATTTTATTATCGGTTTCCTTATTTTTTCTTTAGATTCACTTTCGAAGCTTTCCTACATCTCCGAAGAGCAGAGTAAGAATACAGAGATACGAAGGAGAGAAATTCGGTCCAGGGATGGAATTCAAGATAAAATGAGTATAATTTGAATCTAATTTTAATACTAGTCAAACAAAACTATAGAAGAGAGTGAATATTTTAATTAACATAGTGTTTCGGTCGTTCAGATGATATTTTATTAATTATTTTTATATTTTTTCTTCAGAATAACGCTCGGACCTTTTCTCAAACATGAAAAGGGCAGGAGTTCGAATGCAGGGATGCTGCGGAGAGTAATTTGGTGCAGGGATGAAATCCAAAATACAATGAGTATAAATTCAATCTAATATTAAGACTACTCTTTTACAAGTATGGTAGATATTAAGTTCTTTTAATTAACATAGTTTTTAGGTAGCTTTGATAATGATTTATTAATTATTTTTATTTTTTTTCTTCAGAATTACGGGCGGACCTCTTCTCAAACATGGAAGTGCAGGAGATCGAATCCAGGGATGCTGCGAAAAGTCATTTGGACCAGGGAAGGAATTCACAATACCTTGAGTATAATTCCAATCTAATATTAAGACTACTCTTATACAAGTATGGTAGATAGCGCGTTATTATAATTAACATAGTGTTTTATTTTGCCTTTGTAAGTAGAGTTATACCTATAAGATGCTCGATTTTTCCCAAAGCTTTCGAAAAGTTAACTGCTAACTTTAATTTGTAAATACTTACGTTCAAATCATTTTTTTGAGCATGATAATGTGGGTTAAGGGATAGTTCATCACATAATTTCTAATCTCGGTCTTAATGTACAGCTCCCCACAAAAAAATCGAACGGCGTACTCTTAGCTGCATAAGATTGAGGGGCTTTGAAATACAGAGCTTGGCAACACCGTATGGCCAAGAGATAAGGTTGGCTCTTATCTGAGATCCTCGGGAATGCTATACAAGCGATTTCTGGAACTTTTTCGTTAAATAGTAAGGTATTACATTTTGAAAGGACACTGGCTGTCAGTTGGAAACAGATTCCTCTCTATTAGTCCCAAAATTTTCCACCTTCACATCATTTCTGGATCCCTTAAGTATTGACGGCTACAAAACATTTATATAATAACATTTATTGTTAAATTGAAGTATAAATTACGTTCAATTGGTCTGAATATAAAAAAGTGATAAAGGTTCACTTAGTAGGAAACGCTCATTTTTCATTCGTCGCAGTCAAAGGATCTCAGATAAGAGCCAACCTTATCTCTTGGCCATACGGTGTTGCCAAGCTCTGTATTTCAAAGCCCCTCAATCTTATGCAGCTAAGAGTACGCCGTTCGATTTTTTTGTGGGGAGCTGTACTTAATGCAAAGGTTCCGCCTCCGAGATTCTTAGTTCGGTTTGCACCTTAACGTTTATTTGCGAAATGTCAGAAAAAAATTAATTAATCATGGAATCATACATTACGAAAATCTCGGTAAGTTATATACTGATGTATTATTTCATCTCTATCTTCCACTGGATGAACAATTTACTCTAATTTGTTTCGCTAAAACACGCTTCGTATTAATTTAGTATGTTTTTAAATAATAATCTTCCTAAATTTGGGTCAATACACGTATCATTGTTAAGAGTATTCAGTAAAGAGTCTTACTTATTTAATTTCAGATGAGGTAGTAGAAATGAATTAGTTAAAGATGGGGATTCTCTAACTAAAGACCCACCCTGAATTTACTTTTTGTCTACATTAATAACATTGCGTTATAACAGACTGTTGTGCTTTGCGGAGTCTCCGCTTATGCGATACATGATATAAGTACTGGAAAATGTGTGCCATTGACTATGTTTCGTATTTGGTTAATCATACTGTTATTATTTTTCTCGAAGGACGGCGTCGGAGACGGAGTTGTGCTGCTGTGACGGCGGGGGACGGCATCGGCACCGATTTAAGATTGGAAGAATAAAATAAAAACTACCTTGTGAAATAAAATCCGTGACTTTTGAAGTAAACCGAAGTTTGTCCGTGCAGTGCACATTCCAATCATATAATTACATCTAAACTATTTAATGAACAATCAATTGAACAATTAAGTGAATCTTTATCTATGTGTACTATTTGAAGCTTTTCCAACGTTTAATTTTCATTGTGACTAATGGTGATGCAAGGTTTAAAATTATTTTTTAAACTTGTTTTGTGTATTTACTCGGTGTTTATTATAACACGTAAGATGAATAAAAAGTGAAATATGATCTTTTTCTTCCCAGCCAAAATATATTTTCAGTCATGTAGAGTTTAAAAATTGTAAGGCCAGACCTTGTATAGTTTCCCATTACTAGAATTGTATATAAAACGAATATAAAAATGACGATGCACCCTGAACAAAATTAACTATTGCAGAATGTATAGATTTCTAAAGAAGTGTAAGGAAGGATGTGTATATTTGATGTATTTTGTAACTTTTAATTGTATTACTGATACTTAACCTCTGAATAAATCTCATGGGGAAGTGGGTGAGAAGGTATAGGAGGGAGGAGGTTGATTAAGAGAGGGATGGAAAGGAATGAGGGGTACGTGAGGGGAGGGATGGTATGAAATAAATGGGTTGTGAAGTAAGAGGTTGGCTAAAGGGTGGGAATGGAGGGGGTGGGAATGGAGAGGGTAGGTAGAGAGAGGGTGGGTAGGGAGAGGGTGGGAAGGGAGAGGGTGGGTAGGGAGAGGGTGGGTAGGGAGAGGGTGGGTAGGGAGAGGGTGGGAAGGGAGAGGGCGGGAAGGGAGGGGGTGGGAAGGGAGAGGGTGGGAAGGGAGAGAGTGGGTAGGGAGAGGGTGGGTAGGGAGAGGGTGGGAAGGGAGAGGGTGGGTAGGGAGAGGGTGGGTAGGGAGAGGGTGGGAAGGGAGAGGGTGGGAAGGGAGAGGGTGGGAAGGGAGAGGGTGGGTAGGGAGAGGGTGGGAAGGGAGAGGGTGGGAAGGGAGAGGGTGGGTAGGGAGAGGGTGAGTAGGGAGAGGGTGGGTAGGGAGAGGGTGGGAAGGGAGAGGGTGGGAAGGGAGAGGGTGGGAAGGGAGAGGCTGGGTAGGGAGAGGGTGGGAAGGGAGAGGGTGGGAAGGGAGAGGGTGGGTAGGGAGAGGGTGGGTAGGGAGAGGGTGGGAAGGGAGAGGGTGGGAAGGGAGAGGGTGGGTAGGGAGAGGGTGGGTAGGGAGAGGGTGGGAAGGGAGAGGGTGGGAAGGGAGAGGGTGGGTAGGGAGAGGGTGGGTAGGGAGAGGGTGGGAAGGGAGAGGGTGGGAAGGGAGAGGGTGGGAAGGGAGAGGGTGGGTAGGGAGAGGGTGGGAAGGGAGAGGGTGGGTAGGGAGAGGGTGGGAAGGGAGAGGGTGGGAAGGGAGAGGGTGGGTAGGGAGAGGGTGGGTAGGGAGAGGGTGGGAAGGGAGAGGGTGGGTAGGGAGAGGGTGGGAAGGGAGAGGGTGGGAAGGGAGAGGGTGGGAAGGGAGAGGGTGGGTAGGGAGAGGGTGGGTAGGGAGAGGGTGGGTAGGGAGAGGGTGGGTAGGGAGAGGGTGGGTAGGGAGAGGGTGGGAAGGGAGAGGGTGGGTAGGGAGAGGGTGGGTAGGGAGAGGGTGGGTAGGGAGAGGGTGGGTAGGGAGAGGGTGGGAAGGGAGAGGGTGGGTAGGGAGAGGGTGGGAAGGGAGAGGGTGGGTAGGGAGAGGGTGGGTAGGGGGAGGGTGGGAAGGGAGAGGGTGGGAAGGGAGAGGGTGGGTAGGGAGAAGGTGGGTAGGGAGAGGGTGGGAAGGGAGAGGGTGGGTAGGGAGAGGGTGGGAAGGGAAAGGGTGGGTAGGGAGAGGGTGGGTAGGGAGAGGGTGGGTAGGGAGAGGGTGGGAAGGGAGAGGGTGGGAAGGGAGAGGGTGGGAAGGGAGAGGGTGGGTAGGGAGAGGGTGGGAAGGGAGAGGGTGGGTAGGGAGAGGGTGGGAAGGGAGAGGGTGGGAAGGGAGAGGGTGGGTAGGGAGAGGGTGGGTAGGGAGAGGGTGGGAAGGGAGAGGGTGGGTAGGGAGAGGGTGGGAAGGGAGAGGGTGGGAAGGGAGAGGGTGGGAAGGGAGAGGGTGGGTAGGGAGAGGGTGGGTAGGGAGAGGGTGGGTAGGGAGAGGGTGGGTAGGGAGAGGGTGGGTAGGGAGAGGGTGGGAAGGGAGAGGGTGGGTAGGGAGAGGGTGGGTAGGGAGAGGGTGGGAAGGGAGAGGGTGGGAAGGGAGAGGGTGGGTAGGGAGAAGGTGGGTAGGGAGAGGGTGGGTAGGGAGAGGGTGGGAAGGGAGAGGGTGTGAAGGGAGAGGGTGGGTAGGGAGAGGGTGGGAAGGGATAGGGTGGGAAGGGAGAGGGTGGGTAGGGAGAGGGTGGGAAGGGAGAGGGTGGGTAGGGAGAGGGTGGGAAGGGAGAGGGTGGGAAGGGAGAGGGTGGGAAGGGAGAGGGTGGGTAGGGAGAGGGTGGGTTGGGAGAGGGTGGGAAGGGAGAGGGTGGGAAGGGAGAGGGTGGGAAGGGAGAGGGTGGGTAGGGAGAGGGTGGGTAGGGAGAGGGTGGGTAGGGAGAGGGTGTGAAGTGAAATGGTGGGTAGGAAGAGGTCCTCTATTTTAGAAAAATTTTTTTGTCGCAAATGTTGCTTTGTGTTAAGAAAAAGATAGTAACACTCACGTCTGGATTAATAATTACACAAGATAGTAACTATAGCAAAAGTTTAAGAGAAAAATGAGTTTGGAAAATTTTTGCGATAAATAGCGACGAACAGCTCAAGGAATTCGTGAAGGTCGGGAGGGAGAGAGGTAGGGAGAGGGTGGGTAGGGAGAGGGTGGGAAGGGAGAGGGTGGGTAGGGAGAGGGTGGGAAGGGAGAGGGTGGGAAGGGAGAGGGTGGGAAGGGAGAGGGTGGGTAGGGAGAGGGTGGGTAGGGAGAGGGTGGGTAGGGAGAGGGTGGGTAGGGAGAGGGTGGGTAGGGAGAGGGTGGGAAGGGAGAGGGTGGGTAGGGAGAGGGTGGGTAGGGAGAGGGTGGGAAGGGAGAGGGTGGGAAGGGAGAGGGTGGGTAGGGAGAAGGTGGGTAGGGAGAGGGTGGGAAGGGAGAGGGTGGGAAGGGAGAGGGTGGGTAGGGAGAGGGTGGGAAGGGATAGGGTGGGAAGGGAGAGGGTGGGTAGGGAGAGGGTGGGAAGGGAGAGGGTGGGTAGGGAGAGGGTGGGAAGGGAGAGGGTGGGAAGGGAGAGGGTGGGAAGGGAGAGGGTGGGTAGGGAGAGGGTGGGTTGGGAGAGGGTGGGAAGGGAGAGGGTGGGAAGGGAGAGGGTGGGAAGGGAGAGGGTGGGTAGGGAGAGGGTGGGAAGGGAGAGGGTGGGAAGGGAGAGGGTGGGTAGGGAGAGGGTGGGTAGGGAGAGGGTGGGAAGGGAGAGGGTGGGTAGGGAGAGGGTGGGAAGGGAGAGGGTGGGAAGGGAGAGGGTGGGAAGGGAGAGGGTGGGTAGGGAGAGGGTGGGTAGGGAGAGGGTGGGTAGGGAGAGGGTGGGTAGGGAGAGGGTGGGTAGGGAGAGGGTGGGAAGGGAGAGGGTGGGTAGGGAGAGGGTGGGTAGGGAGAGGGTGGGTAGGGAGAGGGTGGGAAGGGAGAGGGTGGGTAGGGAGAGGGTGTGAAGTGAAATGGTGGGTAGGAAGAGGTCCTCTATTTTAGAAAAATTTTTTTGTCGCAAATGTTGCTTTGTGTTAAGAAAAAGATAGTAACACTCACGTCTGGATTAATAATTACACAAGATAGTAACTATAGCAAAAGTTTAAGAGAAAAATGAGTTTGGAAAATTTTTGCGATAAATAGCGACGAACAGCTCAAGGAATTCGTGAAGGTCGGTTATTTGAAAGAGTAAAATCAAGATTCTAAATTACTACTCGAAATTCAAGTTGTACATTTGATACATAGCCTTGTTGCTTCTTTGCATTTATTTGACTTCAAATGATGTTTTGCCTTCGAAATCTCCAAATCATGGCTTAATTTAAGTTTTCACACATAATACATTTATTTTTCTAATACATGAACTTCTAAATCAATTACCGAAATAGTTGTATATTTATGGTTTGAGATAATGAATTTACTTCAAATACTCTTTTGAGGAAGTTTCAGCGATAAAATATTAATTTGGGGTTTACGAATTTAAGAAAAAATCGTAAGTACTTAAAAATATAGTACTTTTGCTTTGAGGAATTGAAGTATTGACTGAAAAACAGAGTGAAAATTATTTTAGGATTTCTGAAGTTTAAGAAATATATGTTTACTCTAAAAATGCTAAAAATACAATTTTAAAATTTCAAGGTCTGTTGATAATTTAAGAAAATTAGGAGTTGAAAATTAAATAAAACACGTGCTGTCATCTCTTGAGGAAAATTCGAAATATCGTTATTAAACTTTGATGCTGCTGCCATCGCTTGAGGAAAATCGGAACTTTTGTTTTTTATTTTGCCGCTACTGCCATCTCTTGAGGAAAATTTTAACTAATGTTTTAAACTTTGACGCTGCTGCCATCTCTTCAAAAAAAATTTGGACTTTGGTTGTTAAAATACGCAGATTTTTCCTAATTTTAAGGAATAAGCGATTTACTATTAATATATTACAGATACTTCGAAATATATCCGATATTTTTATGTATAACCTCCTCTTTCCTAATTCCTTTTGTACGAGATATTATTGAAGATTCGTTACTCCTCCCGTATTTTTCATAATGGAAATTTTACTAATCGCATATTTCACGATTTGTAGCGGAGATTGGGTGGAGGAGCTACGTAGTAGTCGTCATAGTAAATATAAGGCATAATAAAAACCCTTGAAGCCGAACAACCTTGCAAACCAACTGTAGCTTGCAATCCGGACGGGAGGGTGACATTCTTTTTCATAACACAAACCCACTTTTGCGACAAAAACAATAATTTTGCATAAACAAATTATGCAAGAATGGATTCTAGCGACCGTTGAAATATTCGGAACGGGCACAAGGATTCTCTATTTTAGAAAAAGTTTTTTGTCGCAAATGTTGCTTTGTGTTAAGAAAAAGATAGTAACCCTCACGTCCGGATCGCTAGCTTTAGTTGGTTTGCAAGCTAAATTTGTATCCAAGGTCTTTGAACAGATATATTAATATTTATCGTAAAAATTTCTTCGGCATACTTTTAGTTCGTAAATATCTTCATATCAATGGAATCAGGGAACGTTATATATTCGTAAATGCTCAATACTTCCGAAATTTCAGAAGATATTACGGCTAAATCTTACTTAATTTTATTTGAGGAATTTAATGATTTCGCTAACGTTATTTTGCGTAAAGACAATGAAAGCAACCCTCTTCCCCCAACCCTCCTCCCCCCAACCCTCAACCCCTTCCCGCAACCATCAACCCCCCCATTCCGTCTACGTAATTTATCTAGATTATCGTATTTGTTTTTGGTTTAAAAAAACTGCGTTTCAGAAGCTAAAATTTACGACATTTTGGATGAATTTCATCGAAAATCATTCATTATATTATACCCACCCTTTTTGCTCAAGGAGCCTGTAACTGAGTAGGAAAATGGGAACTTGGCATTAGAAATCGTTCATTATTACACCTACCCAACTCCCCTTTTTGCTCAAGAAAGCCCGTAACCGAGTAGGAAATGAGAAATGCGCGCCTGTTAGAGTTGAAATAAGTTACAATCGCCCTAGCGGATTCCCGAGGAAACATAAAAATGGCGGAAAAGCAGACGAAAAACTTCGAAAATTGGTCATTTTTGGATGGAATTTTCTACAACACCACGTCACTTAGGAATAAATGCTTATCATAAAATTAAGCCGCACTCCTATATCTTTAAAATGGTGTCTGAATGGTTTCTGTAACTCTAATAGTAACTGAGTTATAGAATTTCTCCCTGACGGTGCCAAACTGCAAATTTACCTGATTTGTTTTTAAATTTCATAAATATTATATCAAAAAACTGAACTTAACAAATTTGGCAATACGCATTTCTGCGTAAAGTGCTTCCTTAAAATAGGTAATGAGAAAATATTACAGATTCAAAGTAATACATATTTATTAATTAATTACACTCTGAGGGAATTTTCTGAGCTTCACAAAGCTCGATTTTTAGTTTCTCCCTGCACGTAATACAGAGAAACTATTGTATTCGCAAAAAAGTTCGACCTCCAGATTTCGACGGAAATATATGTTTTGGGGCCCATAGAACACGTTTTCGCTATTTTCCCAAACATGTCTGTCCGAGGTAAAAAAGTTTGTGTGCGATTTATCTTAAAAAGTGATTATCCGGTCATTTTCAAAATTCATATTTAGTATTTTCCTAACAATGCCAAGAGTTGATTAGTTTTTTATGAATATCGCTTGACCGGAAGTTGCGGTTTATCCGGAACAAAATTTCATTTCTTAAATATCGCTGTAAGAATGCAATGTAATACAATTACAAACAAAAGTTGTAGATAATGTACTTTACTACAACTTTTGTGCGAAACATATTTTCGTAACACTGATTGTTTAGGAGTTATTCTTCAATAATGGTTAACCGGAAGTTGCTTTTTATCCAAAAATTGTAGTTTTTCTTAAATATTTCTGACAGAATGTGATGTATATATATGCAATTATCTACAAAAGTTATAGATAATGTATTTTACTACAACTTTTGTTTGAAACATTTTTTCGTAACACTGATTGTTTACGAGTTTTTCTTCAATAATGTTTAACCGGAAGTAGCTTTTTATCCATAAATTGTAGTTTTTCTTAAATATTTCTGACAGAAAGTGATGTTGGTCTATACAATTACTTTCCAATGTTATAGATAATGTATTTCGCCACAAATGTTGCATGATACATTTTCCTGTATCACTCATTGTTTAGGAGTTATTTATATATTATCGTCATAGGCTTCTGTTTTCAATAAATATGGAGAAAGACATGTGTTGGCCACTCCAGATTTTTTATAGGTGTTCTCAATTAGATTACGAATTTAGTTTTATTTTTAATGCTGATAAAAGTGATTTCTTTTATAGAAAGATATTTATTTGATCTACCTACTCAAAGTTCACACATTCCAAACAACAAAAACTATTGCGTAGTACCCTTTTTACAGTATATATTAAAGTCGAGCTCGAGTCGTGGGAAAAAAAACTGTGATAAAGCTGCAAAAACGGTGCCTGAGGATGGACCTTTAAAAAACCTCACATAACTACCATTAACCAAACACTTATATAGGTCTCAAAGACCTGAATTTTGCAGAACTTCAAAAGGTGAATTTTGTGCCAGTGACATATTTTACCCCGTACTTTGATTAAATTTTAATTAATTAAACAAACCGATGTCCTAAATCTGCAGAGTATTCTGCAATATTTTGCCTGCTCAAACTAGAGCAATGAAAGGATAGGCTCCCCTACAAGAATGCTAATATCTTATCTCCGTGGGTTAAACATCTTAAATGAACTCACGTAATATAATCTCAGAATTTATTAACAAATCAGTTCATTCTCATATTTACAGAATACTGCGTCGAATCACACTCTCACACTTAATGCAGTTCAGAGATTCATAAATGCACTCTACTGCTTGGACACTTTCTCCTCCTGCAGACCCGTCACCACGACGTACTCGCCTCCGATGACCTGCCTCAAAGTGCCTTCCTCTTCCAACACAAAGTCCCCGTCGATCACCAACGGTTCGCTGTTGTCCGCCCACATGGCGTTCTCCATGCCTCTCCTTTTGGTGTCGTCCAAGATCACTTGAAGAGGGGAACCAAAAAGGCTTCCCACGTCGCCAGTCTCAAACACCAGCTGCTCCGAAACCTTTTCCTGTTCACGAGAAATTGCGTTAATTAAATGACCAAAATGTGTAATCACTTAAGAGTGGTTTATTACATGAATTACAAAATATTTAAATTCATAATTATCAAATCACAAAATTAAATTCTCAGATATAAAATAAAAATTTAAATTCATAATTATCAAATCACGAAATTAAAATCTCAGATATTAAATAAAATATTTAAATTCATAATTATCAAATCACGAAATTAAATTCTCAGATATAAAATAAAAATTTAAATTAATAATTATCAAATCACGAAATTAAAATCTCAGATATTAAATAAAATATTTAAATTCATAATTATCAAATCACGAAATTAAATTCTCAGATATTAAATAAAGAATTTAAATCTATAATTATCAGATCACGAAATTAAATTCTCAGATATTAAATAAAGAATTTAAATCTATAATTATCAGATCACGAAATTAAATTCTCAGATATTAAATAAAGAATTTAAATCTATAATTATCTAATCACGAAATTAAATCCTCCGATATAAAATCACAAAAAATTTAAATTCATAATTATCAAATCACGAAATAAAATTCTCAGTTATAAAATCAAAAGAAAAATTTAAATTAATAATTATCAAATCACAAAATTAAATTCTCAGATATAAAATAAAAAATTTAAATTCATAATTAACAAATCATGACATTAAATTCTCAGATATAAAATCACAAAAAAATTAAATTCATAATTATCAAATCACAACATTAAATTCTCAGATATTAAATAAAGAATTTAAATCTATAATTATCAGATCACGAAATTAAATTCTCAGATATTAAATAAAGAATTTAAATCTATAATTATCAGATCACGAAATTAAATTCTCAGATATTAAATAAAGAATTTAAATCTATAATTATCTAATCACGAAATTAAATCCTCCGATATAAAATCACAAAAAATTTAAATTCATAATTATCAAATCACGAAATAAAATTCTCAGTTATAAAATCAAAAGAAAAATTTAAATTAATAATTATCAAATCACAAAATTAAATTCTCAGATATAAAATAAAAAATTTAAATTCATAATTAACAAATCATGACATTAAATTCTCAGATATAAAATCACAAAAAAATTAAATTCATAATTATCAAATCACAACATTAAATTCTCAGATATTAAATAAAGAATTTAAATCTATAATTATCAGATCACGAAATTAAATTCTCAGATATTAAATAAAGAATTTAAATCTATAATTATCAGATCACGAAATTAAATTCTCAGATATTAAATAAAGAATTTAAATCTATAATTATCTAATCACGAAATTAAATCCTCCGATATAAAATCACAAAAAATTTAAATTCATAATTATCAAATCACGAAATAAAATTCTGTTATAAAATCAAAAGAAAAATTTAAATTAATAATTATTAAATCACAAAATTAAATTCTCAGATATAAAATAAAAAATTTAAATTCATAATTATCAAATCAAAAAATTAAATTCTCAGATATAAAATAAAGAATTTAAATTCATAATTATCAAATCACGAAATTAAATTCTCAGATATTAAATAAAATATTTAAATTCATAATTATCAAATCACAAAATTAAAATTCTCAGATATTAAATAAAATATTTAAATTAATAATTATCAAATCACGAAATTAAATTCTCAGATATTAAATAAAATATTTAAATTCATAATTATCAAATCACAAAATTAAATTCTCAGATATAAAATAAAAAATTTAAATTAATAATTATCAAATCACGAAATTAAATTCTCAGATATTAAGTAAAAAATTTAAATTCATAATTATCAAATCACGAAATTAAAATCTCAGATATTAAATAAAATATTTAAATTCATAATTATCAAATAACGAAATTAAATTCTCAGATATTAAATAAAATATTTAAATTCATAATTATCAAATCACAAAATTAAATTCTCAGATATAAAATAAAAAATTTAAATTCATAATTAACAAATCATGACATTAAATTCTCAGATATAAAATCACAAAAAAATTAAATTCATAATTATCAAAACACAAAATTAAATTCTCAGATATAAAATAAAAAATTTAAATTCATAATTAACAAATCATGACATTAAATTCTCAGATATTAAATAAAGAATTTAAATCTATAATTATCAGATCACGAAATTAAATTCTCAGATATTAAATAAAGAATTTAAATCTATAATTATCAGATCACGAAATTAAATTCTCAGATATTAAATAAAGAATTTAAATCTATAATTATCAGATCACGAAATTAAATTCTTAGATATTAAATAAAGAATTTAAATCTATAATTATCTAATCACGAAATTAAATCCTCCGATATAAAATCACAAAAAATTTAAATTCATAATTATCAAATCACGAAATAAAATTCTCAGTTATAAAATCAAAAGAAAAATTTAAATTAATAATTATCAAATCACAAAATTAAATTCTCAGATATAAAATAAAAAATTTAAATTCATAATTAACAAATCATGACATTAAATTCTCAGATATAAAATCACAAAAAAATTAAATTCATAATTATCAAATCACAACATTAAATTCTCAGATATTAAATAAAGAATTTAAATCTATAATTATCAGATCACGAAATTAAATTCTCAGATATTAAATAAAGAATTTAAATCTATAATTATCTAATCACGAAATTAAATCCTCCGATATAAAATCACAAAAAATTTAAATTCATAATTATCAAATCACGAAATAAAATTCTCAGTTATAAAATCAAAAGAAAAATTTAAATTAATAATTATCAAATCACAAAATTAAATTCTCAGATATAAAATAAAAAAATTAAATTCATAATTAACAAATCATGACATTAAATTCTCAGATATAAAATCACAAAAAAATTAAATTCATAATTATCAAATCACAACATTAAATTCTCAGATATTAAATAAAGAATTTAAATCTATAATTATCAGATCACGAAATTAAATTCTCAGATATTAAATAAAGAATTTAAATCTATAATTATCAGATCACGAAATTAAATTCTCAGATATTAAATAAAGAATTTAAATCTATAATTATCTAATCACGAAATTAAATCCTCCGATATAAAATCACAAAAAATTAAAATTCATAATTATCAAATCACGAAATAAAATTCTCAGTTATAAAATCAAAAGAAAAATTTAAATTAATAATTATCAAATCACAAAATTAAATTCTCAGATATAAAATAAAAAATTTAAATTCATAATTATCAAATCACAAAATTAAATTCTCAGATATAAAATAAAAAATTTAAATTCATAATTATCAAATCACGAAATTAAATTCTCAGATATTAAATAAAATATTTAAATTCATAATTATCAAATCACAAAATTAAAATTCTCAGATATTAAATAAAATATTTAAATTAATAATTATCAAATCACGAAATTAAATTCTCAGATATTAAATAAAATATTTAAATTCATAATTATCAAATCACAAAATTAAATTCTCAGATATAAAATAAAAAATTTAAATTAATAATTATCAAATCACGAAATTAAATTCTCAGATATTAAATAAAAAATTTAAATTCATAATTATCAAATCACGAAATTAAATTCTCAGATATAAAATCACAAAAAAAATAAATTCATAATTATCAAATCACATAATTAAATCAACATATATCACAAGTCACAAAGATAATATTCACAACAATTAAACTCAAAATTATTAAATCAGGAAATCATTTGCAAAAACCAAATTATTTTTCCATAAAAATTACACGTTTGAATTCTAAATTAAAATATGAGTCACTTTTTTTCCAGCGAGTCTAGTTCCAGCGGTTACAATTTTTGAAATGTGAAATAGTTTCTTCCTCACGGGTGAATTGTGAAGAATCTTCGATTAATTCTAATAATTTCTAAAGTATTATTTAGAGAACAAATACCTTCTAGATTAAAATCATTCTTTCATGTATAAATTATGCATTTTTCTTCAAACTTTATGTAAATACTGAGTCAACAATGCACAAGTATAGCCCATTGTTTTGTAGGGACTGATCTTTGTTATTAAGTTTATATAAATGTCTTTCTTAGGCAATTATTGAACTTTTGATATTCATCAAATTGATTGAAGGTTATTATTATATACAGAGATAACTCGATAAATCAAAAGTATGATAAATTTGTATTAACTATTAATGCTTTTGTTCTCGAAAAAATAGAAAATTTTGCTGTCAAAATTTAATCGAAGCACAACAATGTATACAAAGGACATATTTTTCTATCAACCAAATAAACAAATACTTTATTATAACGATTTTATTAATGCTAATTTTGATTCCGTTATATTTGAAAGGTGAATTCACTATTTTGGTGTGAAAATTGAATAGCTATTCTTATTTGGGTTGTGGAATATTGCATTGAAGTCGAAATTGAGATAATGTGGACAGGGTATTTGGCGGGTACTTCACCAGGTCTGCATCTACATTAATACCCTAGAAGCTGCCTTTCGGCGTGTGGCAGGGGGTGTAAACACCAGTTGAATCTAAACTACTTCCTCATTCGGTTATTGTCGCGTATCGTTCGCGGAAAGAATGAATTTTTAACTCGTCCTAGCATCCATTTCTCTTAACTTCACTATCGGATTGGTAGCAGGGGGGATACCGATTGTATCTTCCGAAAATGTAGTTTCCCTGAATTTATCAACCAATCGCAGCTTCCAATCTCCTTTCTTTCAAGGATTCCCAACCTACGTCTGAGAGCATTTTTGTCCCTTTTTATCGTAGCAATTCTTAACAAAACGAACCGCTTTACGCTTTCTAGAGTACACGTTTCATCCGCCGTATACTTGCCGCATATTCCAGAAGGACCAAGGTAAAATAACATCGCTCTCTCACCTTTTCATCGCATTTACCAACGCTTTACAAAGCCTTTTACTTGCTTCACCGCAGATTTTTCGAATATACGTGCTCCAATTTAAGTTATTAGTGATGTTGATCTCGAGATATTCAACTGAATCTATTACTTTGATATTAATTCCATTAATTTCGTACGGGTGATTTGGACGCAATTTTTTCTCTTCAAAGAAATTAACTACGGAGCATAACCATTTACCGTGGTCTCATCAGCTGATGACTTTGGCTCCTCTTCGTGGACCAGTCCCTGCTGCTGCATCTGCCTCAGGAGGCCCTCGTCCAGCTGGAGAGAGAGGCTGCCGTTTTCAAGCTGCAGCTGGAACGCACCACTGCCTCCTCCGAGACTGCAAAACCCAATCGAGATGCAGAACGCTTTACTTTGGGGAACGTTATAATCCAAAATGAAACTTTCGCTGAAATTATCCCTTTACGTAATAAAGGCAAAATAGAGCAAAAAAGTTAAAATTTTACTACAAAAAACAGCCAATCCTCCTCAAGATCAATGCGATTGTTGAGACAAGCTCATGAACTTTACTGTGTAGTAAGGATAGCACAGGATTTTAGACTGTATTCTAAAGGGAATTTACGCATTGCACGATAATCCCCGTTGAGAATCAACGGCGCTTCAGCTAGAATAAATATTAAACAGTTTGTCGTATAATTGTTGTGTTGCATCAAGTGGAAGATAAAAATGCAATGAGCGTTAGTGCAAAGATTGATATCTGAAAGGAAGTGTTTTGCCAAGTGATTACCACTTCCAGAACGAGTCAAAAGAGGGAAGAGACAGACAATTATAAACCAAAAATGGACGAAAATGCATTGAAAATTATATAAATCAAAGATGAAGACCCCACAGTTAAACTGCACAGAACTGCAAAGTGGCAACTTTTCATTGACTTGAAATATTGTATTTCGAAAGAAAGTTTCTCGTTATACTTCTGTCCTCTTGCCAGATTTAACGCTTAAGTGTTATTGGAAGGGAATTTAGGAAAATTCTTGAGCAAGTTGGTCCGCAGCGACTTACTTAGCCTGTAGTGTGCCCCAGTCTTCCACGACGTCCGAAGACGGATTCTCGGCTGCCGCGTTGTCTTGCAGAGTGGCGTCCATGGAGCGGATGGCCTCGGATATTGCCACCGCCTTGGGTTTCCTCCCGCGCCTTTTCCCGTCCATCATCGCGGGCCTTAAATGCGTGAGCAGGTGCGCTTTCCTGTGCCCAGACGTGCGGAAACGTAACTCGCAGTACGGGCATTTGAACGGTCTGGCACCTGTTGGACAGAATCCACAATTAACTGTAGCGACAATTCCATTCACAATGAAAATTACTGTATTAAATAATCATATCCGTAAAAAAACCTGCCAGAGATCAGCTTACAAAAATTAAAATCAGTTTTTAACATGATTTTAATGTCACCTAAATTATAAATTACTGTTTTAAATAATCGTATCCGTAAAAAACCTGCCAGAGGTAGTGAACCTGCTTACAAAAATTAAAGTCAGATTAATATTAATTTCCAATTAAACCTGACATTAAAATTATATTTACAGTTACAATTGTATGACATAACCGTAAAATTAAATTAAAATAACAAAATCTGACAAATATAATTATTTTGTTATTTTTTTATATATAAAAAACAATAACTTTATACACAATTGGCCTTCCTGAGAAAATTTGTAAGATTTTTTAAAATCCCTTCCCAATTACATGGAAACTTGAAACCTGGCATGTGATTACAGATAATAAATACATTTCATATACGCTCTTTAAGATTTTTTTCTGATGGTCCTTTGTTCAATCCCAGAGACCCTATGCATTTCAGATGGGGATAACAGAGTCTTAATTTTGGACCTTCCCGTAGTGATATCGACTTCAAAAATTTGAATTAAACAATCCTTATGTTCACCAATTTATATGCATTCACGTTTTCCAAAAGATCATGATGGCGACACCAGGCGTCTCTAAAATCAGTATGGCAGGAATACTTGCGATTCGGATTAGTAAATAGTTTCAGCTTTATCCCAGTGGGACAGGGGATGTCATAGGGGAAGCACGCTCTTCTTCATCTGTTAAACCGTCGCTAAATGTGCTTTATTTTGATGGCAGGTCGGTGCAAATTTCTCCTTTTTAAAATAAAGTGCGGCGATTTTTACGAATGTTTTCAATATATTATTTTCCTTATGAGAACCTATATATTTTAATATCGACTTGAAATCACTTATTTGCTTTCAACTTTCATTCATAATTATATTTATTTATGATAATATTAAAATTGCATTAATATTTATCTCTGCAGTACCCTCTTATTTATTTATTTGTACCTCTTATCTATTATATATAATTCCTTCTCCGGATTCATTCATATATATAGATAGATAGGATACTAATTCACAGACTAAAGCAAGAGCATCATTGATTTGGAATTGTTATGATGTATAACGTCAAACTGCCAAAAAATTGCGATTTTGAACCTCAGTGTCATGGGTTCGATTCCAGAGGGCCCCAAAGTCCCGATTCATCCCATTTAAAAGCATTGCTTGGATTTTCGGGAATTTTTAAAAAATACTTCCCGGATAAGTAGAGCATTAAAACTCAATAAGCTTATTAATATGGTCATGATCAATCGAAAACATTAATGACTTTCATGGAAAATATCCTGGGTTCGATGCTAGGACGATGCAAATATCTGCTTTAAAATACATTGAGGTAGTTTTCATTATTTTTTTTTGATGCACTTCTCGAAATAATAGGAAGTTCTTGCTTACATAGAAGATGTATATTAAGACTTGGTTTATGGAAAAAATTTGATAAGACCGTACTGTTCCTGGGTTCGATGCCAGAGCACATTAACATTTCTCACATAAGGAATATATATGAAGAGTAGGACATCGTTTGAGGCAATTGCAGCAAATATTTCTGCTTGAATTTTCACACATAGTTAGAGGTGGTGATCTTCTATTGTGCTGCATAGAGTATAACCAAGAAGACCCCGGTTTGATGCCGAGCAGTAAATATTTCTCGCATATAAAACACATAGGGGTAGTTTTTCATTATTCATTTTGATGTACATATCGAAATAATAGGAAGTACTTGCTTAGATGGAAAATGTACATTAAGACTCGGTTTAAGAAAAACAATTAGATAAGACCATGCTGTTCCTGGGTTCGATGCCAGAGCACAATAACATTTCCCACACAAAGAAGAAGTAGGATGAATGATGATGCCGGACGAAAAAATTGGAGCGAATTTTATGAATATTTTCAATACATTATTTTCTTTTGAGGACCCTCTCGATATGATGCCAACTTGACATTTGTGTTATCAGTATAATTGCAGAATGCAAGCAATATTTTACTCGTAAATACATATGCATCAGTAAATATAACGGAAATTAAAATGGAGGGGTTACCCTAGGATAACATCCTGTTTGGGGTTAACTCTTCCAGTCCAACAAAAAAAATTATATTAACGAGTAACTTTAAAAAAATTGAAGTAGGTACAAAAGCAATCAAAAAGGAAAATAAATATTGGAAAAAATATAGAAAAAGCCGGAACAAATAAATGCAATCATAAAATGCACAATAAAATAACACAAGTAGAATTTGTTGATCAAAACAGAAGGAATTCACTCATTTTAAACAAATATTCCCCTTCCTTATTCTCAAACGACCATTCTTCATCTCGTTTTATAAAAGTTACTTCTTTGTCTGCACCAGATATACTCACGGGTAGAGGAACGGACAATTCAGGGCCAAGATTGAGAACGGATAGACGAAGAATGTCATTATTGGGTTTAGGTAAAATAATATTAAATTTTGCTCTGTGGGTTTTACGAGTTCTCCACCACGATTGTAGAACATTCGTAAAATCTTATAAATAAATAAATGCCTAAGGGGTAAAATATTCAACTTTTTACACATAGGAAAGGAATGCGCCGTGAATGAGCGTCATTGCCCTTTTTCGGGATATCAGAAGTGGATTAATATTCGTGTGCACGCAATTCCATACTGTAATCTCAAGTTCACAAGACAAACTATCTAGAGGAGTGATAATGGAGAAGTATATCTAAATAGATGGAATTTTCTAGTGACGGAGATCAATTCTAATTTTCATTTATGTGGCTTTTCCAACTGTACTGTAATTCCAATTTATCTGTACATGGTTTATCTAAAGATTGAAGATTGTATGGGAGTTCGTTAAAAATGGTTGGTGCTATGACTTCCAAGTTCCTTTTATCATAATTATTATAATATTTAAGAATATTGCACCTAATCTTTGGCCTTCTGCACGTTATTTGACATCAAATTTGTTTTGTATCTGTTGGAGGAATAGTTTGTAATTAACTAGTAAATAATAGTAATAATTTATTATCACAAACAAGTTAGTCAACCCAATTACAAGTGATATAGCCGTAAATATATTTGCAACTTTTATGAGAGAGTATATTGACGTTAAATTAAATTACCACTTAAAAAATGAAATGCTTTAGATAAACTTCATTAAAAACATTAATTAAATCAGAAATAAATAATCAAGTACCTAAAATAAACAACTGAATGTTTCTAAAATGCAAATAAGCAATAAAATAGTTATTTAGAAGTGGTCAGATGATCGCTTCCACTCTTTCTCGTATTTATAAAATGCATCAATGAATAAATTACGTGTGCACTCACCTTTGTGAAGGCGCATGTGAACCTTGAGGCTTCCCTTGGTCGCAAAGAGGCAACCGCAGACGTGGCATGGGTACTTGGGGTGGTACACCTGCTTGTGGCCGTCCTCGGGATGCGTGAGCCGGTGGGAGTCGAGGGTGGATTTGACGGTGAAGCGCCTCCCACACTTGTCACATTCGAACGGCCGCTCCCCTGTGTGGGTGCGGATGTGCCTCTGAAGGTCTGATGGCTTCCGGAAGCTCTTGGGGCAGTGGGAGCAGACGTGCGGCAGTTTGGGTGCGTGTTGCAGCTGCCTCTCCCTTTCCTGTTCCGAAATAACGCTATGATCAGTTATATAAAGCCGAAGCGCGACGTCTAACTGAAACAGCAGGAATATGACGAAAACAAAAATCTGATGTCCCAGCACATGACTTTCTACCCATTGTATTTCTTTAACAAAAATCGAAATGCAAACGAAGAGCAAAGCAACACACGAACAACACAAATGATTAATAAAAATATTGACCACACGTTTGGAGCTGACGCTAACATATTTGGAATGCAAAACCAAATGGTTGAAAAAGACTGAACAAGGCTGTGTTAGTAAATAGGAAATTGATGTCAATAGTTGCTAAGGTGGTCTAATAAACAAAGTACTAAGTGACGGTGCTAACAGGGAGGTGTTGTCGGATTGATGTCAACTATTGAGATGAGACATTTTTACTTTTAAAGTAGACAGTAAGACAAGTATCGGTGGGTTTCTTGAGCAAAGGCATGGGTTTGAGAGAAAATAGGATACAAATATATATTATTTATATATATATATCAATTTAAGCTTCTGACGTAAATCAACAGTCTAGATTATCGGTTGGCGGTAACGTAATTGACTCCTAATGTTGATTGTCACTGCTTAATATTGTTTTCTTTTACAGTTGCATTTTATATTTTTTTGAACTGATGTGACCAGCTAATAGTATTTCTAATATTGTATTTCTTCATCAAAATCAAATTAATTATTAGAGCAAAGCAACACACTAACACCACAAACGATTAATAAAAATAAAGACCACAATTTAAACAGTGGAAACTTGACAATTAACAGAGAATGACGAATATTAATAATATTTATAAAAGAAAACAAATAAAGAAGACAAATGGAGTGAAAAAAACAAGGAATAAAACCTTTTAAACCTTATCAATCAGCCAGAGCTCAATCTATAGCAAGAGAGTGAGTGAAAGACACTCTGCATTGCGTTGTTCACCATGTAAACAAACCCATAGCAATGAACTTTATTGTTATTGTGAAAAGCAATCAATAACGGCACGAAACAATTATAGTTGAATAATTATTTTGAAATAAATAGGAATTTTTAAATTTAAAATAAGCTTCCAAGTAAAACTTAAGTAATAATTATAATAATCATGTTGTACATAACATAATTATGAAATGGTATAAATGAAAACAACATTATAATGTAAATATGTCGCAATTACCAGAAAATTGGTTAATTATGATTCGACTCCAAAACGGTGGTTGATATAGAAATTTTTTCTATTAAATCTTATAGAGAAGTACATTTTTTGTGACTTTTGTAGATAACTGTGTAAACCTAAATATCAGATTAACGGAGAAATTTTGCAAAAACAGGAACGAGCTTCGAACAATAAAGCTATACCTCTGGTTGATTGATTTACTCCAAAAAATAATCAACTCTAACGGCACCAATCAAAGTGCTTAATATAAAGTTTGGTGTTTATACGGCAAATAGTTTTCATGTTCGTAAATCAAATTGTCCAGGAAGTTATTTTTTGAGCTGACTTATACGCCGGCATATACAGTATATTTTTACTTTCTCCCTATACGTAATATAGAAAATTGTATTCGCAAAAAAATTCGACCCCCAGATTTCGACGGAAATATATGTTTTGGGGCCCATAGAGCTCGTTTTCGCTATTTTCTCGAACATGTCTGTCTGTGGTAAAAAAGTTTGTGGGCGCTCTATCTTAAAAAGTGATTATCCGATCATTTCCAAAATTCATATTTAGTATTTTCCTAACAATGCCAAGAGTTGATTAGTGTTTGATGATCATCGCTTAACCGGCAGATGCGGTTTATCCGGAACAAAATTTTGTTTCTAAAATGTTTCTGTAAAAATACAATATAGGTATATAAATTTACTAACAAAAGTTATAGATAATGTACTTTACTACAACTTTTGTATTAAACATTTTCCTGTAACACTCATTGTTTTGGAGTTATTTATATATTACCGGCATAGGCTTCTGTTTTCAATAAATACGGAGAAAGTCATGTGTTGGCCACATCAGATTTTTTATCATAGTTTGAAATTAAACTTTTTGAAAAACTTTGGTCGTAACTTTGAATGGTCATAAGTCTGTCTGCATATCACTCAATCTCTGATAGGATTTCTTTTCTGGCGATGAAACGGCACTTACGTTAATTTCGCTGATCCTCTCCTTTTCTGCAGCAGATGCGATGAGGACCCTCTCGGACAGAGAGAGGTGAGGCTGTGATAGACTCTGGAGGGCTAAACGAGCCGTCTCCTCTTCGCTCAAGCGTATCACTCCCGCCCCTGGCGTTTCCCCGACGCGCCTTCTCCCACCAACCCTCTTGGTCTGGCTCACTGCTCTCGGCTGGGGTGTTTTCTGCAAAAAACAAAGTTGATGGCAATTGATTCATGACGATGAACCAGTACGAAGTTTGGCCTCTCTTCAACTACCAACTGCGCTTAGAAAAAGGAAAAAAGTGTAATTAGCCAATGCCTGACCCTCCCTCATATACATTTAAAGCGTGCGTCTGTGGCACTTGGCAGGGGGTGTAAAACACCGACATCCATATCTAACCAGGAGAGCTATTAGCTTCTCTAATACTTCGCGTGAACCAAAAGTTACTATCCGTCCAACTACTTCTCTGCATCGCTCTTTCATTTTCTCTTGAAGGTCGCATAAGTTTATAACTGGGATAACAATATCTCCTCCCCGGTAGAGATAATTTTATCAGAAAGCTTCCCTCAATGTCTTCTATCGATAAGAGAGTTCTATCCGAGGGATTCTATCACAGCCACTGCTGTCAAATCCGAAATCTCTCTTGACGAACCTTGCTGCTGTACCATCTCGAGATTGGAATTTAATCCTACTTCATGAGGATCCCAAATCGCACGGCAGTACTCAAGTAGAGGTGGAATCAGGCAAAAGTACGCTATTACTTTAACTTTAGATGAACATCCCCTCAGAATTCTACTGGCTAACCTCTGCATCCCATTCGCCTTTCCTATTTCGCTTCGAATATGCTCTTTGAAGGAAAACGTATTCTAGGGACCCCAAAACGTGTATTTCCGTTGAAATCTCGAATTTGATTTCTTTCATGAAAACAATACTTTCTCTACACTACGTATATGGAGAAAGTAAAAAGTTAGATCACAGTTCTCCTAGTTAGTAATTAAGCTCTGCAATTTATGCCCAAGAATAAAAAGAGACCTATTGGACAAAAGAAATAATCTTACTAAAAAGGATAAGGTTTATATTCAAAGCTGGGTAAAAGAACGTTTCCTTTTTTGAAAACCTAGTAAAACTTTTAATAGAATGAATGTTATACCTCATTTCTAAAGTCTTATGTGTATACCTTTAGATTATAAATAGCTTCTAGATTAGAATTATTGCTTCATGCTTAATTTATGCATTTTCATCTTCATATCAAACTATTTGAAATAGTACAGGTGTTCCTTGGAAGCAAAATCACGTCAGACGGTCGAAGTGATAAAGATCTCATTAGTAGGATAAATCAGGCAAAGGTGGCTTTAAATAAAAAGAAAATGCTCCTTACATCCAACAGCATCAACCTGTGTTTAAGAAAACGCCTCCTCAAGACCTTCGTATGGAGTGTTTTACTTTATGGAAGCGAGACATGGACTCTTGCTCCGGATGGAAGAAGACGAATTGAGGCATTTGAGATGTGGAGCTACCGGAGAATCCTCAAGATATCATGGGTAGACAAGATGACCAATGAGGAGGTATTAAGGAGAGCAGAAGAAGTGCTTGTGGAGCACAATGAGAAGAGACTCCTGGATAGGCCACACCCTAAGACACGGAGGATTGTTAACAACAGTATTGGAAGGCTCAATCAGGGTCACCAACGCAAGAGGCAGACCGAGAAAGGAATACCTAAATCGGATTGTAGAAGATATGGGCTGCGAATCCTACTTAGAGCTAAAGAGACTGGCGCAAGATCGGGAGGAGTGGAGACAGAAGACAACTGCTGCAAACCAATCTTAAGATTGCCAACTAAAGAAGAAGAAGATCAAACTATATGTAAATCACAAGAAAACAATGCAAAAGTATAACCCAATGATACGTATGGACTGTTCGTTATTATTTAGTCCACGAATATTGCTTCTTATGCAATTATTGAATGTAAATTTTAACTATAGATAGTTGGACTTTGACTATCTCAAACAGTATGCATACTGTTTTATGTTTATTTATATATATTTCAGTGAATAGTATTTTTGTATATGACGATTGAAATAAATTGATTTTATTTCTATAAATCATTACTATTATTTCAAGTCACGCAGTACTGCGACACACCGTACGCTCGTTGGTGATTATTACCGGAGGTCTCTCAGGCTCTGGTGAAGGTCCGACTTCTTCAGTCTGCGCAACTTCCTGCGTTGCCTCTTTGCCAATGAGCTCGGCTTCGTGAGATCTCCAATGCCTCCTCCACTGGCCCTTGGTGCAGAAACTTAACGGACACCTCATGCACTGGAATGGACGGCTGTAAGAATCGTTTGCAATGAGAAATAGTGTAAACATTATAGGAAAGTCCTAAGAAAGATATCAAATGAAAAACGACACTGTAGAAGAAGGATAAATAAATGTATACTGTGATATAACGGTGGAACTGCCGTAGTTAATGGTCTTGCCATCATATTGTTGCTTGGTCAGATTTGTGAAATTGGTTTGTTGGAAGGAAAACATCCCAATCCCATTGGGACGGTCCTCAAAAGAAATAAAATGGATTTAAAATAATCTAAAATTTCACTGCAACTTAACCGTCTGGCATCAAACCCGGGTCTTAAAGGTCATACTTACTATGCAGCACAACAAAACATAACCATCTCAAACTATGAGTGAAAATTCAAGCAGAAATATTGGCTGCAACTGCCTCAAACGACATCCTACTTTTCCCTTATATTCCTTACCAGAGAAATTTAAATGTGCTCTGGCATCGACCCCAGGAATAGTACGGTCTTATCAAAATGTTTTTCTTTAACCAATTCTTACCATACATCTTCTAGCCAAGACGAACTTCCTGTCATTTCGATAAGTGCATCAAAAAAAATAATGAAAAACTACCTCAATATATTTTAAAGGGCTGATTTTTGCATCGTCCTAGTATCGAACCCAGGATATTTTCTGTCACAGTCATTAATGATATCGATAGATCCTGACGATATCCATCGGCTCTTTGAGTTTTAATTCTCTACCTATCTGGAAAGTATTTTTTTTAAATTCCCAAAAATCAAAGCAATGCATTTAAATGGAAAAAATCGGGACTTTGGGGCCCTCTGGAATCGAACCCATGACACTGAGGTTCAAAATCGCAATTTTTCTGGCGGTTACACGTTATGGCCAATATGTTGAAAAAATTTCAAATCAATGACCCTTGTGGTTTAGGCTGTGAATTAGTATCCTATCTATCTATATCCTTGAATGAATCCGGAGAAGCATCTATATATAATAGAATATTACATAGAAAGGTTTTACCATATAATAAAATTCACAGAATCCGGCGAGATATGGTGGAAATCCATCATGCAAAATGGAGGAGAAATTTGGTACTTTTTCCACAAAATTTTTAATTGTACTACTGGTTTCAACGGAGGTCCGTCATCATTCAGAGACCGTCATCGTCATCCTAAAGATGACGGCCCTCTGTTGAAACCAGTAGTACAATTAAAAATTTTGTGGAAAAAGTACCAATTATCTCCTCCATTTTGCATTTACCATATAAGATCAAATGTGTGTTTAAATAAGTCTAGTAAAATGGTTATAATACTATTTGAACTCACTTTTGATCTGAATGCAGCGACTGGTGCCTGGTGAGGGATCCATTGGTGGTGAAGGTCGCTCCGCAAGTCCCACATGAAAAACTTTTCTCCCCTGTGTGGGTGCGGAGATGAGCCTAATCAGAGAAGGGAATTGATACAATTAAAAACTGCTACAGCCGTGTATTAAAGTCCAGAAGAAGACAAAAAGAAATTAATAAAATGAAGAGTAACGTTTTGATCTCAAGGTACTTTGATGCAGAAATTAGTCAGCGTTGAAGAACCACACAACAGGAGCCAAAAGAGTTGGCGCAACGCATCGACAGTTTGGAAGAACGTATCGAAGCAGGTATGAAAATTCGTTAAAACACCTCTACTTTCTATAATAACACACTTTCGAATTCCACAAAACCATCAACCTGCCGACGTTCGACGGAGATTTGTAGAAGCAACATTTTGAGGTAGCTGCTTCGAAGAACCATCAGGAAAATTGCAAAAAATTGACATTTTTCGTAAAAATTAAAATTTTGACTAAATATCGTAGCCTCTGGAAATAATCTGATCGAGTTGAAATTTTTTATAATAATAATAATAATAAAATTATACAATATTATTTATAATTATAAAAATATGTTACAATAATAATAATAATAATAATAATAAAAGGACTATATTAGGGCGAGATTGAGACTAGGAAGTCTCTTCTTACATCCAACCCTTCGTCGTATGAAATATGAATGGAAATAGCATGCGAAAGAAGAAAACTACTAAATGCGGATTAAAAAAGCCTAATCTGAAAGCTTAGGAAAAATTTCCACAGCAGTAAAACACTCACAGGAAGGGGAGTGTGAAAAAACTATAGAAAGCCTACAGATAGCTAAATTTGATGATGAAAGTAGTTTAAAAGAGTTATTAAAAGAAGAAAAATTGATAGAGGTATACAAAAAAGAAAGAACAAGTGTTACATATTTACATGAAAATCAGTATCTCACAAATAGAGACCAATTGCGAGAAGAGTTTCAAACGTAACAACACGAAATGTTAAACTAAAATCTTAACTGTAAAAAATTAAAATTATATACATGAAAATAATACAAAAGAGAAACAGAATATTCAGTAGATTAAACTAACTTTGTCGGTTATATTACCATTAAATTAGCATGAACAGGATTTCGCTTGATAAAAGCTCGTCAAATATTCAGTATGAGACAAGAATTAAAAAACACAAGCAAATGATAAAGCTACTAAAAATATTTTATGGGTTATAAGGACAACCAACCACACACATTAACCCTTGCACTACGGCCATATTGGCGATTTTTGCGCATTTATAATGATATAGCCCGAATGTATGAGAATGAGGTTGTATTCCTTCGTGGTTAACGGCAGACTAAAGGAAAACCTTTCCGAGTATTGGGAGCATTCCCCCACTCATTTAAAACTAATGGGCATGAGCGTCCCGGCACGCTCTCCGTCCCTCGGTAAGGAACCAGAGAGCGAGCCAGCACGCTCTCCGTAACGAAAGGGTTAAGCACTAGCAGTTGACCAATTTAAAAAAAAAAACATTTTATCAATCCTTCTCTACATACATTAATTTATTAGAAATAAGTTGTACAATAAAACAACAAGAGAAAAAAAACATGATTACCTTTAGCGTTCCCATGGTGACGAACATCCGCAGGCAGATTATACACTGGAAGGGTTTTTCCCCTGTATGGCTGCGAAGGTGTGGCTTCAGATGAGAGAACTTCTTGAAGACACGATTGCAGTACGAACACCTTTCAAAAGAATCGATAACAAAATGTCACTCAAACACATTTTTAAATCTCTGACATTACTCACAAGGGGTTTATGCATCTTGTGTCCCATAATAAGGGGCAATTTATGGTGGGAAATGAGGTTCTTAAGAAAGCAGCTTAATCAGCATTGGGTGTTCGCAGACTGCATAGAAATTGCTTCTAGACAGTACCCCTGTAAGATAGCCTTACCAATTCATGATTTCACAATTTACATTACCATTATTAGCATTTATTTATGTATGTCTATAGCACAAACAGGATAACTTACTAAGTTGCGCTGTACTATACACCGTATTTCCCGGCCTTTAAGACGCACCGGCGCATAAGACGCACCTTGATTTTTCAGGTAAGAATTTACATTAAAAATCTCATACTTTGTTACATTAGGTTGAGTGCCGGTAAACTCTGTATCGCGAGAGATACAATGTATTAGCATAGGGATGACATCTCCGTTAGCCCAATGTGTATAAGTTTTGCAGCAGCACCACATGCGAGACTAAACTAAACGTGCTACTTTGTATGCATTTCCGATTTGCTTGGGAATTTTTGAATAGGAAGTTCTGTCACCGAAATATTAAAACTGAATTCCTTACTACTTAATCAAAAAAGTGTTATAATTGAAATTTGTAATTAAATGAACTATTTTCAATGCCTGATACGGTAAAATATACTTAATGGTATGCATTTATCCCAGCAAATCGGCTTGCCCGCATACCATCAGCACATTAGACGCAGACTGATTTTAGAGCATATTTTGGAGCAAAAAAAATGCGTCTTACAAGCTGGGAAATATGGTAATAAAAAACATACGTTAATAATACGTTGTTTTTTGTATTTCTTTTACATTACCTTTCAATTATGTTTAGAATTACAGTATTGGTCATTTTGTAGAGATTATCTTACATTTTTTTTGGAGGTAGCGTTAGAGTTGATGGCTATTATATGACGTCAGGCACACCCAAAAACATCCCTTTAAATGAGATGATAATGTGATATAATTACTGTTAATGCAATAAATAATGAATCAATTTAAAAATCCGTAAGAAAGGGTGACTGAATTGCCACAATCACATGACATTGCGCATAGCAATCCAAGCGAAAGTGGCTGTGCGGGGTACTTTGGTACCCAAACTAAAGATATTTTGGAAACGAGTCTGTGAAACGAATTTCTTTCAATTTCATAATATAAAAGAAACATTTATGCACGAATACATGGAATGAGAAACATAAGTGGTTAAAAATAAAACTTTTCTATCTAATTTAGCTGTTTCGGGGTCCTCAAGTACCCAAAACCCTCAAGGAATAGTTAAAATTGCTGGATATACTAGTGTTAGTGACATACTTGTGAATCTTCTTCTTCCGAAACTTTTCCTTGATTTCTACCGGCTGCTCCATGGTCTCTAACGTCTGATGAAGATTCAGCCCTTCTCCCTGAAAATACAATTCACAATTTTATGAGAAGCAAAGAGAGGGTTGTGTCTCAGTGTCATGGGTTCGATTCCAGAGGGCCCCAAAGTCCCGATTTTTCCCGTTTAAATGCATTGCTTTGATTTTCGGGAATAAAAAAAAACTTTCCGGATAGGTAGAGAATCAAAACTCATGGAGCCTATACATATGGTCATGATCTATCGAAAACAATAATGACTGTCACGGAAAAAATCCTGGGTTCAGTGCTAGGATGATGCAAAAATCTGCCCTTTAAAATACATTGAGGTAGTTTTTCATTATTTTTTTGATGTGCTTATCAAAATGATAGAAAGTTCTTGCTTATATGGAAGATGTATATTAAGATTAGAGTTTAGAAAGAAATTTAGATAAGACAGTGCTGTTCCTGGGTTCGAAGCCAGAGCACATTACAATTTCTCACATAAGGAATATAAGGGAAAAGTAGGACGTCGTTCGAGGCAGTTGCAGCCAATATTTCTGCTTGAGTTTCCACACATAGTTAAAGATGGTGATCTTCTGTTATGCTGCACAGTACCGTATTTGACGGCATATAAGACGCACCCTCATTAAGTGGGCCACTAAGAAGGAAGAAAATTTTTAATAGTCCGTTCGAAAGTGCGGTACCACAGTAACTTAAATTGTAGTTTCTTTTAGTTGTCACGTTTCGAAAAAGCCAAATATCTGGGCTAAAAATAGCATTCAGTATTGAAAGTTAACCCGCAGAGGTTGAACCTTCACATATAAGACGCAGGGAAATTTTTCGAGACATAATTTAGGAAAAAAGGTGAGTCTTACATGTCGTTCAATACAGTAAGTATCATCAGGAAAGACCCGGGTTCGATGCTGGACAGAGAAATTGCAGTGAATTTTAAGAATATTTGCAATACTTTTTCTACTTTTGATGACCCTCTAGATATGATGTCGACTGTAAATTTGTGGTATCAATATGCTTGCAGAAGGCAAACAATATTTTATTCGTAATAGCATAAAACAAAAAATAGAAATAAATGTACTTGAGGGTAGAATTCAAGGGAATAAACAGACGGGAAGACAAAGACATAAGATGTTGGATGATTTAGCCTTTCATCAGTCGTGCCTATGATCATAACACGAACAGTCTCGCGTTGTATTCTGTACAACAGATATATTTTCAACCAAAATTGTAAAATTAATTGAACTAATTACTATTTCTGAGTACTAAACTTTAGGTAATAATATAACTTAAGAAGTAAACAACTTTTAGTAAAAAATATTATTATTCACCTGTATTTATTTACATGCGTTCAGAGAGTACCTTAAAAGCTAGATGTCTATTATTTCCGAAATTGAATTGTGTATAATAAAGTTTAAGATGAAATTAGTGAAAAATTCCATGTAAACGTTATAATAAGCAAAAATAGAGTTCATCAATGAATAACTTACCCAAGCGGTCGTTGTTTGTGTTAAAACAGTCTTCACTTCACAGATTTACTTGCTTTCGCAGTCGGTTTATCACTAAAGAAGAGCTGTTGTTGCCTTTACAAGTTAACAGTAAGTGCGATAGAGGAATAGACCAGGGTATGAGGAACTACGCAGGTAGAAACGGGACCCGAAAAACCATCTGTGTTGTACAGAATACAACCGCAAGACTGACGGAGTGTTAAAGGGTGGCATAAACTATAAGGAAGTGAAGGAGATGGAGCTTGATAGGGTTTTTTGGATGTGCATGAACCAGCCAAAAGGTAGAAAACACTCATGTATGCAGGCTTTTTGTACTAATTAAGCAGAAGAGATAACTTACGGAGGGAAGTGTTATAGTGGAGAACACAGAAGGATCAAATGCTATGGTGTGAGCCTCAAAGTCGAGAGCTTGGTCTTTGACGTGCACCGACGCCTCTGCTGCAGCTTCGCTTGGATGCGCCACCATTGCGTCTGCGTCAGTGAACATCCCACTTCCTAGCGTCTGCTCTATCTGTCTCAGAGACTCCTGAAAGAAGATTCATCGGATTAATTCCAAAAGCATTCAATCATTAAAATTATTCACTGTACGTAATCGGGGAAAATGCTGCTTCACATGTGAAGGTTAGTAAACATAAGTGTTGATCAGTTCATATTCAGAAGTATTGAGATGAAAAGACATTTTATAATTGAAATACCATATAATACCAAAAACTATATTTTGAACCGAGTTTTAAAAAATCGAGTTCATTTCTAACTCACAAGGCTTGGGGGAAGCATACAGGGTAGGATCAAAAAGTAGTAGGACCTAATAAATGTAAATTTTTTTATTGAACTATTCGGTACAAATCCTTAGTAGTCCTCGAAGTAGCACCCTTGTGCTCCGACACATCGCGTATAATGCGATTCCCACTGTGCGTATGCCTTCTGGAACTTGCTCTCCGGGATCCTCTTCAGAGACGCAGTCACGGCCCCTTGGACGTCGTCTACGGAGCTGTGTCGGTTTCTCTTGAGGTCCCCCTTGAGCCGAGAAAAGAGAAAGAAGTCCAGCAGTGCCACATCTGGACTGTAGGGGGGGTGGGACAACGTTCAGAATTTCCTGGGGAATTTGCACACGATTCACTTTTTGTTCATCATTCAGGACTATTGGCACGAACTTGGCGCACACCTTTCGCATGGCCAAATCTTCAGTAATAAGTTTTTGGACACTACCGAACGAAATCCCTAACTCATCAACAATCAGACGAATGTTTGTGCGTCTGTCAGAGTCCAGGAGCCCCTTCACTTTGGCCACATTTTCAACAATCCTTGAAGTTGATGGGCGACCGGCGCACTGGTCATATTCGACGAACTCCTGCCCCTCCCGAAACAGCTTATGCCACTCGAACACTGTTGAGCGGCTCATGACAGCATCCCTGTAGACGTCCTTAATCATTCCGATGGTCTACGTCGCGGTTTTCCCAAGTCTGATGCAGAATTTAATTGCGCAGCGCTCCTATCTCCATCTTGGATCGACACTTTTTAACAGAGGTTCACGGAAATTGACGTGCTTACTCTCCGCTTGCCCGCAGGTGACTAAAAAAAATATTGGCCTTTTCAGAACGCTCCCTACTATGACTGCCACTACTGCCCTCTACCGCTCTGTTGGCGCTACAGAAATTCAGTCCTACTACTTTTTGATCCGACCCTGTATTCAATCGAAAGTCTGAATTTAAGAAAAAATTATCTTTATGAAAAATTACCAACTAGATTACAGCTAGAGGAACATCAGAGCTAGGCCACCATGCCTTACACGTGGATTACCATGTTGATCTTTAGATATTCCAATTGGAAAAGTATTTTCTTCCATTTCTTTACTGAAAACTTATCCTTTTGAGATTTAATTTCATCTTCTTACTTTCCAAGCATTCCCTACCTTTTATTTAGCATTTACTCTAATGTTAACGTTCAACTTCTTCAATTGAAATTAGGAATATATTCCAACAAAAACAAGGTACAACTATCTTGCTTAACCCAGAAATAAATGTTCACGCGAATCAGCAGCACGAATGGCGAGGGTTGTTTATGTACAAGGTTTTGGAGTTTTCGCATAGGCAGCTCTGGTGCCAGAATTTGAATGATATTTCGGATTGAACCAGGATAACGAGTTGGATCAGGATTTTCAAGGTTTTGCAAAACAATCAAGGCGTTTTAACGGTTTTTCAAGGTCAGCAAAAATTCAAGGTTTTTTCAAGGGTCTTAAGATTTGAAGGTCCTGTGGTCACCCTGAATATATGCAATTTATAATGGCTATAAGACAAATATTGGTAGGGAATAATTCAATCAAAGAAAGGTCAACTATTTTGAACAATTTGTCTATCTTGTAAGATATTAGACTCTCTTGTCCTTCATCATGGAGCTCATTTTCCACAACATCTCGGCCGTGGATTTTATAAAAATAAAAAGCTGAACTTCTGCGACAGACCCTACAGTAAAGAGAGAAAACCGACCAACCTGAGTGAGGGGCTCCGGAAGAGAAATGGTAGCGACCGGCTGTGACGTGGCTTCGACGACACTTTCTTCGATTGTACCTGGAATTAAAAACAATTACACTCAGAAACAACTTACGAAAACAACCATATTTGTACTAAGGCGAGGATATTTTCCCTTTCTAAACCTCTGCATGAAGTCATTAACGAAGAAAAGAATAAATGAGAGTAGAAATCGGAGGTCCCCTTCTCTAGCATAGACGTTCACAATTTTTCTACCGTACCCAGAATCAGTTTGCAAGTTAACGAACTATCCAACATTGTGGACTACCTCCACAATTCCGTGAACACTATCAAGGCTTACTCAATATTTGCTTTATTTTCTATAGTCCCGACTTAGGCCCATAAGCAGACATGTTAAGTAATACCGCATTCATCGTTCATCGAAATATTATTTTCCCGCATCCATCGTTCAGATTTTTGGCCCAATCGAGGAAGAAAGACAATGTATTAGGAATTGCGACAAATATTTTCTTTGTGAGCTTGGCATGAACTTTTTCTAAGGCTGTCGTAGCACTTACTCAAAACGGATGATTTTTTAAACACACCCTGTTTGTCCATCTCAGTTTGCTGGCATATTTCACCCTGTTTGGACCGTCTCTAGGAGTTCAGTACGCTCTTTTTCGAAATCTATAGAGGTTTTCTTTGGATAAACTTTCGTTTTAATAGTGAGAGCTGAGTCTACATTTCCCGTTTTGATCGTTTTCCCACATTCATCGTCTTTTTCCCTCAGTCCCTTCAAAAACGATAGATCGTGGTTCTACTGTATTTATATTTTTATTGCACTGCATTATGCATTTTTTCAAACCTGTATGTTTTTTTTCATATTTTTTCCGTATTTTTTAACCTTTTTTACTTAGTACTGTTTCCTTTTTGTAACCTTCTATGCTTTTCTGTCTCTTTTATAACAACTCATGTAATTGGGGCAAACTGTTTGAGTTTAATTAGTTATTCTAATTTTATATATATATATATATAAATATATATATATATATATATATATATATATATATATATATATATATATATATATATATAAAATTAGAATAACTAATTAAACTCAAACAGTTTGCCCCAATTACATGAGTTGTTATAAAAGAGACAGAAAAGCATAGAAGGTATATATATATATATATATATATATATATACCACGGGGGGAAGTGGTATATATACGTATATATATATATATATATATATACGTATATATACCACTTCCCCCCGTACCAATTCACCAGCCACAATTGCCAAGAATTTGGCCTGAATATCTCCCTGGACAGAAATGTTATGTGGTGCCCACTTATTTTTCTGGAATGTTGTAAATATTGGTAATAACAATGGATGAACGACTCACAATGATTGTTGACTTGCTGCTCGAAGCCGTCCGCTGTCTGGAAGTTGAGGGAGAATGTGACCACGACGTTGTTCGCCACTTCTGAGTCCACTTCCGCTTCTAGTCTATCATCCGCTTCCATGACTATGGTTTCCGTAGCCTCCATAACATGCTCTTCTTGAATCATTCCACTATCAACAGGATCTGGATTCTATCGAAAAAGAAAAGCAATCTTGATTGATATGATATTTTTACTTTCTCGGTATACGTAGTAAAGAGAAAGTATTGTTTTCATGTAAAAAATGGATTTCAATGGAAATACATGTTTTGGGGTCCCTAGAACACGTTTTGACCATTTTCGGAATGATGTCTGTGTGTGTGTGTATGTATGTATGTCTGTGTGATTGTGGGTGCTCTAACGTGAAAACTATTTGTTGTATAAACACCAAATTTCATATATATATATATATATATATATAGCACTGTGGTAGGTGTTGTCAGAGTTGATTAGTTTTTGGAGTATATCAGTTCACCGGAAGTGAACTTTTTCGAAGCTCATTTCCGTTCTTGGAAAATATCTCCATAAATATGATATTTAGGTATATACAGTTATATACAAAATTTTTAAAAAATGTAATTTTCTATGTTTTAATCGAAAAAAATTTTTATATCAACCACCGTTCAGGAGTCATATCATAATTAACCAATTTTCTGGATATTGCGACATATTTGCGTTAAACTGTAGTTTCCACTTATACCATTTCGTAATAATGTTATATTCAACATGGTTACTATAATTCTTCAAAGTATTATTTAGAAGCTAATTTTAAATTAAAAAATGCGTATTTATTTCAAAATAATTATTCAATTATAATTAATTCATGCTGTTATTGATTATTCTACAAAATAGCAGTAAAGTTCGTTACTATGGGTTTGTTTACAAAGCAAACATTGCCATGAGTCTTTTGCACATTCTTTTGCTATAGCTCTGGCTGATTGATAAGGTTTTGAAAAGTTTTCTTCTTTGTTTTTTAGTCCATTTGTCTTATTTATTTGATTATGATATTGAAAATAGTTTGAATGAAATTTGAAAAGAATTTTTAGCTTGATAAATGACATTTCTTTAGTGTTGTAATGTTTCACAATAATTTATAAATTTTGAATAATGAAAAAAGATTAAATTTTAAGCAAATAGTTGAAATACAGTTAATTTCTGTGCCTGCGTTTTTTTCTAATCGCATTTTACTGGGATGTTCATTATTTTTTCTACTTAGCCATCTTTATGATATTTAAAAAGGTGAAAATTAAGCGACAAATAACTTCTTCAGTTACTCTTAGAACTAATTCAGTAAAAATGCACTTATCAAAATGATAGGAAGTTCTTGCTTTGCTAGAAGATGTATATTAAGACTCGGCTTAAGAAAAAAATTTAGATACGACAATGCTGTTCCTGGGTTCGATGCCAGAGCACATTTAAATATTTCACAGAAGGGATATAAGGGAAAAGTAGGCTGACGTTTGAGGCATTTGCAGCCAATATTTCTGCTTGAATTTTCACACATTGTTAAAAATGGCGATCTTCTGTTATGCTGCTTAGTAAGTATCACTGGGAAGACCAGGGTTCGATGCCAGGCGAATAAATTTTAGCGAATATTAAGAATATTTTCAATCCTTTTCTTCTTTTGATAACCCTCTTGGTATGATACCGACTTGAAATCAGTGTTATCCATATGCTTGCACTATCAAGCAACATTTCACTTGTATATCATATTTATATATATTTTCCAATATCCAGCCAGCTGTTACTACTGCCCCTGCTCCTTACCAGGAATTGCATCCCATTCCGCCCACAAAAGCAAGCGAATTCATTTGAATGAAAAAAATCTGAAGTGGCCAGCAAATGACTTTCTCCATATATATAAGATGTAAATATTTATCTACGACAGTATTTTCGAACTCTATACTCAATCTAAACATGGAGGATGAGTGATAAATTTATATCATATTAAATTTTACTTCACAAATATTATAAATAATGTTTTACTGGACATGTTTCATGAAAAACGATGATATTGGCCTTTCGCCCACAGCGGCCACTAAGTACAGCAACTTCCGGTTTATTAGTATTTCAAGAATAACTCCTAAACAATCAGTTATACAGAAATACATGTCATGCAAAAGGTATAGTAAATTTAATTTTCTTAAACTTTTATAAATAATAGTATATACCTAAATATCACATTAATGGAGATATTTTGCAAAAACGGAAACAAGCTTCGAAGAATGAACCTCAACTTTCAGTCAACCGATTTACTCCAAAAACTAATCAACTCTAATGACACCAACAAAAGTACTATATATGAAGTTTGGTGTTAATACGACAAATAGTTTTCATGTTAGAGTGCCCACAAAGTACATAATCAGGTACTTCCGGTTTATCAGTATTTCACAAATAACTCCTACACAATCAGTGATACAAAAATATGTTTAATACAAAATTTAAAGTAAATTACATTATATAAAACTTTTATAAATAATAGAATATACCTAAATATCATATTTATGAAGATATTTTTCAAAACCGGAAGTTTGCTTCGAAGAATAAATCTCAACTTCCAGTTAACCGATTTACTCCAAAAACTAATCAACTCTAACAGCAACCTAAACAGTGCTATATATGAAGTTTGGTGTTAATATGACTAATAGTTTTTACGTTAGAGCACCCACAAGCACACACACACATACAGACACACACACACACACACACACATACACACAGACATTATTGCAAAAATGGTCAAACCGTACTCTAGGGACCCCAAAACATGTATTTCCGTTGAAATCTCGAAGTTGATTTTTTTCATGAAAACAATACTTTCTCTATACTACGTATATGGAGAAAGTATCAATCGAATAACTATTCCAGTGTTTTTTCAATCGATTGCCCCATCTCTACACCATATCTCTCACCATGCAGGCCATTGTTAGCATCAAACTGACCTGTACATTTAAGGTGTTCATGTCATCTACTTCATGCTGCTCGACTTCTTCCATTTGCTGCACCTGCTGCTCCATTTGCTGCTCCATTTGCTGCACCTGCTGCTCTATTTGCTGCACCTGCTGCTCCATTTGCTGCGCCTGCTGCTCTTGTTGCTGCGCTGCAAGAAGTTCATCCGAGTGCGTCATTATGTGCTTCCTGCAAGCCTTGTTGGAGTTGAAGGGTGGCGTGGGACAGTACGGACACAGGTAGGTCTGCTTCAAGATCGCTGCAATCAATCATTCAGCATCATTATATGGAAATTATATCGCACTTATTTATATAGTATGCGAAACAAAAGTTGTATTAGGTTAACAAAACCAAACTTTAATATTCATAAAAATTCTTTTAGTATTTAGGACCAAAATTGTACTGTAGGTTACCAAATGAAATTAAAAGCGGATCTAACTGTAACTTATTTCAAAAAAGACTAATTATTGGCTGTTAGATCACGAAGAAATTGATCTTTGTTCATTAACGTACTTTTTAAATTTCTTTCCCTTATCTTTATTTATTTTCTCAGTTTTTGTTGTATAGCCTTTCCTTTGCATTAATACGTCACTTCATTTTTCTTATATTTGTATTATGTCATTGTAATAACACACGTCACTATTCTACGATAAATGACTGCAACTATGTGAACACAAAACGTACTGTGTATTATCGCTGTAAACAATACAAGATATTCTTAGTTGGCACTTAAAGCTCTAGTATATGTAAGAATAAAGTAAATTATATTTGATTACTTTTATATGCAATACTTAGAGCAATAAAACATATTCATTCATCATATTTATTTATATTAACATTAGAAGGACGGTGGTGTTCATTTGACCACTTTACGGCGATTAACTTCAAACTTTAAAGAGGTTTAAAATCTCCAAAAGATGTCTTTCTCGGCATTCCTCTTACTTCCCGGTAGTCAGATAAAGCAAGAAAGGGATGCCGCACCATAATTGTACCCAAAACACCTTGGTTTTTTTTAAGACCCCTGCGGACGGTAGCATTCCAATTTTAAAGTGCTTTGGGTTCAATTACAGCGCAGCATTCCTTTCTTGTGCAAAATGAAGGAGATAATTGGTACTTTTTCCACAAAATTTTTTCATCATTGTCATCTTCAGGTGCAAGTTATACAAATGAAACAAATATATATACCAACAAGGGAGAAGAGGGGAGTGGAGGAGAGGGTGAAGCAAGTACGGGGAAGATCAGGAAGGAGTGCGCGGGAGTAAGGGTAAAGGGCCGTTATCAGTGGGGGGGAAGGTAAGGATGAATCAGCGGTGAGTGGAAAGGGTACAGGAACTCGTTAAGCAAGGAAAAACCAGGGAAATTTGTACTTAATCTAATAATTTAGGTCATTGCATGCAGGCCCGATACCGCGACCACACCACAGCAGAGGAAGGAGATCGCGAGGAGTGGTTTGCAACATTGGTATTCGAATAAGAGCGGCTCCACATTGGATACCATATCGTAAACAGCTCTAAATTTAATTTTGTTAATTATCAGTTTTTTTCTGTTGTTTAACTTAATTGAATAATAAATTGTGTATGAGGTATCAATCGGGGTTCTAAATTCTTTTTTTGAACTCACGCTCCAATTGTCCTTGCGCGGTGGGGCAGTGGTGCCCTTCATCACCGAACTCGGGGACCCAATAATTAATTTAATTACTTAGTGTATTCTGTAAGATGTGGCGGACGATTTTGTTCCGTTACAATATCCATGCCATTAAAATTAATTTGACACATACCTATTCTTTGCAAATTATACAAGGTATTATAATAAAATCAAATATGTCTATTTTTAACATTTAGCAAGTATGGAATATATGAGCTGAGGATGTGACAGGGAAAAACTCACTCTTTCTGAGATTTTCGTGAGCGTTGATTATGTGCCTCTTCAAACTTCCGGCCGCTACGAATTTCCGTCCGCACTCACTGCACTCGTGTGGTCTTCTGAGTGGGGACATGAATGGAATGTGGGTCTTGATGTGGGCCCTCAGCACTCCCCTGGATACGAATGCCCTGAAACGAAAACAACGCTTGAGAAGAAGGCATAGAGACATATCTAGGTGAAAATTATCTGACGATAGTAACTGTTAATAGTTTTGTATTGATAACTGAAGAGACTCCTGAAGTCACCTTACTAAAGAATACATATGAATGATAGGCTCATTACGAAAATATTGTGAACTAAATGCAATAATCTCTTATTTTATAGTATCTCTTTGATTACCAGAGAAAAAGAAAAAAATCTGAAGTGGCCAGCACACGACTGTCCCCATATATAAGATGTACCGTATTTCCCTGCCTATAAGACACTTTTTTTACTCCAAAATATGCTCTAAAATCATACTGCGTCTAATGTGCCGATGGTATAACTCCGTCCTATAATAAGCAAGCCGATTCACCAGGATAAATGCATAACATTAAGTATTTTTTACCGTATCAGGCATTGAAAATAGTTCATTTAATTACAAATTTCGATAATAACACTTTTTTGATTAAGAAGTAAGGAATACAGTTTTAATATTTCGATGACAGAACTTCCTTTAAAAAAATTCAAAGGTAAATCGGAAATGCATACAATGTAGCACATTTAGTTTAATCTCGCATGTGGTGCTGCTGCAAAACATACACATTGGGCTAACGGAGATGTCATCTCTATTCTAATATATTGTATCTCTCACGATAAAGAGTTTACAGGCACACAACCTTCTATAACAAAGTATGCGTTTTTTTTGTAAATTCTTACCTGAAAAATCGAGGTGCGTCTTATGCGCCGGTGCGTCTTATAGGCCAGGTAATACGGTAAATATTTATCTCCGGCAGTAATTTCGAACTCTATATTCAATCTAAACTTTGGAAGATAAGTGATTAATTTATATCATATTATCTTTTACGTCACAAACATTATAAATAATATTTTTAGGGACATGTTCAATGAAAAACGATGAAATTGGCCTTTCGCCCACGAAGTACATAATCAGCAACTTCCGGTTTATCAGTATATATGGGATCCGGCGGATAAAACGTGTACTCGCGAACTCAAGAAAGTGCAGCGTAAAGCGGTTCGTTTTGTTAAGAAATGCTACGATAAAAAAGCAAGCGTTACAAAAATGCTCTCAAACGTAGGTTGGGAATCCTTGAAAGAAAGGAGATTGGAAGCTGCGATTGCTTAATAAATTCAGGGAAACTACATTCTCCGAAGATACAATCGGTATCATGCAACCCCCCTGCTACGTCGGTCGATCCGATAATGACCGTAAGTTAAGAGAAATAGATTCTAGGACGAATCGTTTCAGAGATTCATTCTTTCCGCGAACAATACGTGACAATAACCGAATAAGGAAGTAGTACAGATTCAACTGGTGTTTACACCCCCTGCCACACGCTGAAAGGTAGCTTGTAGGGTATTCATGTAGATGTAGATGTAGATTTCATGAATAACTCCTAAACAATCAGTGATACAAAAATATGTTTCATACAAAAGTTATAGTAAATTACATTTTCTAAAACTTTTATAAATAATAGTATATACCTAAATATCAGATTAATGGAGATATTTTGCAAAAACAGAAACGAGCTTTGAAGAATAAAGCTTGACTTCCGGTCAACCGATTTACTCCAAAAACCAATCAACTCTGACAGCACCCACCAAAGTGCTATGTATGAAGTTTGGTGTTGATACAATTAACAGTTTGTAAGTTAGAGTGTTGAAGTCTCGAAGTCGATTTTTTTCCTGAAAACAATACTTTCTCTATATTACGTATATGGAGAAAGTAAAAAAAAGAATTATTTGACAGGAGTTTGAAAATTTGACATGAGATACCTGTAAGAAAAATATGTAATTAAATCCGTTTATGATTTAGTTATTAAAATGCTATCACATATCTAAGTAAACAAGTTAAACATAAAAAACGAAATTCAAAAACATTTGGGACGATAAGTAAATCTTGTACTTCAATAAAAAACCAACGAAAAAATACCGACTCGTCTTCTTCACTCCATTCTTAAATGAGTACGGCAAAACTCAAACAATTGATTACACTAACAACCATTTCTGCAGTTTCCGTCTCCTTAGACCAGAGCCCCATTTGACTGTACTCACTTGTTGCATGAGAGACATCCGAATGGCTTTTCTCCAGTGTGGGATCTCATGTGCTGTCTTAAATGCGACTGCTTCTTGAACGCAGCGTGGCACTCCTCGCATTTGTACGGCCTGATCTCTCGCATCTGCTCCGCCACTGCCCCTTCCGGTAGAACGGCTGCTATTTTGTTCACTATTTCCTCTGGCAGGGGGTTCTCCACGACCTGAGCAGAAGGGTCTCCCTCCACTGCTCATGAAACGGAATAAAAAACTTGTAAACAATTATAATTGATAAGGCCTTACTTTGTGGAACACCATCACGTAAATTTTTTTCACACTCAGTTAGAGATTGTGATCTTCTGTTGCGCTGCACAGTAAGTATCACCAGGAAGACCCGGGTTCGATGCCGGGCGGTAAATATATCTACCATTTAAAACATAATACAGTGGTACATAGGTTAACGACGCTAATCCGTTCCAGGATAATCGTCGTTAACCAAAACCATCGTTATCCAAGGTGCGATTTTCCACAGGTATAATAATGGTGATGGATTAACGTATTTCCCGGCGTTGAGGACGCACCCCAGTTATTGGAAGCAAAACTTATAATATTTACCGATTTAACTCCGGTTAGCCACATGTGCCTATGTGAATTAGCAACAATTTAGCGTTGAACTATTTTTAATATTATCCGCTAGCTGCTATTCAGTATGTTTTTATGATGTAACATCGCAACGTACACCAAATATTAGTTCATAATATAGTGATTATAAATAGATGTGCTGAAACACGTGAAACTCCGGAAAGACCAATCGAAGAGGCGTCGTAAGCCAAATCCTACGTCGTTACCCAAGATATTTTTTGGTTACAGCAACGTCGTCGTTAACCAAGTCCGTCGTTAACTAAGTCCGTCGTTAACCAAGGTACCACTGTAGTTGAATTTTCATAATTCTTTCAGAGTCTATATACCGTGAAGACAGAAAGTTGACAAACTAACTAATTAACATATGTGCTAGCAGTAAAGAAGCATATCATAGGATATATAAATTATTATTTTTCCGGCTGTTGATAAAAATATTCTTACTGAAGTTAAAACATTTTCTTGCGGTATGCAAGCAGCATTTTTCTCGTACATTCAAATTGAAACTGGCTTTCTAATTATTCATAATCCCTTTTTATACTTTTTTCTGCCACGGAGCACTTTTTAATTGTGTTTATTGTTTAAATGTTCCAAAGGACACTGTCCTAGAGCAATAAATCTATTACTACTACTATGTATTATATATATACTACTATTATGTGTATATATATATATATATATATATATATACGAGTAAAATGTTGCTTGCATACTGCAAGCAGATCAACAACACTAATTTTATGTTGGAATTATATAGGAACGGTCCTCAAAAGAAAAACAAATGAATAAAAAATTCCTAAAATTCGCTGAAATTTCATCGTCTGGCATCGAACCCTGGTCTTTACTGTGAACTTACTATGCAGCACAATAGAAGATCACCATCTCTAACTATGTGTGAAAATTCAAGCAGAAATATTGGCTGCAACTGCCTCAAAAGACGTTCTAATTTTCACGAATGTAAATGGCTCTCTGGATTCGAACCAAGGATAATCTTGGAAATCATAAACATGCTTCTGAAAGTTATTTATGAACTCTATCTATATGCCGAATTTCAAGTTTCTATATTATTGGGAAAGCTTTCAAAATAATTCCTAAAAATCGGATCAACTTCTGATTTCAGAGACACCTGGTGTCGAACCCAGGACATATTGTAAGCTGTGAATGAAAAGTTTGATTTGTAAAGACTTGTTCTTGTATCATGCAAGGTTTGAAGTCGATAGCATGCCGGGAAGTACCTAAATTTTGTTTCCGTTTTCTCCGTAAGAAAGGCATTGAGGAATTTAAATGACCCTCTGGGATCGAACCAAGGACGATCAGCAAATATGTAAAATTTTATTATGAGATATATTTATGATATCTAACCTCATGTTGAATTTCAAGTTTCTATGCCATCGGAAAGGGGTCCAAAAAAAATCTTCAAAATCGCCGCAATGCATTTTAAACGGCCGATTTTTGCCCCGGCCTAGCATCGAACCAAGGACAATATTCGATGATGTCTTTTTGATTTTCGTTGGCTATGCACAGCATCTAGCGATTCCTCAAGTTTCAACTCTCTGCTTTTCCTGGAAGTGCCTCAAAAAAATTTTCGAAAATCCCCGCCATGTAATCTTATGGGAAAAATCGGGACTTTGGGGCCCTCTGGAATCGAACCCATGACACTGAGAATCAAAATCACAATTTTTCTGGCGGTTAATTATTATGGCCAATACGCAGTTATAATTTGAACTCAATCACGCTTGTGGTTTAGGCTGTGAATTTGTATCCTATCTATCTATATACCTATCTATATACCTATCTATATATATGAATGAATCCGGAGAAGCATCTATATATAATAGATATATATATATACACGAGTAAAATGAGAGATTGCAGATTGACAACACTAATTTCATATCGGCATCACATCGGGACAGTCCTCATAAGAAAAAGATTAAAAATATTCTTAGAATTCACTTATATTTAATCGTCAGGCATCGAACCCGGGTCTTCCTGGTGAACTTACAATGCAGCACAACAGTAGATCACCATCTCTAACTATGTGTGAAAATTCAAGGAGAAATATTAACGGCAACTGCCTCAAACGACGTTCTACTTTTCGCGAATGTAAATGGCTCTCTGGATTCGAACCAAGGACGATCTTGGAAAACTATAACATGTTTTTGAAATGTTTCTATGCTCTCTATCTATATGCCTAATTTCATGTTTTAATATTATTGGGAAGGGGTTTAAATAATTCTTAAAAATCGGATAATTTACTGATTGTGGAGACGCCTGGTGTCGAACCAAGGACATACTGGCAGCTGTGAATGCACATAATAATTCTTTAGGACTTGAACTTATTGCATGCAAAATTTCAAGTAGATATCATGCCGGGAAGTACCTAAAATTTGTTTCCGTTATCTCCATAAGAAATGCATTGAGGAATGTAAGTGGCTCTCTGGGATCGAACAAAGGGCCATCAGCGAATATGTTAAATTTGATTATGAAATATATTTATGATCTCTAACTCCATACCGAATTTTAAGTTTCTATGCCATTGGGAAAGGGTCCAAAAAAAATCTTAAAAATCACCACAATGCATTTGAAACGGCCGATTTTTGCATCGTCTAGGCATCGAACCCAGGATATTTTTCATAAAACTCATTTATGCTTTCGATAGATCATGACCATATATAAAGGCTCCTACAGTTTCGATTTTCTACCTATCAGGTAAGTATTTTTTAAAAATTCCGGAAAATCAAAGCAATGCCTTCAAATGGAAAAAATCGGGACTTTGGGGCCCTCTGGAATCGAACCCATGACACTGAGGTTCAAAATTGCAATTTTTCTGGCGGTTGTACGTTATGGCCAATACTTGGTAAAAATTTCGAGTCAATGACGTCAGTAGTTTAGCCTGTGAATTAGTATCCTATCTGGGTATATCATGAATGAATCCAGAGAAGCATCTATATATAATAGATATTACTACTACTATGTAATAAATGTATTACTACTATTATGTATATATATTTATATTACTACTACTAAGTATTATGTAATAAATGTATTACTACTACTATGTATGACCGTAAGTTAAGAGAAATAGATGATGGGACAAATTGTTTTAAAAAATCATTCTTTCTGCGAACAATACGCGACAATAACTGAATAAAGAGGTAGTTTAAATTCAACTAGTGTTTACACCCCCTGCCACACGCTGAAAGGCGGCTTGCAGGGTATTAATGTAGATGTAGATATGTACAGGGTGTGATAAAAGGAGTGATAAGTGGGGTGGGAAAGACCCCATCTGAAATTCATTACACCCTACTTTTTATTGACATTTTTCTTCTTACCACGAGCTCAGTTACATCAATCGTGAATAAAAAGGTGGGGTCATTTGTACCCCATGTAGTGAGTTGAGGTTAATAGGATTTGGGGATTCTATAGGATCAACTCATTTAGTTTTGATTAATGATTTACCAGCCTATTTCAAAGAATTACCCAATTTATTTATTTCTTTATTTGTTCTTCATGTAAACTCATATAGGAATACCAGGTCTAGAAGTATGAAAGCGGAATTTCCCTATAGATGGTGCTTGCTATCAGTTTAAAGACCGCTTTTGCAGTGCCTTCTTCTCCCTCTAACAAAGTTTGTCAACAGACAATGACCTAAGTTTCATACACCGGTATATTTTTCTATAACATGTCGAGTTTTGTGCCTACGAACTATAATTTGCATTGGTTTTCTGCTATCATTTGAAGAAAACTGCACCAGAATCGCATAGAATGCTTGACGAAGCACACGGTGAACATGCTCTTGGCAAAATTAAGTGCTTCTAATGGTTTAAAAAGTTTAAAAGTGATGATTTCGACTTGAGCATTGTTTTTTGGCGTGGCATTAATAACCTGCCGGAGAGGTGGGAAAAATGTATAAATGCCAATGGAGATTATTTAAAAGAATGGATTTTATAAACAATTTGTATTAGCATCTATTTCTCTTAACTTACGGGCATTATCGGATTGGTAGCAGGGGGGTTGCAAGATACTGATTGTATCTTTTTGCAAACGTAGTTTCCCTGAATTTATTAAGCAATCGCAGCTTCCAATCTCCTTTCTTTCAAGAATTCCCAACCTACCTCTGAGAGCATTTTTGTGTTTCTTTATCGTAGCATTTCTTAACAAAACGAACCACTTTACGCTGCACTTTCTCGACCTCATGAGTGCACGTTTCATCCGCCGGATCCCATGTACTTGCCGCATATTCCAGAAGGGAAAATAACATCGCTATCTCACCTTTTCATCGCATTTACAAACAATACGCTTCACAAACCCATGCCTTTTTCTGGCAGATTTATCAAATATGCGTACTCCAATTTAAGTTATTAGTAATGTCGATCCCGAGATATTCAACTGAATCTACTACTTTGATACTAATTCCATTAATTTTGTATGGGTGATTTGGACGCAATTTTATCTTTTCGAAGAAATTAACTACGGAGCATTTACTTACGTTAATATCTAATTCCCATTTTTCGCACCACCTTTGGATGAGGACTAAATTGTTTGAGAGAGATTTCCGGTCTTCCTCGTTTGTTATTAAAATAATTTAATATATATCATAAATATAAATAGGTTAACTTAATTTAATAATAATTTACTTGACAACTGATGTATCTGCTTCAATTTTTGTTTTGCTTTCTGTTTCGAAACAGTTAAAAAATATAAATCAGTATATTTGTATAAAATACGAGTAAAATGTAGCTTGCATACTGCAAGCAGATCGGCATATTAATTTCATATCGGCATCATTTTGGGAGGGTCCTCAAAAGAAAATAAAAGGATTGTAAATATTCTTAAAATTCGCTGCAATTTCATCGTCTGGTAACAAACCCGGGTCATTCTGGTAAAATTACTATGCAGCACTATAGAAGATCACCAATTCTGACTGTGTGTGAAAATTCAAGCAGAAATGTTGGCTACAACTGCCTCAAAAGACGTTCTACTTTTCACGAATTTAAATGGCTCTCTGGATTCGAACCAAGGACGATCTTGGAAATCTAAAATATGTTTCAGAAACCTATTTATGATATCTAAGTATATGCTGAATTTCAAGTTTCTATATTATTGGGAAAGATTTCAAAATAATTCCTAGAAATCGGATCAACTTCTGATTGCAGAGACACCTGGTGTCGAACCCAGGACATATTGTAAACTGTGAATGAACAGTTTGATTTGTAAGTACCTGCTCTTGTATCATGGAAAGTTTGAAGTCGATAGCATGCCAGGAAAGACCTAACTTTTGTTTCCGTCATCTCCGTAAGAAATGCATTGAGAAGTGCAAATGGCCCTCTGGGATCGAACCAAGAACCATCAGCGAACATGTAAAATTTTATTATGAAATATATTCATTATATCTATCCACGTGCCGAGTTTCAAGTATCCACGTTATCGGTAAAGGATCCAAAAAAAATCTTCAAAATCGCCGCAATGCATTTTAAACGGCCGATATTTGCCCCGACCTAGGATCGAACCATGGACCATATTCGTCGATGTCTTTCTGATTTACGTTGGAGTTGCACGGCTTCTAGCGATCCCTTGAATTTCAATTCTCTACGTTTCCGGGAAGTGCACCAAAAAAATTTTCGAAAATCCCCGCCATGTATCCTTATGGAGAAAATCGCGACTTTGGGTCCCTCTGGAATCGAACCCATGACACTGAGGTTCAAAATCGCATTTTTTCTGGTGGTTGTACGTTATGGCCAATTCGCCGTAAAAATTTCAAGTCAATCACGCTTGTGGTTTAGGCTGTGAATTAGTATCCTATCTATCTATCTATCTATATAGGTATATACATGAATGAATCCGGAGAAGCATCTATATATAATAGATATTATCAGTATAATTATAAATGCATCAATATTATTATGATTATCTTTTTATTTGCATATGTACTTAATAAGTTGTAAAATTGTGTTGTATATATTGTAAAAAACATCTTCCAGGTTTGTATCTTTTAGTCTTCAAATTTAAAAAATCTCCGTTACGTTTGAACCCACTTCGTACACTTACCGTTCTGTTTGATGACGATTGGCTCTTGCAGGAGGACCCTTCTCATCCCTGGATCCTCATTCCCTGGTTTCTTCTCCTTCTTCACCTTCGGCCTGATCCTGAAGTGTGACGAGATGTGGGCCTTCTGATGTCCTGTGGTGCGGAACCGCAGAGGGCAATGGGGACATGAAAAGGGCTTCAGACCGGAGTGCAGCCTGAAGAAATGAGGATTTTAATAGGTCCAATTGCAGAGGTTGTCTAAAGCTTTTCACATTCTCACTTCACATACTTTAAAGCTTTTCAAATTCTTTCTTTTCCTTGCCTTTATATTTTCTTAGTTGTTTCTTTTACGAGTAAAATGTTGCTTGCAGAATGCAAGCATGTTAATAACACAAATTTCAAGTTGACATCATATCAAGAGGGTCATCAAAAGTAGAAAAAGTATTGAAAATATTCATAAAATTTGCTGCAATTTCTCTGTCCGGCATCTAACCCGGGTCTTCCTGGTGATAATTACTATGCAGAACAACAAAGGATTACGACCTCTAACTATGTGTGAAAACTCAAGCAGAAATATTTGCTGCAACTGCCTCAAACGACGTCCTACTTTTCCCATATATTCCTTATGAGAGAAATTTTAATGTGCCCCGGCATCGAACCCAGGAACAGTACGGTCATATCTAAATTTTTTTCTTAAATCAATTCTTACCATGCATGTTCTAGCCAAGCATGAACTTCCTATCATTTCGATAGGTGCATCAAAAAAATAATGAAAAACTACTCCCATGTATTTTAATGGGCAGATATTTGCATCGTTCTAGCATCGAACCCAGGATATTTTTTGTAAAAGTCATTTATGTTTTTGATAGAGGATGACCATAAATATAGGCTCCTAGAGTTTTGATTCCCTACATATCCGGCAAGTATATTTTAAAAATTCCGGAAAATCAAAGCAATGCATTTTAATGGAAACAATCGGGAAGTTGGGGCCCTCTGCAAACAAACCCATGACACTGAGGTTCAAAATCGCAATTTTTCTGGGGGTTACACGTTAAGCCCAATATGTCGGTAAAATTACAAGTCAATGACGCTTGTGGTTTAGCCTGTGAATTAGTATCCTATCTATATACCTATATATAAATTAATGAATCCGGAGAAGCATCTATATATATAATAGATCCACTCTAACATTTCTCTTTTTCCTACTAATTCCGTTCTTCACAACCATTTTACTAGATGCAGCACTCGTCTTCATCTCGTTCATCACAGAAAAAATTATCTTTTTGCAGTCCATTGGTTTCCGTCTCTATAACAAATTGCCCATAAATTGGAAAAGTTCTACTACCTTATCTATGAAATATTCATGGTTTTTGGGTTCTCTTTCACGTATTTTGTTTTTGTCGGATGACGTTTCGACCGCATTCCAGCAGTCGTCTTCAGGTCGAATGCATTTCATGTTCCCTCAGGTCCCCTTTTTTATAAAAAAAACATGACATAGTGACCCGGTTCAACTGTATAAAGAAAATAAATGACTGCCTACTGGGAGCAAAAGACAGATTACCCCAAGAAGTTCATGAAGGCGTTTATCGAGTCCCTTGCTCCTGTGGAAAATCCTATTTGGGAGAAACATGCAGATGTTTAAGAAGTCGAATAAGGGAGTACCAAAGAACGACGAAAAATAAACAATTTAAATTCTCGGCCATCGCAGAGCACGCCTGGAGTGAGCCGGGACACGACGTCCAATTTAAGGAGGCTAAGATAATTTCTATAGAGAGACGATATTACCCACGGGTAATAAAAGAAGCGATAGAAATTTTCAAAACGCCAGAAAATATGAACAGAGAGGATGGCTATTATCTATTATATATAGACGCTTCTCCGGATATACCTATATATATATACATTCATAGGTGATCAAAATTCTAACCATGTTCCACAAGTGCCATTGACTTGAAATTTTTACGACGATATGGCCATGACGTGTAACCTCCATAAAAAAGCCGACTTTGAACATCAGTGTCATGGGTTCGATTCCAGAAGGCCCCAAAGTCACGATTTTCTCCATAAAGATACATTGCGGGGATTTTCGAAATTTTTTTTGAGGCACTTCCCCGCAAAGTAGAGAGTTGAAATTCAAGGTATCCCTGGAAACCGTGCGTATCTGACGAAAGCTATTAATACGTTATCGAAGATTATCCTTGGTTCGACGCTGGGTCAGGGCAAACTTTCTCCCGTTTAATTTACATTGCGATTTTTAAGATTTTTTTGAATTACTTCCCGAAAAGATGGAAACTTGAAACTCGGCAGGTAGATAAAGATCATAAATATCTTTTATGTATGGTGTTGAAAATTTTGTTGATTGTCCTTGGTTCGATTCCAGGGAGTCATTTACATCCCTCAATGCATTTCTTATGGAGATATCGGAAACAAATTTTAGGTACTTCCCGGTAGGATATCGGCTTCAAAATTTGCAAAAAATAAGATCAAGTCCATAAAAATCATACAGTGCATTCACAGCTTACAATATGTCCTGGGTTCGACACCAGGTGTCTCTGTAATCAGTAGTTGATCCGGTTTTTAAGAATTATTTTGAACCCTTTTCCAATAATATTAAAACTTGAAATTCGACATATAGATAGATATCATAGATAAATTTCAAAAACATGTTTTAGATTTCCTAGATAGTCCTTGGTTCGAATCCTAAGAGCCATTTACATTCGTGAAAAGTAGAACGTCTTTTGAGGCAGTTGTAGCCAATATTTCTGCTTGAATTTTCACACATAGTTAGAGATGGTGATCTTCTGCTGAGCTGCATAGTAAGTTCACAGTAAAGACCCGGGATCGATGCCAGACGATTAAATTAAAGAGAATTTTAAGAATATTTTCAATCCTTTTTTTTTCTTTTGAGGACCGTCCCGATATGATGCCGATATGAAATAAGTGTTGTCAATCTGCTTGCAGTATGCAAGCTACATCTTACTCTTATTCATAATAGTTGGAAAGGAATCCTACGAACAAATCAGAGAGCCAATCACGAAGTAGCAGTGGAAGGGGAACCAGCGTATATATAAGGGAATCTGAGGGAACATGAAATGCATTCGACATGAAGAGGACTGCTGGAATGCGGTCGAAACGTCGTCCGACAAAAATACGTGGAAGAGAACCCAAAAACCATAAATATTTCACATGAACGCCACGGAAATCTACAAAGTTATACCTTATCTATGTTTAAATCAAGGGTTAGAAGTTTTCTTCTCAATGAAATGTATTATAATTTTATGACTTTTTGAATGACGATATTTTGTCTTGAGATTCATATTGTTGACGACTGCCGTGCATGCTATGCTTTTGGTTTTCCTTTTGTTATACATTTTCTGTATTTTATTTAGTACTTGACATGCTCTATATCATTTATCTATATATAATAGATATGATCTTTAAATGAAAAAAATTGAATTGAATTGTCTGAAAATGATTAGAGTGTTCGAATGAAAAGGTACGAAATGACACAGTGGAGGTAATTGAAAACTTAATCCAAATTAAACACCATAGGCTTAACTATACTGCTGTTTAATTCTAAATGTTACATTTTCACAAATTCTTTTTTTTTTAATTCGATCATAAATCATTAACCATTATCAAATTGGGAACAACACAGTTTATAATCTTAAATAACTGTGCATAATGCATTTTACATTCATAAATGCTAAATGAGTAAAATGTAGCTTGCATACTGCAAGCAGATCAACAACACTATAATTTCATATCGGGACAGTCCTCAAAAGAAAAAAAAACGATTGAAAATATTCTTAAAATTTGCTGCAATTTAATCATCTGGCATCGAACTCAGGTCTTCCTGGTGAACTTACTATGCAGCACAACAGAAGATCTCCATCTCTAACTATGTGTGAAAACTCAAGCAGATATATTGGCTGCAACTGTCTCAAACGACGCCCTACTTTTCCCTTATATTTCTTATGTGAGAAATATTAATGTGCTCTGGCATCGAACCCAGGAATAGTACGGTCTTATGAAATTTTTTTTCTTAAATCAATTGTTACCATACATCTTCTAGCCAAGCATGAACTTCCTATCATTTTGATAAGTACATCAAAAAAAATAATGAAAAACTACTCCCATGTATTTTAAAGGTCAGATATTCGCATCGTCCTAGCATCGAACCCAGGATATTTTCCGTGAAAGTCATTTATGTTTTCGATAGATCATGACCATATATATAGGCTCCTAGAGTTTTGATTCTCTACCTATCAGGCAAGTATTTTTTTTTAATTCCTGAATATCAAAGCAATGCTTTTAAACGGAAAAAATCGGGACTTTGAGGCCCTCTGGAATCGAACCCATGACACTGAAGTTCAAAATCGCAATTTTTCTGGCGGTTACACGTTATGGCCAATACGTCATAAAAATTTTAAGTCGATGATGCTTGTGGTTTAGCCTGTGAATTAGTATCCTATCTATCTATATCCATGAATGAATCCGGAGAAGCATCTATATATAATAGATATGAGTGCATTAATAAACCATATGTTTTCTATTGGTGTTGGATTTATCTGTGTCATTTTCTTTCCTTGTCCGTGTGGATTTCCGTTTTTAATGTATTAGAGTGTTCAAATGAAAAGGTATGAGATGACACCGAGGGTACGGTTGAAGACTTAATCCACATTAAACACCAGAGACCTGAGCACAACTATCCCTCTGTTTCACGAGCCTAAGGATATGCTGTTCCCAGAATTCCTTTGGATGTGGCAGGAGCAAGTCCTTCACTGATTGATTGCGTGTTCATTCTGATTCCGTATAAAGATACCCTGTTCCCAGAACAAGAGCCAGTCCCTCACTAACTTCAAAAGCGACAAAGGAAATTTCACCCTCATACACGAAGTACTCGTAGTGATAAACAAGAGTAAGATAGAAAAATGTACTGTAACTAAATTGACGAGGACTCCTAGATAAAATCTCCCGCAAAGTTGTAGGAGCAATTGGCAGTCTAAGGTAGTCCAAGTATTACAAGATGGAGCATGATAACGAAGGTCTGCCAAGAGAGACTGATATATTAGTAAATATAATCATTTTAATCATTTAAATTTTTATCTTTTTCATCTATTTTGGCTAATTACAGTATTTTCCGGCCTATAAGACGCCCCGGCACATAAGATGCACCTTGATTTTTCAGGTAAGAATTTACAAATAACTCATACTTTGTTACATAAGGTTGAGTGAACTCTTTATCGCGAGAGATACAATGTATTAGCATAGGGATGACATCTCCGTTAGCCCAATGTGTATAAGTTTTGCGAGATTAAACTAAACGTGCTACATTGTATGCATTTTCTGATTTACCTGGGAATATTTAAAAGGAACTTCTGTCATCGAAATATTAAAACTGTATTCCGAACTGCTTAATCAAAAAAGTGTTATAACCGAAATTTTTAATTAACTGAACTATTTTCAATGCATGATACGGTAAAAAATACTTAATGGTATGCATTTATTCCCGTGAATCGGCTTGCTTATTATGGGATGGAGTTATACCCACATACCATCGGCGCATAAGACGCAGACTAATTTTAGAGCATATTTTGGAGTAAAATAGTGCATCCTATAGGCCGGGAAATACGGTATATATTTATTCATTATTTAATAAACAACTGCAGTAGCAGGCAAAAATAAATTATTAAAATTAAATAAATAAATGGATGGATAGATAAAATAAAATAAAAAATAAACTGGCTAAGTTAAAAGTGACTTAAAGTCATTGAATTAAACAAACGAAGGGATATGGATCTCTAATGAAGCCAAAGAGGTGTTTTTAGGGTGGTCCCCCTCTGTCCTTTGGGGCGCCTACACCGGGTAGAAATATTCTGCCGAAGGGCCTTCCAGTAACCTTCCCTGGGGCAAGGGTTTTTCTCCTCTTGTTCGGAGTTACTCTTTTCATTAATCTGACAAAACCCCCAAAAAAACCGATCCCAAAGATGATAACTAAAAACAGCCAAATTTATCAATGCCATTCTTACAAAACAAACATGAAAAATAAGAATCAAACAAACCAAAATAAATTACATCCCTCGTATGATGACGAACGAGGGTTAAAGAGCTGAAATAAATAAAAATTTAATAAAAGTCCCTCACTGGGTCCTTCAGTTCGTCAAGTCCCTTTGGGATGTTTTTTAAGTGGACCAAACATATGTAAGTCGCAGGGTGACATTTCTAGACAGTAAGAAGGATGCTTGAAGCTGTTCCTTCTTGAACTTGGTCAGTACACTTTATGCAACCCTGGAGATGTGACTGACCTGTGGACCTGCATTATGTCGGAGCAGTGGACTAGTCGGACACACTGTATCCCCTGGCCACCAACAGGCAATGAATATTGGCCAATTAAACACCTTCCGCAGTCAGAAATCTGATTATGAGAAGCGCAAATTTGGTTGGTAGCACCTAAGAATCCGTAGATGCAAAAAATATTTTGGGATATACAAGGGTTGGAACTATAACCCGTGGAAGGCACACCTCCTACCAGCACTTTAGGAAGGCACACTAGTGCGAATTTGGCTTTTCCAACTTTGAATGCGTATAACTATTTTGTTTATTTAGATACAGTAAAAATTGCAGTGCATTATAGACGCGCAACTTAATTGTGCTTTTAGATGTATCATTAATTTTTTAACAAAATTTTATTTTGTTAATGAAATCTTGCAATTTGTAAGTCGCCGTTTTCCAAAAATCACTTCTTTTATTTTTACATAACTTTTATAAACAATCTTCCTAACTGCTGAAAGTTATTGAAATTCTTAGCTAAAGAGTTATTGTTGAACAAAATCATTTACATGTAAATTTGTAAGACAATAAAAGTTCTTGGTACTTAATTGATATTTGTTCATTTTCAGATACCAGAATTACTGCATGTTCAGACAGCTTTTAAAAATATTTAATATTTACCAATTGAATAATGAATTGAATTATTCAAAACTTCAAAAATTATTCAATTATTCAACGAATAAAATTCACAGAGGCTGGCGATGTCTTGTGGAAATACGTCATGATGAAGAAGAAGATTATTGTACTTTTTCCACAGTAAAAGTTTATTTAAAACAAATAAAAATAAAGTTATATACATATATATGTATATATATATATACATACATATATATATATATATATATATATATATATACATATATATGTATATAACTTTATTTTTATTTGTTTTAAATAAACTTTTACAGTGGAAAAAGTACAATAATCTTCTTCTTCATCATGACGTATTTCCACAAGACATCGCCAGCCTCTGTGAATTTTATTTAATTTTTAAAATTACTTGCTAATTTCGTCTACATCCACTATGTTTTTCGGCATGTCCATTATTTAAAGCAATGTTTTCACCCGGCAGCGGCCGCATGTCAAAAAGAAAGAATTCACCTCACTTCTCGGTGAATGATAAGTGATGTATGTTTACATTAAAAAATTACAGACGAAAAAATAATTAATGCTGGAGGCTTTAAAAGGTCAAAATAAGCAGCAAGGGATGGGGGAAGGCACCCGGCAACAACCATTCAATGTGAAAGCGCTCATCTGACCGACGTGCATTACTACCCACACCCGGTCGTTAATGGTCGTAAAGGTCCAAACCCGGTGCTGTCCTCTTCAGTCGTTGGGTTGGCTATTATCCAGCGACCCCGAGTTCTATAATCTATTCTCGGCTAGTGTGAAAGGCTCCATTTACTTCCATTGCTTACTATCCTTGTGACCTGGATTAAAAACTGGCTATGGTTTGCCGGCCGGGTGAAACCGGTGAGTGTGTAAATAGCCTTAGGGTTAATGGTATCCCATATTGACGATCAATGGACGAAAGCGTGAGAGGGTGCTTACCTTTGATGGACTTTAAGAGAAGATTGAGACGCAAACTTCTTCTTACACGTTACGCACTCGTATGACTTGAGACCGGAGTGGATCCTCAGATGGACCGTTAGCGTGGATTTCACAGCAAAGGCGCGGAAGCACTGGTTGCACTGGAACAGGACAAATAACACTTCGATTTAAAAGAAAGACAATGCTTTACACAATATGAACACAACTTTAGGATGCACAAGTATTATTAAAATAATATTATTATATATGTAATTTAAAACTATTAAAATACTAACAACGAAAGACTGTAAAAAGGTTTTACTGGAAAGAACAAAGTGTAAGACCTTGGAGTTTTTAATTGAATGACACTGAATCCACAAATAAATAGCATAGTAAATATGTTCAATATGAACTGACTTTACTAGGATGAACGCCATTTATGAAAACAATCCACAAACTTTGTATTGTCCACAAAAATTTTGTTTTTAATACACGACTGGTTTCGGCCTTACAGCCATCCTCAGGTGCATACCACAGAAAACAGACAGAATTTATAAGATAACCCCTAGTCTTGAAGGTAGAGTGAGAAGGGGAGAGGGGTTGGTGAACGTAATGTCATTGGTTAGGGTCGCGGATGCCCCCACTATTTCCACGATCTCAAGACAGAGAAAATTATATATAACTAGCTGTACCCATTAACACGTTGTTGTGCTTGAACATAAATAAATATAATGTTGAAAATAGATGACATTTGTAATCAAAGTCGGTAACGTCAACAACTCACCAAGTTGTCCAGTACATACAGCATCTTGAATTTATCAAAATATAATTTTCATTAAATATCGAAAACCGTTTACTCCACGATAATATTCGTAAATATTTACGTTGCTATAAACAAACATCATTTGAATGCTGGAATAAATTCTCAATGTGTTCTTATGAGAAAATTCAACAATCGCATTCGTCGTAACTGAGATATAGTTTGTTTATAGCCTCAAAATTCATCAAAATTATAATCTAATTATTCAAAGTCTCGTAATTTCTGATCGTAAACTATATTTCATGACCAAAATAAGAAACTTTATTCAATTCCCCTTCTTTTGGTGCTACTTTTAAATCCATACGTTGGTTATTTCTAATTTAATTTTGCAAAAGAAAGGAAGCATGCAAGTGATAAAATAAAAGTTTACAGGTATTTCTTATGGAAACAGTTTTTCCCTTCTGGAGTCGAACTGAGAAATCCGATTTAAAAGAAAATTATCAAAAACCTTCCCAGGGATGTACCTAATAATTTCCCAGATTTTCACGATGATTGGATGTATGGTTTTTGAATCTATCGAGTACAGACAGACAGACAGACATGCATTCATTTTTATATATATAGAAGATAATTGAAGCAAACAACCAAATTATTTGATTGTTTTCAATTGATTGTTCCCACCTCTAATTAAAACCCTTTATCCTGCAAATACTCAGATCAAATTTGCACTCATTTTCGAGCTTAAACTGTGATCTATCTTATATTTTAATTATTTGCAGGATTAAGGGTTTCACGCTAAAAAATATGAAACCGTGCTATAGAAAATTCCGTCTTTTTTCGATTGAAAGCCATATTTTGAGCATGGAAAACGCCTGACAAGACCGGAAATCTATCCTGGATCTCCAGACTGCTGGTCAATGAGCTATCGAGCCAAAACTCCTGATCTTGTAAGACTTTTTACATGCCCATTCTTCCTTGGGAATTTCCTAAGTCCTAAGACCATTTTGTGCAAAGTCACGCTTCACCATTCCTACTTAACAATGAGAACTTTTAGTATCATAAAGATGACTTGTTTCACAATTTTCTTCGAGAATTTAAAGGGCAGTAATCTTTCCTTGATTTAAAAGAACCATTTGCATTTCCACAGGAAAATCCAGGGCAGATGAGGGTCATTTAAATAGTCCATTAGTTAAGTTAGTTAGTAATAATTATGAACATAACAGTAGAACCCCGGTAATCCGGACACTCGCTAATCCGGAACCCTCGGTAATCCGGACGGTCCATTGGGAGTTATGCAAACCCGCATCTTCTTCTTGTGAACATATAAACACGCATATTAGTAACAAGAAACGAGAGGTGGACAGACTATTTGAAAAATATCTCCATTGATGATGTGATGGAGTGCGAAGTATTTCGTCTATTGTGATAATACATCTAAGCTGTGATACTTTTCTGAGACAGCATTTTTCCATCAGAGGAATGCTTAATATGTGCGATACTAAACAATTTCGAAAGACAATAAATTTTCAGTTGCAGCAGGGTATCACTTCTCAAAACATCACATTCATTAAAAAGCTATGAGAGAAGAGACGTAAAAAACAATCCTTCCCTTTGATAGGCGTCCAATGAGGATGACCATGCATGGGATATAGAGTTGTTGTTTATAAGCGAGAAAAGCTAAACAATTTTAAGCTTTAATGGCCATGACAGAGTGGTGAGCTAAGCTCAAGTTAAAAACTCAAGTGGGTAGGATATAAATTAGGTTCATTTTTCCAGTGCTATAACAATTTTGCTGAGAAAGACGGCTGGACACGTGAAAAGATGCGCTACGATCCATTCCCTCGATGGCCGGATTACGCGTCCAACATAAGTGTAGCCTAACTTGGTTCTTCCATTCTCTGTGTTTCCGTTTAGTTTTCGCCGGTTTTTAAAACCTAAAGTGACGTCCTTTTCCGTCCGTGGTAGAAGATGATGATAATGACGACGACGACCACCCTGTAGACTCCGTCAAAATGTCTCATTCTGAGCCTTTGGCGGCACTCAGTACATCATTAAAGTTGGCCGAGGAGCAAAATTTTGAAGCACACGAAATTATGCTCTTTAGACGTTTTAGAAACCGCGCACTTTATTTAAAACTAAGAAAGGTCGCGCAAAAGAAAAGAACCGACTTTTTTGCTCGCTGATAATATTCACTCACTTAATATGTTGTAATACCGTATGTAATATATACATGCATTATCTATACAATATAATTTTTGTGAAAAAATGATTTTTACGTTATTTTTTTTGAAACCTTGCTAATCCGGATACCCCGCTAATCCGGACGCCTATGTGTATGAATTCGTCCGGATTACCGGGGTTCTACTGTAGTTCCCTTTATTTTTATCATTGTCTAAACTGCCCTTGAGACATTTGTTTTTATTTAAGGCCTTAAAATTATTTTATATCATGAGTGGCAACATGCCATCTATTACTGATTCCAAATTTAATTTGAGAAAATTAAATGCTTTTTTTAACTAAGCCAAATATTACTTTTTTCAAGAAATGGTTTGTTTATTAGGACCAAATATATTTAATTTGTTATCAAATGATATTAAAAGTGCCAAGTGCACAAACTAACATTTTAAGACAAGGACACAATCGACGCGTACGCAAGACTTGAGACGTAACACTTGTACGTCAAACTTGGAACTTGGTTCTAGCGGACACAGTCAGAACGTGAACCTCAGCCAATCAGAGACATCAGAAAATCCTAGGGAAAAATGGACAGGCACTATGCACGCTGAGTGTTCTAACATTTCCAAAGAGAGGAATAATCTTATAGAATGATGGATGAAAATGAGGTAATTCGGTTTAATAATTATGGCTTAATGATCATTCAAATCATCGGTCTGTAATGGCAGACCCCAAATAGTAGTACTTGTATTTATCTTCAGATGGTGCAGCTATCGCAACACGAATCCTGATTGGTTGTCCGTGTACGTGAAACTTATAAAGATAGAAGTTGCCCATCTCCTTAAGTACACGTACGTACGTACACGGGGACTGTGTCCGGTGCCATTCATTAATACACGGCCAACTTTTGTAGGTTTACTAAGTTTTTGATTGTTTGTAAAATGAGGAAATTCTAAGTCTTTCTTAATTTCCAATAGTTTCTTTTTCTTAAATTTTGTTATAAATGTTTCTTTTAAGTTAACTTCATTTTTTGTATTTAAATAAGTCAAATTGCAAATTATGAGTTAACTATCTTTTTCCTCGCAACGCACGAGTGTACTTTATGAGGTATTAAATTATGTTCATTCAAATAGAAAAGATTTTGAGGACGAACACAACCATAATTATGATACCAGAGGGAGAAACAATATGAATTATCCTAAACATAGACTGTCAATGCATGAAAAGACCCCATATTACATGGGAATAAAACTGCATAATAAAATTCCAAAAGAATTTAAAGACACGTACGGGAAAAACATAAAAACTTATAAAGAAAACTTACATAAATTACTATCTAAAAAGTGTTACTACACAGTGGAGGAATTTTTAAATGATAATATGTTGTGAGTGATTATGCTTAAAAGGTGTATTTAAATTGATAAAATATTTTTGTGTTATTTGAACTTTGTTAAATTGAAAAAAAAAAATAATATTTTATATCTTAGGTGTAATTGTACTAGTTTTAAGCTGACTATTGTAAATTATTGACATGTCACCTATTCAGGGCAGAATTATTTTCTGTCTCTTTAATGAATGTATTTGTGACGTAATAAATTATTATTATTATTATTATTACTCTTTTTGTATGGCTGCCTCCACACCTTCAATCCTTCCTAAGCCTTTTTTTTGTAAAATTTGATTTGGTTGAAAGTAATAAACTAAACTAATAGTTTCATCAATTACCTTGTATGGTTTCTCGTGTGTATGAATCCGAATGTGCCGCACCAAATCCGACGGTTTCTTGAACTCTTTGATGCAGTACGTACATTGGTGCCACCTCACCCCACCTGCACGACGAACCTTAATGTTATAGCGCCTGAAATTAATAGAAAGATACATAGAGAGGGTAGAGAATTAAGAATTAAGATTTGTTAACAGACTATATTCTGTAACTAGTTTGACTAAAAGTGGGATAAAATTTGGTCCTCAAGGAAACATTTGAAGGCCATGATATGGTGATATTACATAGTACTGAGAAGTATTCATTATTCAATAGGGGAATTAGAGAATAGAACCTGGAGAAGTCCTCTTTCCAATGCCAAAAAATGTAAAAACTTAAAAAAATAAGCTTTAAAGTTATATTATCTAATTTGAAAATAATTACAATATTGGTTTTAATTATCCACTGCATTAATAATTGCTATATTAATGTTATTTACTTATAAGACTACAAGTAGGCTAAAAATTCCTAATTAATACAGTGAAAATCTATTACATGTGAACATTTACAAATCGTTCAAAAGAAGAAAGGAAATAACAACAGATAATACTTAAAAACAGAGTATGTTTACAGATTAACATGACTGCATGAGAGTTCCAGGAATTGGATGCGAAGGATATACATCATGTTCGTCATCTACTCTTAAAAATTGTGTTAAATCCAGTTATATTGACAAATATCAATACTGAATAACGTAAATTAATTAATAACTATCCTTTACATAGCTTTTTAGGTTAAATAGCATGACATAATTGTCATGGCTAGTGCTTCTGCTACAACAATCAGCGGAACTGCGAGTAGTGCCATCTCGTATCCATTTTCGAAAATAATATAATCCAAATAGTCCAAATCATATTAATTGGAATACTACGGTACTGCCATCTGGTATCCAATATTTAAAGATGAATCGTATTGGCAAAATACGGTACTGCCATCTGGTATCCGATATTTAAAGATGAATCGTATTGGCAAAATACGGTACTGCCATCTGGTATCCAATATTTAAAGATGAATCGTATTGGCAAAATACGGTACTGCCATCTGGTATCCGATATTTAAAGATGAATTGTATCGGCATTGAATCTCCTCGGAATATAACGGTACTGCCATCTAGTATCCAATACCTTAAGATGAATCGATTCACATTCAATTGAATCGGAATCAGAATGAAATCGAATCGGAAAAAAATCGGATTCAGTTGTAAGAAAATCGAACCTGAATTGGATTAAAAAATCAATTCAAAAGTATAGTAAATCGTAGTGATAATATCCAATTTCTGATGAATCGCCCACCACTAGTTTGAACCCCTAAAACCTCCCCCTCGCTGAGCCACTGATGTAAGCGGAATACAGATAAAAGCATTGCTGAATATATACAAGGATTTATACGCTATTACTATGGATTTTCTTTTTAAATTGTTTGGGGTTTACTATCTATTGTGTTATTGGGCGAATGCAATCCTTTGTAATGTGGAATTTCCCCCTCCTCGGCTGCCACCAGGCCTGATGGCCTAATCACAGCGCCATTTGAAAATAAATAAACGAAGTAATGGACAGTAGAGAATTGATGACTAAAGGTCTCGATAAAGAAATTCGGAAAAGATTGGTTAAATCCTTCGTTTGGAGTATTTTCCTTTATGGGTGTGAAATATGGACATTGAGAAAGCTGTGGGTGTGAAACGTGAACATTAGGAAAGAATGACGTCAAGGAGGAGGAATTTTTTAACACACCTCATACATGAGAATACAACAGACAAAGTGCTGAGAAGTTTAGTCAGCACCAATGATACTAACCTGACAGATCCGTCGTGCGCCTTGTCTGCCAGAGTTAAGATGCACGAGTTGTTTCCAGCAGCCTTGGGGCTCTCTTCAGTCTTCTTCTCGCCTTCCGCCACCTTTTTCTCAGTCTTTGTTTCTTTGGCTGAAGATGTGTCTGTCAAATTAATCCACACATCAATATTAGGTCTTTCACGGATACAGGTTAGCCCAGTTACGAGGCATGAATTTGTGCAGCACATTTATGTTTTAAATACTGTTGGAAAATATATTTAGCAGTGATTTTTCCAGTATGAAATGCTGGCGAAGCATGGAGGGGGTTACAGCTTAGAAAAACCAAATTATTTTGGCGATCAGGATGAGAAATAAAAATAAGGGAAAAGAAAGGACGGATGCGGATGAATACTTGTTTTTTTAATAGGGGAGTAAGGGAATGGAACATGCTACCTGAAGAGGCCTTCAAGCCCAAACCTAAAACAATTAAAGAGTTTAAACTTCTACATCTACATCTACATCAATACCCTACAAGCCGCCTTTCGGCGTGTGGCAGGGGTTGTAAACACCAGTCGAATCTAAATTACTTCCATATTCGATTATTGTCACATATTGTTCGCGGAAAGAATGAATCTCTAAAACGATTCGTCCTAGCATCTATTTCTCTCAACTTACGGTCATTATCGGATCGACCGACGTAGCAGGGGGGTTGCATGATACCGATTGTATCTTTGGAAAATGTAGTTTCCCTGAATTTATTAAGCAATCGCAGCCTAGCTTCCAATCTCCTTTCTTTCAAGGATTCCCAACCTACGTCTGAGAGCATTTTTGTAACGCTTGCTTTTTTATCGTAGTATTTCTTAACAAAACGAACCTCTTTACATTGCACTTTCTCGAGTTCGCGAGTACACGTTTCATCCGCCGGATCCCATATACTTGCTGCATAATCCAGAAGGGGTCTGACCAAGGTAAAATAACATCGCTCTCTCACCTTTTCATCGCATTTACCGACAATACAAACAATACAAACTTAGATGCTTAAGGACCGGGTACTGCTTGTATTTATTTCCGTCTGAGTTTTCGCTTCACTCCCCTACTTGGTTGAGTTTTCCCGCACAGTGGGTGTTTCTCCAAAAGCCTTCAACCGAGTAGTTTTTCCCCACACCCCAATTCTTTTATTTGTACCTCTTTTTTATTTTCTTTTTATATATATTTATATATTTGAATTTTTTCCACCTTGTTTGTAATTAATATTAGTAACCCTTAATGGTTAGGTGTAAGAGAGGCCCTAATGGGCCTGACCAAGCCAAATAAGGAGTTTTTATTATAATTATGTTAAGTTTGCGTGAAAAGTGAATTATACGAACATAACCCCTCCACTGAGATGTGACATACTAAAACTTTTACTTTACCACAAATTATTACATAAAATACGACCAGGTTTCGCAGCAGTGCTGCATCATCAGGTAACTTACAGGAAAATTTTTCACTTATATACATAGGGTGAGGGGAAGTGAAAAGGAGGGGGGGAAAGAAAGGGGAAGAGCAAAACAATGGAAGCAAGGACAAACAAACGAGTGACAGTAAGACACGTGATTTTAAAAGAAGGTACACCAGTCAAAGGGGAGGGGGAGAAGGTGGGGGGGGGGGAGAGTTCGAGGAGGGAAGTAAAAGAATTTTTAAGGGGGAAGGGTAGTTTGAGGAGGTGAGGAGGGCAAGGACGAAATAACCCGTAAAATAGGAGAGGGGTTAGGAAATAAAATTTCATTAACAATATTGTCATTAACATTTTTCAGAATTTCAAGTTTTTCCAAAGCGTCCAATTTTCTTCCTTTATCACACACGTGGCACACGGAAAGATTAAAATCACTGGTGTGGCCAGAATCAATTAGATGTTTCGCAAAATGTGAAGATGTGGGGGTATTTCGCACAAAAGCACGGATATGTTCAGTTCTTCTGACGGCGAAACTGCGGCCAGTTTGACCGATATAAAAAGCGTTGCAATCCGAACAAACTAGTTTGTAAACACCACTTTTAAGCAAAAGATCAACTTGGTCTTTGGAAGTTCCAACGATGTCTCTCAATTTTCCACAAGTTTTAAATGCACACGCAAGATATTTGGGAAATTTATTAGTCACTTTATTAATGTATGAACCAAGAAATTGTAATCTGCACCATTTGAGAGATTCCACAGGGGTAGTCACTTTTACCTTACCTTACTTTTCAATACGCCCTCATATAACACATTAGCTGTGATAAGTAAGAGATATTAGTCTGCCAATGCATTGATTCTGGGTTAAAATAACCTTTAATCTTGATTAATAAAATTTATCTTAATAATTATTACTTTTGTAAAGCTTTACAAAAAACCTGCAATGGATAGTTTAACTGGGGTCTGGAATACCCCATGGTGTGGTAATTCTATATAGATAGTCTGTAAAGTTGAACAAGGAGTGAGAAGTCGTGGCATGACTGGGACTCGAACCCAGGTCTCCTACTTTCCAGGCAGTTGTTCTAACCACTAAACTACCATGCCACCTCAATTCCACTCCTGTTAATGGGATGCTTTATGGAGTGGCGTTCCACATAGTGGCACCGTCCACCACCAGGGGTCCTCACTGAGGCAACCGACCCACAAAGCGATATTTAGAGGAATCCCCTCAAAGGAAACAAGGAAAGTAGGAGACCTGGGTTCGGCTCCCAGTCATATCACACAACTTTTCACTCCTTGTTCAACTTTAGGTATGAGCGAAGGAAAGGTCCCGAAAGATTGCAAATGTCACGCCAATATTTAAAAGTGGCTCTAAGGACGATCCAGCTAATTACAGGCCTATATCTTTAACATCACTGAGCGGTAAAATTATGGAACATATAATAGCTAGCTCTTTAATGGGTTTTCTTGAAACGTCCAATTTCATAATTAGGAATTAACACGGTTTTCGTAAGACTCGTTCTTGCGAGTCTCAGCTGGCTTTATTAGTACACGATGTTCTAAACTCTGCTGAAAAACATAAGCAAGTCGATGCGATATTTTTAGATTTTCGGAAGGCTTTCGATAAGGTACCTCATCATAAATTGCTGTACAAATTAGAAGTTGCGGGTATCAATGCACAAGTTATTAACTGGATAAAAAACTTTCTCACCGATAGAGAGCAACGAGTAGTACTCGATGGTATTAGTTCCAACTTGGTTAAGGTGACCTCGGGCGTCCCTCAGGGCAGTGTAATTGGACCGTTGTTATTTTTAGTATACATCAACGACCTCAGCAATCACATTGAAAGCAATGTTAGGATATTCGCAGACGACACAGTCATTTACAGGGAAATAGTTAGTTCAGAGGATAGATTAACCCTTTCGAACGACTTAGATAGAATTATGAATTGGTGCGATGATTGGCAATTAGAGCTTAATGTAGAATAGTGTTCGGTAGTTAACTTCTTCGAAAGTAAATCTATAATAAATGATTATTCTTATAGTCTCCGAGGGGTAAACCTAATGACAGTAGAATCGGTAAAGTAACTTGGAGTAACTCTCACGAATAATCTATCATAGAGTGCCCACATAGGAAATATATGTGGAAAAGCACTTAAGAAACTCAACTTCGTTAAAAGAATAGTCAGTAGGAGCAAAGAAAAGGTTCGCGAGCAATGTTACTTAGCGTTAGTTAGGCCTCACCTTGAGTATGCATGTATTGTATGGGACCCCGCCGAGAAATGTCATATACGGGATTTAGAAAAAGTACAACAAAAGGAGATACGATTTGTAAGGAATTGCTACGATAAAACAGCGAGTGTCACTCAGATGTAACAGGACGCGGGATGGGAATCATTAGAAAATAGAAGAAAAATTCAAAGGATAAATTTATTAAATAAGTTCAGAGTAATTACGTTTTCAGATGCTGTAACCGATATAATGCGACCCCCCTGTTATATGGGCCATGCTGATACTGCCCGAAAGATTAGGGAAATATATGCTAAAACGAATCGTTTCAAAAATTCATTTTTTCCGCGAAGTATAGGAAAATAGAGTCAAGGTGCTTGCAGCCCCTGCCACACGCCGAAAGGCGGCTTGCAGGGTTCTTACATAGACATAGACATAGATTTAAAACACACGCTTCCTCGTGCAAAGTAAAATTTCATCGTTAAGTCTTTCTAGATTGTCGGTGTTTTTATGTTTCCCATCAGATGGCACAGTAAACTTGGTGTAAAACAAGTGACTTCTATCAATAAATTGGACCTTCTACTAATAGTTCTTAAAGTATGAAGTTCATTTGTCAAAGATTAATTATCAACAATAGCTCGAATATGAAAGACTGCAAGTTTTGGACATAGGTCTGCATTTTATTTAATTAAGTAATGTTTAAACAAGATAACATGTTAAAAACAATATTAATGCGTTGAAAAAGGTTTATTCTTGATATACTGAAAAAATCAGACCTGTGAAAGGAATGCAAGTATTTTTGTGTGAATTTTAAAAAGTATGTAGTCAAATCACCCATTCTCATCCTTTAAGTATATTTTGTTGTAAAATTTAAACAAATAGCGAAATAAAATATTTCATCGTTTAAGATGAGTCTTTGTATGGTAATAAACAAAGTCAGGAAGATCCAAAAAAATCGAAAGAAATTTTCTTGATAAATTTTGATGTCAAACTCTTAAAAGTGGATAAATGAGCCCTTCCTGTCCTTCTAGGTAAACAGAAATGCCTGTCCTACTAGTGTTACGAGACACAGTTTAGTGTAAAACAAACACTCACCTCACTCGCATCCCTTTTTCTTTTCTTGAGGGCCGCCACCGTGGCATTGACGATGGCAGTGGTACCGGTGTTCCCATGCACTCTGCTAACGTGCGCATTCAGAGACCCCAGCTTCCGGAAGACGCAGGGGCATTCACAGCACCTGAAGGTGGGCTCTCCGCTGCATGGAATCGTATGCACTCGGAGGATGTGGGCCCTGAGGTTCCCTGAGGAGAGCAGCGTAAACGTTAATGCATCAGTATCGGTTAATATATTAGTTAATACATAAAGGAATATGAGTAAAAGTTGAGTGCAATTTGCAAGCATATTAATGACAAAAATTTAAAGTCGATTTCATATTGAGAAGGTCCTCAAAAGAAAAAAATCTGATGTGGTCAGCACATGACTTCCTTCATATATAAGATGTAAGTATTTATCAACGACAGTATTTTCGAATTCTATATTCAATCTAAACTTGGATGATAAGTGATATATCAATTTATATCATATTATCTTTTACGTCACAAACATTATGTACAGTCCTGGCCAAAATTAACACAGCACCGGCCGTAAGGATCGCTAGGGAGGTGCTGCGTTAATTTTGGCCAGGAGTGTACAATATTACAATTATATATTACAAATATATTATATGATAATATTACAATATTATACAATAATGTTTTTTAATGTTAGATGAAGAACGATGAAATTGGCCTTTCGCCCACAAAGTACATAATCAGCAACTTCCGGTTTATCAGTATTTCATGAATAACTCCTAAACAATCAGTGATACAAAAATATGTTTCATACAAAAGTTATAGTCAATTACATTTTCTAAAACTTTTATAAATAATACAATATCCCTTAATATCATATTTATGGAGATATTTTGCAAAAACGGAAATTTGCTTCGAAGGATTAAGCCCGAGTTCCGGTTAACCGATTTACTCCAAAAACTAATCAACTCTGACAACACCCACTGAAGTGCTATACATGAAATTTGGTATTGATACGACTAATAGTTTTTACCTTAGAGCGCCCACTATCACACACACACACACACACACATACACATACACACATACACATACACACAGACACACACACACACACACACATACACACAGACATCATTCCGAAAATGATCAAAACGTTTTCTAGGGACCCCAAAACATGTATTTCTGTTGAAATCTAAAAGCTGATTTTTTTCATGAAAACAATACTTTCTCTATACTTCGTATATGGAGAAAGTAAAAAGTCTCTTTCATGCTTAAGTATGTATTTTCATTGATTCTATATAATAATAGAATTTGCCCTGTAATTTTTTGTTGGGCGAACTCAAAACACAATAAATAAATACAATCATTACCTCTCTGTCGGAATCCAGCCGAGCAGAATTCACACGTGAAAGGCTTGTCGCCTGTGTGCTTCGTCATGTGAATTTGTAGAGACCCCTTCTGGTTGAATGCCTTGCCACAGAACGAGCACTGGAAAGGAAATTCTTCCGTTAACATTTGACACTAGAAGGACAGGAATTGGTCATTTGACCTCTTTGCTCCTCAATAACTATTTTATCGCTTCTCTGCATTTGGAGGAGTTTAATTGTTTTTTTTTAGGTATTTCTGTATACTTATAGCAACATTGAATCACTGGTTTTCCATCCATCGATAGTTTAGGAACAAATTTCGAAATGCAGCAAAGATGCAGCATTCATCTTACAAAAGCCCTAAAAAGTAATGGCTACAAAAGCGGTACCATCAAAAAAGCAATGAAAAAGGAGGAAAGACGCCACCAAGATTTACTTCTTAAAAGGGCCTCCCAAGATGACCAACATGACGGGACATTGGCTCTCGAAGAGACAGTGGAGAACAGACCCGAAACCAGAGGATACACCATCATTCCCTTTGTCGCAGGTACAACAGAGAAGATTGCAAGAGTTTAAAAAAAAAACATGACATAGTGACCCGGTTCAACTGTGTAAAGAAAATAAATGACTGCCTACCGGAAGCAAAAGACAGATTACCCCAAGAAGTTCATGAAGGCGTTTATCGAATCCCTTGCTCCTGTGGAAAATCCTATTTGGGAGAAACATGCAGATCTTTAAAAACTCGAATAAGGGAGCACAAAAGAGCGACGAAAAATAAACAATTTAATCTCTCGGCCATCGCAGAGCACGCCTGGAGTGAGCCGGGACACGACGTCCAATTTAAGGAGGCTAAAATAGTTTCTAAAGAGAGACGATATTACCCACGGGTTATAAAGGAAGCGATAGAAATATTCAAAACGCCAGAAAATATGAACAGAGAGGACGGCTATTATATTCATAATAGTTGGAAAGGAATCCTACGAACGAATCAGAGAGCACGGCCAATCACGAAGTAGCAGTGGAAGGGGAACCAGCATATATAAAAGGGAATCTGAGGGAACATGAAATGCATTCCACATGAAGACAACTGCTGGAATGCGGTCGAAACGTCGTCCTACAAAAACAAATACGTGGAAGAGAACACAAAAACCATGAATATTTCACTTGAACGCCACGGAAATCTACGAAGTTATATTGCAGCAAAGAGTTTATTATTATAATTTATATTTAATATTGGGATTTCGATAATAATCTCACCCTATTTCCAGTATACATTTCGATTAGTAAACTGCCATTGTGCAGAATGGTCCTGGGTTCAAAACCAGTCAAACAAAATTCTAACTTAAGGATAACAATATGGATAAATTTATAATTTAAAGTACTTAAGAAAGAGTTTAAAATATTAGGAATAGAAAGGAAAATTGTGAGATAAGAATAATAACTTTATTGTGCTCTGAGAAAGTCCCATAATATCTGCTCACATAATATTAGAAATGATAGAAATAAGGTAATAATACAAAATATAGACTACTATCACATAGAGATGATACAAAAAAGAAATAAGCCAGTGGTTTTGAGAATCATTCCGTGGTAACGATAAGATAAACAAATAATCTTTCTTTAAATGATTCTGCAACTCTATAAAGAGTTTTCAATTTTTTTTGCTAATTTTATTGAAAAATATATAGAGAGATATGCATATTAATACAATTTTTATAATGAAGGAAAAAATAAAATGACTATTGCAAATTACAGTTTTATGACTCATATGTCGTTTCATTTCTCGTAATCACTTGTATAACCCACACTTAGGTATTACAACGTTGTTTGTGTCTGTTTAAATCTTACCACCTGAATTTTGTTCTATTTGTTGGATTGATTTCGTAAATAAATAAATAAAATAATGATACAAAATATGGTCTACTCGCGTAAGATGATACAAAAAAGAAATAAGCCAGTATTATGGTTTTGGTATTAATTTACGGTAACCAGAAAATCAAATAATTTTTCTCTGAAAGATTGTCTGGAAGTGGAATTTTTATTCTGTACAGGCAGGTTGTTCCAGAAATTAGATGCAGTAATTAAGAAAGATTTCAAGTAAGTATTAGTCCATAGGACATAAAATATAATAATAAAAGGACTATATTAGGGCGAGATTGAAACTAGGAAGTCTCTTCTTACATCCAACCCTTCGTCGTATAAGAAATGAATGGAAATAGATAACTTGCAAAAGAAAAAAACTAATTTGCGGATTAAAAAACCTAATCTGGAAGCTTAGGAAAAGTTTCCACTGCAGGAAAACACTCAATAGAAGGGGAAAAGCTTACAGATAGATAGCTAAATTTGATGGTGAAAGTAGGTTGAAAGAGTTGTAAAAAGAAGAAAAATCGATAGAGGTATACAAGAAAGAAAGAGCAAGTGATGACATATTTACATAAAAATCAGAATCTCATAAATTGAAACTATTTGCAAGATGAGTTTCAAACATAACGACAGGAAATGTATCAACATTAAAGAATAAAAACTATATACATGAAAATAACATAATAGAGAAACAGAATATTCACTAGATTAAACTAAGTTTGTCAATTATTACCAATAAATTAGCATGAACAGGATTTCGCTCAATGAAAGCTCGTCAAATATTCAGATTGAGGCAAGAATTAAAAAATACAAGCAAATAATTGGTAAAACTACTAAGATAGATGAATAGATCTATAAAAATATAGTTAGGGCTGGAGTGGGAAGTTTTAAAAGAAACAGAATATTCAGAAGTAAACATGTCATGGATATACTGTGGTTGAAGATCGTGAAGAACTGTAAACAAAAATGAACGTAGCATTATTTTCTCCTGGTATTTGGTCTTAACCACTTCAATTGATGGCGGAAATTGGAGGTATGAACATCTTTCCGAAGGTTAAAAATGAATCGGATGCAGTTATTACGAAGACTGAGTAATTTAAGGTATAACTCGGCTGTTAAGTACACTATATACAGGTATCTATCTCAATGAAAGTGATGGACATCGGTGGATATCATCTCAGGTCCATCAATGAATAAAAATACAGTTTGATAATTAATGCCATCGACCATGAAAAACGGGCACAGCCAAATAGATGCATACAACACAGAAAAAGACCAGAAGGCATCATTGAAGCACAGTTAATAAAACTAAAAAGCTACGATAAAAAGGGACGAAAATGCTCTCAGACGTAGGCTGGGAATCCTTGAAAGATTGGAGATTGGAAGCTGCGATTGCTTAATAAATTCAGGGAAAATAAATTTTCGGAAGAAACAATCGGTATCATGCAACCCCCCTGCTACGTCGGTCGATCCGATAATTACCGTAAGTTAAGAGAAATAGAAGCTAGGACGAATCGTTTTAGAGATTCATTCTTTCCGCGAACAATACGCGACAATAACCGAATAAGGAAGTAGTTTAGATTCAACTGGTATTTACACCCCCTGCCACACGCCGAAAGGCGGCTTGTAGGGTATTAATGTAGATGTAATAATACACGTACTTAAACAAAATGCATACAATACTAAAAACTCACTTCATACGGTTTCTCGCCTGTGTGGATCCTCATGTGCCGCACTAGTTGACTCGGCTTCTGGAATCCCTTCTGGCATTCCTTGCACTTGTGGATGAAAGAAGACCTGTCGATGTTCCTCTTGTGGTTCCGCCGGGATAAGGACGCCTTCACCTGTAACACACGCATCAGAATGTTTTCATAAATATTTGTTTTTCAAAACTCACAACCAAAACTATTGATTATAGAGATTTGATGCAATTAGTTCGATTAATAACTAATTAATCAATAATCAGGGTAATGTTTTCTAAAAATAAGTGTAATTGATGGCATACAATTTCAGTAGGTCCACAAACTTTAAACAGTGCATTTATAAAATACGTATTTTAGACATTGATTAATTACTCATTGATAAGCAATTCCCAAACTAAAACTATTCTATGTTGAGCCTGGAGGAAGAAACGCATAAAAAGCCAAGGCTCTAACATAAAAACTATTAGTTATCAGCGCCCATAGGTGGGAAAAGGCTGTAAAATGATATTTTAAGTTTGTTTTGGGAGTCATAAATCACGCTTTTTTCCGATCAGTGTAAATGGAAGATGCATCTCTCTCACTTGCTCATTTTTATTCAACTTTGTTTAGTCGAATAAGCATTTGAAAGGCATTTACTGAAGATTTTTGATGTGCCCACTCAATGCTGCCGTATATTCAGCAAATCGACGCATCTATTTTAATCTATTTTTTTTAAGGAAAGGGTTGAGGTGACTTTGCACGTAAGGGCATGCACCCAGGTCAAATCCCAAGGAAAAACGGACTTGAAAAAATTCTGACAGGGCCGTGAAACGAACCCAGGATCTTCCTCTAACCGGAAGGCTGCTTAAACCATCTAAGCTACTCGGCTACTTTAACAAGCAATTTAGGGAACTTTGCGTGCAAGGGCATTAATTTATTTACTAATAAATTAACATAATTCTATAAATATGTATATATAATATGAGTAAAATGTCGCTTGCATACTGCAAGCAGATCGACAACACTGATTTCATGATAGCATCATATCGGGATGGTCCTCAAAAGAAAAAAAGGATTCAAAATATGCTTAATATTAGCGGCAATTAAATCGTCTGGCATCGAACCCGGGTCTTCTTGGTGAACATACTATGCAGCACAACAGAAGATCACCATCTCTAACTATGTGTGAAAATTCAAGCAGAAATATTGCTTGCAACTGCTTCAAACGATGTCCTACTTTTCCCATATATTCCTTATGAGAGAAATTTTAAAGTGCCCTGGCATCGAACCCAGGAACAGTACGGTCTTATCTAATTTTTTTCCAAAACCCTAGACTTAATATACATCTTCCATGTGAGCAAGAACTTCCTATCATTTCGTTAAGTGCACCAAAAAAATTAATGAAAAATTACCTCGATGTATTTAAAGGGCAGAATTTTGCATTGTCCTAGCATCGTACCAAGGACTTGTTCCATAAAAGTCATTTATGTTTTCAATAGATCATGACCATATATATAGGCTCCCTGAGTTTCGATTCTCTACCTATCCGGGAAATATTTTTAAAAAATTCCCAAAAATCAAAGCAATGCATTTAAAGGGGAAAAATCGGGACTTTGGGGCCTTCTGGAATCGAATCCATGACACTGAGGTTCAAAATCTAAATTTTTCTGGATGTTACACGTTATGGCCAATATGTCGTAAAAATTTCAAGTCAATGACATTTGTGGTTTAGCCTGTGAATTAGTATCCTATCTATCTATATCCATGAATGAATCCGGAGAAGCATCTATATATAATAGATTATATAAATTGACATAATACATTAAAAATAATTAAGTTAATTTATGATTTTTATTGTTTTAACATTTTAAAACTATTTTTGATTGAAAAAATAAAGTTTTTTAACCAAAATTTAATCATGCCTTGTATTCTAGGCATCAGCAGCTGGAGGGAATTAGGTTACGCAACCACGCAATACACAGATTTGTTTTTGGCATTAAGGTCCAAGGACTAGGAAAGCTTTTTGGCAGTTATAAAAACTTTAGTTGCAATAAATGCCTCAGTAAAATTGAACAAGGCGTTCCCACTAAAAGGGCTTCAGTACTTCTAGGACCAGTTTTCCTCAAATCCAATTTCTGATACACATGTAAAGCCTTTTGATTAATACCGCGAAGGAGTAATTACCGTATTTCCCGGCCTATAAGACGCACTTATTTTACTCCAAAATATGCTCTAAAATCAGTCTACGTCTTATGCGCTGATGGTATAACTCCGTCCTATAATAAGCAAGCCGATTTGCCGGGATAAATGCATACCATTAAGTATTTTTACCATATCAGGCATTGAAAATAGTTCAGTTAATTACAAATTTCGATAATAACACTTTTTTGATTAAGTAGTAAGGAATACAGTTTTAATATTTCAATGACAGAACTTCCTTTAAAATAAATTCCCTGGTAAATAAATAATAACTCAAATCTTTTTTAAATTAAATAAAACTTTTATTTCTTACTTTTAAGATGTTCTTAGATGGCTATAGACTTCAGGAGATAGAGAATGGGGGACCGGCGGTGGATAGATGTAAATTTGACACAAACTATTTCGGGCGACTTTTGTACTAGACTAACTAACGCTTTGTTAAAGCGTTTTCTTTTATACTTGAAGTTTTAACAATATTTATGAAAAGGGACATACATTCTTACTCCAGGCGTTATTCAAAGAAGCGGGATGGAAAAGTTTGGTAAAAAACAAGAAGCTCTGACTTTGAAATATTAAACTTATTTTTCGGATGATGCAAAACTAGGTGACCTTTTGCTTGTCTTGAGGAGACATAGTTGAAAACACCTAGAGTATTTTGGAATTACCTTTTATTTATTTATTTTATTTATTTATTTATTTTATTTATTTATTTTATTTATTTATTTTATTTATTTATTTTATTTTTTTATTATATTTATTTATTTTATTTATTTATTTTATTTATTTATTTTATTTATTTATTTTATTTTTTAATTATATTTATTTATTTTATTTTTTTTATTTTATTTATTTATTTTATTTTTTAATTATATTTATTTATTTTATTTATTTATTTTATTTATTTATTTTATTTATATATTTTATTTTTTAATTTTATTCATTTATTTTATTTATTTATTTATTTATTTTATTTATTTATTTTATTTTTTAATTATATTTATTTATTTTATTTATTTATTTTATTTATTTATTTATTTTATTTATTTATTTTATTTATTTATTTTATTTATTTATTTATTTTATTTATTTATTTGTTTATTTTATTTATTTTTTTTATTTATTTATTTTATTTATTTATTTTATTTTTTAATTATATTTATTTATTTTATTTTTTTATTTTATTTATTTATTTTATTTTTTAATTATATTTATTTATTTTATTTATTTATTTTATTTTTTAATTATATTTATTTATTGATTTTATATATTTATTAACAAGCATCAACATACAGTACGAAGCCAATTACTGCTGATGATTAAAAATAATAATGAAGAACCAAATATCAATAAAATCGTGAAAAATCAACAGATTAAACATATAATAAAATAACAAATGAATATGAGCATACAAAAAAATCACAGAAAATTGTATTTTTCCACGTCAAACACAACCATATTCTGGATAGATTTCGGAGATAAGAAGAAAGGATTGATAAGAGTATTGGAGGAAAGGGAGTTGAAAATTGAAGGAATGCGAAAGAAGAGTGATCGTTTTACTATTGATAGACGGGGAGTAATCAAAGAGAAGGTATCGGATAGGCGTGCAGTTCTTGAGGGAAGGAGAAAAGAGAGAGTAAGAATGAGGAATCAACTTTGCTATTTATCATATTATATAAGAAGGAAATGTCGGAGAAAGTATGAGAGGCTTTGATTGGGGTGAGATTAAGGTGATTGAGAAGATGATCTTTTGGCATATTTTTATAAGACGCGACTCGCAAATAGACTATTTTTAGAAAGAAATTTAAGTTGCGATTGAGAGAAGAGAGGTTTGATTCGGATGACGTGTTCCATATGGGAGAAAAGTAAGTAAGAAGAACACAGCTGGAGAAATAATTAAGAAGAGAGACTAGATCCCTGATGTTTGTGAATCCATACAGCATCCCCAGTCGAGACAATGCTCTTTTTTTTGACAAAATTTACATGCTCCGAAAAATTTAATTTTTCACCGATGATGACGCCTTTGCAAGAGGAAGCTCTGGGGATACATTTGTCGTTGATTTGATAGGCATTACAGATTTTATTCTTTTCATGCAGAACCCAAAAACAGAAAGAGAAAGCGTGTTTCCGCTGCAGTGACTCTTGTCTCAGTCCGTTTACCTCCCGACAATAATATGACAATTCGATAATTTATACATTCATTTACCACAGGAATACTCAACCTGGTGCCCACGGGCACAGTTACCTGAAGCCACCTTGTACAGTGCCCACCAGGCTTCGGTAAAAAGATTTTTTTATTTGCTGCAACAATATTTCTTGGGATTGGGGATAGAGTGGAGGTTTGGCGGGGAAGGGGTCAGAAACTCGGTTGTCCTGGTCTTAGTTTTCGTAAACATATCATCCCTCTTATCGTCTATGTCCAGATTAACAAGACCCGTAACTATGATTCAGCTCGGCTCAGCTTATCAATGTATCAAACACCGCATAATCAAGGACTGCTGCTTTTCGGAACGCAGCAGTGCACACGAAAACCTTAATACCAGATGTATTCCCCGTTATCAAATCTTCTTCGGAGATAAAGATACAGATGTGAGGTTGTGATGAAATTATATACGTTGTAATATTTTGGATCTTATGTACCAAGAAACGTTTTTTTCCTAACGGCCAATGGTTAACTGGTAAAGTGATAATATTGCCAAGGATTAGCCTCAATAACACCCTGGATGGAAATGTTATGTGGTGCCCACTTCGCTTTCGGTAGTGCCCTTTGGTGCCCGGGAAGCAAAAAAGGTTGAGTTACAACATATATAAAATATACAAAAAGAAATCCCCTATCCCTGGATACTACATGCGTAACTATTCTCATAACTCGAAGTAAAGTTCGAAATTTTTTTGTTTTATGGAATAATGCACACAGAATCCAAAATCTAAAGATAACACGATTCATTACTTTCTCCATATACGAAGTATAGAGAAAGTATTGTTTTCATGAAAAAATTCAACTTCGAGATTTCAACGGAAATACATGTTCTGGGGTCCCTAGAACATGTTTTGACTATTTTCGGAATGATGTCTGTGTGTATGTGTGTGTGTGTGTATGTGTGTGTGTGTGTATGTGTGTGTGTGTGTATGTGTGTGTGTGTGTATGTATGTGTGTCTGTTATTGTGGGCGCTCTAACGTAAAAACTATTGGTCGTATCAATACCAAACTTCATATATAGTACTGTGGTGTGTGCTGTCAGAGTTGATTAGTTTTTGGAGTAAATCGGTTTACTGGAAGTCGAGCTTCATTCATCAAAGCTTATTTCCGGTTTCCAAAATATCTCCATAAATATGATATATACGTATATTGTATTACTAATAAAAGTTTGAGATAAAGTAATTTACTATAACTTTTGTATTTAACATATTTTTGTATCACCGGTTGATTAGGAGTTATTCGTGAAATACCGATAAACCGGAAGTAGCTGTTATGTACTTTGTGGGCGCTCTAACATGAAAAGCATTCATTGTATAAACACCAAATTTCATATATAGTATTTTGATTGGTGTCATTAGAGTTGATTAGTTTTTGGAGTAAATCGGTTAACCGGAAGTTGAGCTTCATTCTTCAAAGCTCATTTCCGGTTTTCAAAATATCTCCATAAATATGATATTTAGGTATATATTATTTACAAAAGTTTTAGAAAATATATTTTACTATAACTTTTGTTTGAAATATATTTTTGCATCACTGATTCTTTAGGAGTTATTCAGGAAATACTGATAAACCGGAAGTTGCTGATTATGTACTTTGTGGGCGCTCTGGGCTCTATGGGCGAAAGGCCAATTTCATCGTTTTTCATCGAAAATGTCGCGAAAAACATTATTTATAATGTTTGTGACATAAAAGCTAATAATATATAAATAAATCACTCATCTTCCAAGTTTAGATGGAATATAGAGTTCGAAATTACTGTCGTAGATAAATATTTACATCTTATATACGGAGAAAGTCATGTGCTGGCCACATCAGATTTTTTTACAAAGGTAATGCAATATCATGCGTATCATATTTAATTTAGATTACATTCTACCTGAATATAGTAACAGTGAAACCCCCAGATATCTACCATTAACCGATAAAATTGAACATGGAGTTTTGAATTGATGCACATGAACATACGTATGCTCACACAAACTCACCTTGGAATGTTCTTTCATGTGCTCCCTGAGTTGGCTCGCCTTCCGGAAAAGGGTGTTGCAGAGACGACACTTCTGATTCGGTTGCGTTATAGAGGATTCTCTGCTTGTCTCCTCCGTTGTGATGGTTGTGAACTGGTTCTCGAAAGTCGTATCCGGGAGCCAAACTGGGTCATTCAACATGGACTGCACCGTCTCTTCGTGAACATCATGTCCGTGGATTGACATATGGTCGTCCAACTGTAACTATTTCCAAAGCTAATTGTTAGTATACATCAACGACCTTAGCAATCACATCGATAGTAAAATTACGATAAATTTCCTATGAAAAATCTCTTGGGAAAACATATGATAATTTAACCCTCGAGCAGTCGTGCTGGCGCACTGAGTGTGCAATTTTCATTCCTTACTTTTTACCTTTTAATGCAATCATTCACTGCCTATCAAGTCTTCCGACAATAATGTTCTACGAGTAAAATGTTGCTTGCATACTGCAAGCAGATCGACAACACTATTTTCATGTCAGCATCATATCGGAACGGCCATCAAAAGAAAAAATGGATTGAAATTTTTCTTAAAATTCGCTGAAATTCCATCGTCTGGCATCGAACCTGGGTCTTTACTGTGAACTTACTATGCAGCACAATAGAAGATCACCATCTCTAACTATGTGTGAAAATTCAAGCAGAAATATGGGCTACAACTGCCTCAAAAGACGCTCTAACGTTCACGAATGGAAATGGCTCTCTGGATTCCAACCAAGGACGATTTTGGAAATCTAAAAAATGTTTCTGAAAGTTATTTATGATCTATATTGATATGCCGAATTTGAAGTTTCTATATTATTGGCAAAGGTTTCAAAATAATTCCTAAAAATCGGATCAACTTCTGATTGCAGAGACACCTGGTGTCGAACCCAGGACACATTGATAGCTGTGAATGCACTGTTTGATTTGTATGGACTTCATATTTCTATATGCAAAGTTTGAAGTCGATATCGTGCTGGGAAGTACCTAAAATTTGTTTCTGTTATCTCCGTAAGAAATGCATTGAGGAATTTAAATGTCCCTCTGGGATCGAAGCAAGGACCATCAGCGAATATGTAAAATTCGATTATGATATACTTTTATGATATCTAACCTCATACCTAATTTCAAGTTTCTATGCCATTGGAAAAGGGTCCAAAAAAAATCTTAAAAATCACCACAATGCATTTTAAACGGCCGATTTTTGCCCCGACCTAGCATCGAACCAAGGATAATATTCGTAGATGTCTTTATGGTTTCCTTTAGATATGCACGGCATCTAGCGATCCCTTGAATTTCAAATCTCTCCATTTCCGGGAAGTGCCACAAAGAAATTTTCGAAAATCCCCGCCATGTATTCTTATGGACAAAATCGCGACTTTGGGGCCTTCTGGAATCGAACCCATGACACCGAGGTTCAAAGTCGGCTTTTTCCTGGAGGTTACACGTCATGGCCATAACGTGGTAAAAATTTCAAGTTGGTTGTACTTGTGGAACATGGTTAGACTTTTGATCCCCTATATATAACTTATAGGTATATCCGGAGAAGCGTCTATATATTATAGATATGAACCAACTGAGTTTCACATAAATTGGGTACAATTTAGGGCAAAAAATCACTTTTTTAGCTTACGTCGCGCTGGCACATCCCGTGAGGAAATTTGAAACTTTTTTGCTTAGCTTTTTGCGCTTACTTACTGCTACTGCTAGCCCTTTGAATTATGATTATTTCCTTGTCTGACATTTCTATACCAATCAAAGTATACATAAGTTGCTGGTTTTTCAGAAGGTTTTAAGTGCTTCATGAATTCAAGTTAATGTTATTTATAAGATTATAAAGCTATAAAATTCACGGAGGAGGCCCAAAAAAACCCAAGATAGTAATACGTTCAAAATTGTTTAGGAATAATTGGGTAGCTTGCATTCTAGTTATTTTTGGCTGGTGTTATAAGTATGCATAACACCAAAATAATGCCTTGAATTCTGTTAATGGGTTTTAATTTGTAATATTGCTTCTAAACTGTTATTTATTATATTGATTTAAGTTATTATATTGCAAAAGGAGAAGTAATACCTATACACATACTAACCAGACATAATTCTATGTGCACACATAGAATGTCGTTAGGTTAATTTCGAGGTTAAATTTAAAAATGTTTAAGCGCGATTTATTCTGTTTATCATTAAAAATCTATTAAAAAATATATGAATTCGATTGATTTTCAAAGCTATTGTGTGATGGCTAAAAATTCTAAATTTATGGATATAACCTGTATTAAGAAAATATTTTTCGTGTTATGCCGTGCTCGAGGGATAAAAATGATGTTTAAGCATCTGCAGCAACCAATTCTTTTTATATCAACATCATTGTTCGCTGACCTTTTTCTTGAAATAAACGGGTTTTATAGCAGAGAGGAACTAGAAATTTCTTTCTCTCGATCAATTCAATTGAATGGGTATAAATAGCCAGGTTAAATGTGGAGGTTTGTAATGATATCTACTGGTTTAGAGTGTCCCAAAATGTTAAATTATGGAATCTGATGTTGTAAATGAAATTACGTATGAGAGCTACTCTCCAATCCTCCATGGTGTTACTTTTCCCCATCCCTAATACCCTTTCTCGCTTAACCTTGCTACTTATCCTTCCTCCCCATCATTTAACTTGGTTAAGGTGACCTCGGGCGTACCTCAGGGTAGTTTAAATGGACTGTTCTTGTTTTTAGTATACATCAACAATCACAGCAATCACATTGATAGTTAAGTCAGGAATGTTGCAGACAATATGGTATAGAAAATATGGAAATATTGAGTTTTGAGGATAGATTAACCCTTGTGAATGAATTAATTAGATTCCCAAGAAAAAGCAGACTTGAAAAAAGTCTGACAGGGCCGTGAATTGAACCTGGGATCTTCCCCTATCCGGGAAGTTGCCTTAACCATCCAAGCTACCCGGCCAGAACAATCTAACTAGCAATTTTGGGGACTTTTTGCGCACGGGCAAGGGTTAGTGGTAGCAAAGCGGGGTTTTTACCGTTAGTTTCTTTCAGGTAGGAATTTTGAGGGTTGCCGTACTAATCCAGACCCTTAGCTGGGCTTTCCAACTAGGGATCGCACGACCTCCACATCAGGGGGGACCATAAAAAACTGACAGTGTGGAATATGATTTAAAAAGTTATAAACAATTCAAATGAGCAACAATATATTATCTTTGTCGTCTCACTCATCCTAAGAGATGTACGAGCATCTTTTGATCGACGTTCTACCATGAAAACTAAGATTTTTCGTGATTTTGCAAGAAATTACCCATTGACACATGGCAACATTGCTCAGTCAGATAGGCGGGTGTTTTAAATATCTCAACCAGGGTTGGGTTGGGTTGGGGGGAGGATTTCTAGATTTTTGATAGAAATCCCTCCCTCCTACCCCAACCCAATGCCAATGTTGCCGTGTGTAAACAGGTAATTTCTTGCAAAATCATGAGAAATCTTAATTTTCATCGTAGGACGTCGATCAAAAGACGCTTGTATATCTCTTAGGACAAGTGAGATGACAAAGATAATAAATTGTTTCTCTTTTGAATTGTTTATAACTTTTTAAATTGTATTCCACCCGATTAGTTTTTTTATGGGCCCCCATGCTGTGACAGCCGGGCACTCCCGAGGAGGTAAGGGTCCGGATTAGGATGGCGACCCTCGAAATTTCTACCTGAAAAAAGTAACGGTGAAAACACCAATTAGCTACCACTAACCAGGGCAAGTATAGTTTCATCCAACTGTGCGGCATCGTCTACAGCCACTGCTTCATCAAGGCACCGGCAGCACAAAGAGGTGCAAGGAGAAACCCTAAGGAAATTCATACAAGGAAAGGGTTGAGGTAAAGTTGCACATAAGGGCATGCACCCAGGAATCGAACCCAGGATATTCCTCTATATGGGAGGCTGCCTTAACCATCCTTTCTCCTTACACTTCTTTGTGTTGCTGTTGCTTCGATGAGGCCATGGATGTAGAGAAGTCAACTCAACCCTTTCTCTGTATAGACTAAAATAGAGTTATGAAATGGTGTGGTGATTGGTAATTAGAGCTAAATGTAGATAAGAGTTCAGTAGTTAATTTCTTCGAAAGAAAATGAATAATAAATGATTATTCGTGCTGCCTCCGTGGGGTCAACTTAACGACAGTAGGATTAGTGAAGTATCTTGGAGTAACTCTAGAGGAATATTTATCACGAAGTACCCACAGCAGAAATATATGTGGAAAAGCACTTAAGAAACTCTTAACAGGGATAAGTAGATTAAATTCAAGTTGTTGGCTGTGCAATGAGTACATAGCCTTTAGTATACATAACTGAAATCTCATTGGTCGTCAGGGGGACAGGTTGTTTATAACCTCAATAATATTGAAAAATTTACAAGTATTTTATTAAAATTCTCGGAATTTCAATTCAAAAACTATAGTTCATGACATTAATAAAAATCTATATTCAATTTTCTTTCTTTCGGTGTTTGTCTTGACTCTGTACGACTATTCCTTCTAATTTAATTCTTCAAAAGAAATAAAGCCTGCAACCGATTAAAAAGTGAAGCTTATGTGTATTCCTTATGGAAATCTATCTGAGCGATCTTGGTTCAAACCCAACAAAAGTACTGAATTTAAATGCAACAGTACTTCATTCCTGATATCAGAGGACACTTATGCAAAGATAGATACAAATCGGGCAAATAGTGTGGACTCAAATCGAAGACAAACACACAAGCAAACAGAATTTCCGCTTTCTATACACAAATTATTCCATAATTCCGAGTTACACAGCAGTATTGTTTTAATAGTCTCAATAATGTAATTATTTCATAAGCAGGGTTGCCGCAGAACAGGATATCAAATAATCAAGGTCATTTCAAGGTTTTTCCAGGTCAGGTCGAGGATTTTTCAAGGTCTATATACAGTTTTTGGTTTTTATTCAATTCTTCAATTGAAATTGGAATTTATTCCAACAAAAACAAGGCACAACTTTCAAACTGTACCCAGAAATCAATGTTCATGCGAGTTTATTCATATGAGTTTAATTCGTTCCAGAACGGAGCTCGTAAGTCAATCGGCTCGTATCTCAAACGAATTTCTCCCATTTAAAATAACTGAATTCGATTTAATCCGTTCCGGACCTATGAAAAATCCCCAAACCATTGTAAATTATGGATAAAGATATGTTTTTAAATATCAAATACACATGTATAATTAACAAATACATAACAAAATATGAAATTAAGAAATAAAAGAGTTATTTAGCATAATAGTCTTACTTTGGAGACAGACGAGTGCGGCTAACGAAGGTGAACAGCGAGGAGGGGGGAAGGGATGCAGGCACTCTAGGCACGTATGTAAACGGTGCTTTTTTAGAACTTAACACTATTTTTATTATTATTATAAAATACACTTCGATTCAAGCGGATAACACGTGCGATGAGAGCGATAGATTCTCTCGAATGATGCTCGACCCTGCGTGCTAACTAGCGGGACGCTACGATACACGGCTCGTATCTCGGATTTGGGCTCGTATCTTGAACGAAAATATGGCCCGCGCTCCAGCTCGTATCTCAAATAACTCGTATGTTAGGCTGCTCGTACCACTGTAATTAGATTCCCAAGAAAAAGCGGACTTGAAGAAAGTCTGACAGGGAATTGAACCCGGGATCTTCCCCTATCCGGGAAGCTGCCTTAGCCATCCAAGCTACCCGGCCAGAACATTCTAACTAGCAATTTTGGGGACTTTTTTCAATTCTTCAATTAAAATTTGGAATTTATTCTGACAAAAACAAGGCACAACTTTCAAACTTTACCCGGACATTAATGTTCACGCAAATCAGTGGCAGGAATGGCGAGGGTTGTTTATGTATGAGGTTTCTGAGTTTTTGCGTAGGCAGTGCTGCTGCCAGAATTTGAATGATATTTCGGATTGAACTAGGATGATGACCAACGAGTTGGATCAGGATTTTTCAAGCTTTTGCAAAAATTCAAGGTTTCTCCAAGGTTCTCGAGGTCCTGTGGCCTGCATTAGGTGCTACTTACTTGTGTGCTGAATTCTTCGGCACAGAGAGGGCAAAACAGGGATTCATCCTCTTCATGGACCATGACGTGAGCCTTGAGGGATGCCAACCTAGAGAACGTCCTGCTGCAGGCCGGGCAGCTTAACGGAGACGTGCTCGATTTCACATGCGTTGCCTCGTGAAGCTTCAAATTCCACTGTAAACAAAATCATCTTTCGTGAATCCTAAATTGAAGCATTGCATGTTGATGATGTAATAAAAATAATAATAATAATATGTTTATTACGGGTGTTATCCCATTTTACGATTAAAATATTTACAGAGTTATAAAATACTGTTCATTCATGAGTGATACCTTTTGGTAGGTTCACCTACATTACGGTGTATGACAGAAAACAGTTTTTCGATATTCATATTTTCAAGTCAATAAAAATTTGTGTTGCCGGTGTACAATGTTAAGTTAAGAATGTTAATTAACTATATTAATTAATTATATCTGTCATTTAACATTTACCTCTTGGATTAGCAGCAAAATTATAATTTTTTTTCAAAATTATGGTCTTAATTGTTGACCATTTCATTCACTTCTGAGTCTACTTTCTAATTAAGAAATTTCTTAAAACCATTCAAATTAAAGTATTCCAAATAATATAATAAAATATGTTTTAATCATCCTTACCATTATAACTATTAAATAAAATTTAAGTGTAGATCTTTAATTACATTATAACAGTACAATAACCCTGTTCTTTTTAATGTTCCACACTTACTGAGAAATTACATGCTTTATTTACCATTCTATCGCATCTTGAGGGAGGCCAATAAATACTGTAATAGAATTGACTTTCTTAATATTTCAAACTGTGTGTTTTGTTATGTCTAATGTGGTTTAGTTTCTGTAATAATTTTAACTTTGTTGTAACTGTGATTTGCTTTCTTCCTTTTAATCGGGTATACAAATGATTATACCTTTATTTTTATATATTTCTTTTTATTACTTTCTCCATATACGAAGTATAGAGAAAGTATTGTTTTCATGAAAAAAATCGACTTCGAGATTTCAACGGAAATACATGTTTTGGGGTCCCTAGAACACGTTTTGACCATTTTCGGAATGATGTCTGTGTGTATGTGTGTGTGTGTGCGTGTGTGAGTGTGTGTATGTGTGTGTGATAGTGGGCGCTCTAAAGTGAAAACTATTAGCCATATCAATACTAAACTTCATATATATGACTGTAGTGTGTGCTGTCAGAGTTGATTTCAAGTAAATTGGTAAACCGGAAGTCGAGCTTTATTTATCAAAGCTCATTTCCGGTTTTCAAAATATCTCCATAAATATGATATATAGGTACATTGAATACCTCATAAAAGTTTTAGATAATATAATTTACTATAACTTTTGTATTTAACATATGTTTGTATCACCAGTTGATTAGGAGTTATTCGTGAAATACTGATAAAACGGAAGTAGCTGATTATGTTCTTTGTGGGAGTTCTAACTTAAAATTTATTAATTGGATCAACACCAAATTTCATATATAATATTATGGTTAGTGTTGTAAGAGTTGATTAGTTTTTGGAGTAAATCGGTTTACCAGGAGTCGAGCTTCATTCTTCAAAGCTCATTTCCGGTTTTCAAAATATCTCCATAAATATTATATTTAGGTACAAACTATAAATTATAAAAGTTTTAGAAAATGTATTTTACTATAACTTTTGTGTGAAACATATTTTTGCATCACTAATTGTGTAGGAGTAATTTGTGAAATACTGATAAACCGGAAGTTGCTGATTATGTACGTTGTGGGCGCTCTGGGCGCTGGGGCAAAAGGCCAATTTCATCGTTTTTCATCGAACATGTCCCGAAAAACATTGATAATGTTAGTGACGTAAAAGATAATATGATATAAATTAATCACTTATCTTCCAAGTTTAGATTGAATATAGAGTTCGAAATTACTGTCGTAGATAAATATTTACATCTTATATATGGAGAAAGTCATGTGCTGGCCACATCAGATTTTTTTTTGTGAATTCGTCTCGTATTGTTTAATATTCAAAGATCATCAAGTTTAGTTGTTACCATTATGTGCAGTAGGGCTCTGACTGTATATAAATAAACTAGTAAATGGGTGCTTGCATAATGCAAGCAATGAAAATTATCATGGGACACTACCCTGAGTTGTGGGTCTATATGTTCCAATATGTTTCTTTTTAATTATTTCACTGTCTATCGTGTACCTAATTTTCAAATGTGAGATCGAGTTTCATCAAATAATACAATAATTATTTCGAAAGCCTTTCAGGCTTAATCGAGGCGGGAGTTTTGCAGTTGAGACCTTAATTAATACGCATACGTAAAATTAAATTAAGGTAATACGCAAAACAAAGTAAAGTAAGAATAAATATCTGCGTAAGATAAAAATGCGAGAAATCGATAGAGGATTCCTTACCAGTAGTACTCGGTTCAGTGCAAGGCATACTTCAATTGAATCCTATGTTCATTACGGTGTCTACCGCGGCACTATGTGCTCCATTTGTAATTAAATAAACAAATATAAATAAGGCAACTCAACTAAAAATTTTCAAAATCAAGAGTAAGATATCTATGAATTGATGTTTGTTAACATATAACATCAAAGATAAAATAAATTTAGAGTATTAATTGATCTTTTCTCTGATCTTAAATGACCTGCAAATGTTCTTATGCAAAGGAATGCGCGAAAGGATTTACCAGGAATAAAATCACAAAAAAATATTGTTAATGTTAATCAACAGAATATTAAGAACTTGTCCTCCTTCCTAGGGAAACATGCAGGTATGCTTAAAGCAATTCATACGCAATACGAAGAAGTTTTGTCTTGTAACGAAACGGAAGTAACTTAAAACAAAAAGAAATCACATAAAAACCCAACCATGCACTAGAAGAGGAGAACATGTATTTCAATATAAGAAAACACTTAGTGATACAATACTGATCAATTTCCAGGATTTTATGACAATTTTGAAGAGGTATATGACAATATGATTAGATCAAATCTTGTGCATCAAATTAAATCAAATCAATATCATCCAACATACAAACATGCATTAATGTATGTCATATCTAATTAAACGACAGATGACGATATGGAACCAATAAAAAACACGCAAATGAAATTAGTTTCAAATTTCAGAGTAACAGAAGGAAAATATGCCGACTAATTGTAGCAAGATGCACAAAAGTATTTCACATAAAATTGTGAAAAAATAACAGGGATACCTAAATGACTAAATGAAGTATAAACGCGAAAACATAGACATCTCAACCGAATTATTAATAAAATAATGCTAAATGGAAAAATGGAGCAGAGATTTACCCTATTAAACATTTTAGGACAATATTGACGGCGTGCGAAATGTTTTCAAATATCCTCTCCGGTGAAACTAAGACACTGATATTATCTGAAGAAAGTACTCTTCCTAGCGCGACATACAGCTGGCAAGTGAAAACACGTCGATTCTCAATTCAATTCCTACCTTTCTTAGTTTTGGATTTCAGTTCTAAATGAATATATAAGGTCAAAGGTTTCGGCGGCGATCGGCTGATTCCGTGGTATCTCTTTCGGGATCCCGCCTCGATGAACGTAGCAGCAGCAGTTCAAGAAAGGCGGGCAGCAATGGATCTGGCTGTCCGTATGAGCTTTCCGGTGACAATGTATTACAATGTATGTAGTATGAAAGTGAGGAATACTTTACTTATTGCTTCCCCTCCTAAAAGGAACGTCATCTACAGAAGGCACACTGTGAGGTGGCACGCGAGTCAGTGCACTTGAGTTTATCCGTCGATCGTAGGAGAAACTAAGGGCAAAATACCTTACACACCGGCTGCGGTGACGGAGTGGTTAGCGCGCTATGACTACAACACCAAGGTTTGAATTCCGGCTTGCTAGATTTTCTGTCTATAGAATGGTTGAGTGTCTTTGTTAATAGTAATAGTTATTGAAATGGTTATAATTTGGATCTTCCTGTTTTCATCAGAGAAGTTATGAAAATTATTATTAAATACAACGCAGTAAAGCAGGAATCGGAAACGACCATGGCAAAGGAACTTTTTAGACACAATGTCTGTATATGATAAATGCATTAGGTTAAGTGAGAATGAAGTGAATTACTGTTACTAAACTATAGAGGTCGTGATGCTAATGATTCGTATTGTTTGTAGTTATATTATTTCTAAAGATTGTCGTTAAAACTATCAATTTAAATTAATATTTTCATAGTAATAGTTTAGGATTATGTAAATTTCAGTTGAACTTACTTTTACTCAGGTATAGGTAGGCTTGATCCCGTATAATACTTACTTCGCCAGTAACTAATGAGAATGTTCAGCGAAATTGCTCTCCATTGGAACTTCATAGTCTGAATTCAGTATATGATAAATGGATTTGGTTTAGTCTGCTATGAAGTGAAATATCACTCAACTTTAGTGGTATTGATACTAATGATTCGTAATTTTTGTATTTATATTATTTATAAAGATTGCCGGAAAACTATTAATTTCATTAATATTCTGAAATTGTCATTTTAAGATTATGTAAATTTCAGCGGTACTTACTTTTACTCAGGTACATGCAGATTTGACCCGGTATAATACCAGTAACTAATGAAAATTTATAAGCTAAATTGCTTTCCTATTCCCCCTAAATAGATTTATTGTAGAACTTTCAATTTCATCCTCGAATAATCTCACTACTTAAATGACTTTTCCGATTATCTTCGTTGATACATGGTCTCGTATCCTCTACATAAATTATGTTATCACAGTATGTATTCCCGAATAATTCATTGACCGTGCAGATACTCGCTGTCCATTTTGATGAAAGTTACATTTTTCAACCTTCAGTCATAACATATATGGAAAGAAAATTTTTGTTAATTATACCACTGTCTATTGCATGCATAATTTTCAAATAAGTGAGATCGAGATTCGTCAAATAGTATGATAGTAAAATAATTATTTCTAAAGCCTTTCGAGTTTATGTGATACGGGAGTCTTTAATGAATACGCATTCGTAAAATTATATTAAAGAAATACGCCAAACAAAGTAAAGTCAGAATAAAGATCTGCATAAGATAAAAATGCGGAAAATAAATAGACGATTACCTGTGTAGTATGTGGTTGAGTGCAAGACATTCTGCAAAATAATCCTATATTCATTAATTCTACTACGACAATGAGTTCCGTTTCTAATTAAATAAACAAATAGACAATAGGCAACGTAATTATGTAAATAGTTTTAAAGAACGTAGAAAAAGAACTTTATTCTAAAGTCCGTTTGGAGAAGATGGGAAAATAATATTCATACAATGATACATGCAAAAATTGTTTATACTAACCAAGAATTATCCAGCGTAGAACAACGAAATCAGAAGGTCGTTGAAGGAAATCAGTGTATTTTATGAGTAGATTTCTGTTTTTTTATTTTGATGAATGTTGAATTACGTAATATATTACGAACTAATTGTGTACTACGTATTAATTAAAGAAACGTAGAAAAAGAACTTAATTTTAAATTCTCTTTGGAAAGGATGACAGAATAATTATATGTAATTAAAATAGGAAAGAATAAACATAATAGGCATACAATTAAAACAACAGAAACTCACACACACGAAAAGCAATCCACCATATGCGTAAACCAACGATATCCTAACATAGATCAATAATACCATGTATTTCCTGATTAGATATTTGTTGTTCATTTAGATGAGAGTTCAGTATGTGAGCTATGAAATATAATATTTTAATAAATTATAGTGTTCGCGAAACTAATGATTCGTAATGCTTACAGTTATGTTATTTCTAAAGATTGTCGTTAAAACCTTTTAATTTACATTAATATCCCTATTTATTAATTTATATTCGTATCTATGTACTTCATTCTAGAATAATCTCACTACTTACATGACTTACGATTATCTTCGTTGTTAATGGTCTCGTATTCTCAACATAAACTTATGTTATCACAGCATGCATTCACGATTGATTCATTGACCGTGCAGATATCCACTGTCTATTTTGATGACATTTACATTTTTCAGCATTCATTAATAACATATATCGAAAGAAACATTTAAAATAAGTAAAACTGCATCAAACCTTTATCATGGCGTATGAAAATAGGATCGTAAACAAACTTGTTTTCGATTCAAACAATGGTTGTTGCCATAGATTTAATTTTCAAAATGAGGAGAAAAAAACGTAAAAAATTGGCGTTCAAACTAAGATTTTGCGAATTTCGTGCAGGAATGTTAAAATCGGTCGCAAGAAAAGTTTATTTTAATCTTTTAGACGTAATACAGACCAAGTCCTACTGCTTTAGGATTAAGTTTTCATAATTTAATTAACGAAAGAAATTTGCTCTGCATGGCCATTTTTCGTTTTCCCCATTTAAAAACATTGAAAAATATAATCGTTTCTGGGCTCAAACCTAGGACAAAATCTGTAGATTTTCGATTTTTTCCCAACTCGACTGTTTATTATGATTCTCCTCTGAAAATTTCAGCCTTCTAGCTCGATTAGAAATGCCCAGGAATTTGTATGAATGAGTCGGATTTGCAGCTTTATATATAGTAATAATAATAATCTTATTCTTTAAGCCCTCCATTACTTAATCCCCACCTTCGAAAGCTCTTTATTTTCCATCTTCTCTACTTCTTCTGTCTTTTCAGGTAAATGCCATCCGTAGTCAACCACCAAGAAATTCACACCCCATCATTGGATGACAATTAATACAACAAGTGACATACCTGTTTCTATTTACTTACATCTGTGTTTCCGTGGATTTTTTCGCTCCCCCTTCTTGTGTGAGCATTTTCCCACAGTGGGTATTTCTCCAAAAGCTTTCAACCAACAAGTTTTTTCCCACATTCTTTCATTTTAACTCTTCTATGTATATATATTTATTTCTTTTTTTTACATGACCTCTTTTAAAATTAATGTTAGTTATCTTTAAAGGTTAGAGATAAGAGAGGCCCTTGAGGGCCTAACTACGCCAAATAAAGAGTTTTTGATTATTATTTTGTGTATGTAATTTAAATAACGTTGTGAGGTTCAATGTTTTGTATTTAACATTAGATAGGTAGTTTTATAAGTAGTACATGCAGGGCCGGGTTAAGAACGCGGGGGCCCTAGAGCCGATCAATGTGCGGGTCACAAATTAATTACATTATACAATAAGATTATGTCTTCAATTCACTTTATTTATTTATTATCGCAATTTTAACTTAGCCATCTAATACAGCGGAGAAGTCAGTAGAGTTAAACATGAGTAAATTGTGTCAAATTGCATCTGTATACAGTAGTAACAAATGTACTATCGAATTTTAATATTAAAAAGACTTTTAACGGCATTTCTCAATCGCAAAATTCTTAACAATACCATCGAAAGTTATTTCACAAAGTATGTCTCTTTCTGAACTGAGAAGTACCAAATGAACCAGTTGATCTTCTTCCATGCTCGAACGAAGTTGATCACTTTCACGAAAATTTTGTCAACTTAAATCCTTAAAAAATTAAAAAACCTATTTGTTCGCATTTTTTGTGGGCCCCGAAAATGTTGGGGCCCCGGGCTGTGGCCCTGTCAGCCCTGCCCTTAATCTGGCCCTGCGTACATGTTTTAAAGGTAGTTTATATACGTTGATTAAGGTCAGAATCAAATGCACAACTCACCGCGACATTGAAAGATGCTGTACATGTAGAACATCGATGTGGCTTGTCGTCGGAGTGAGATTTCAGATGTTTCTTGAGCATCGGCCACTTGGTAAATTCTTTCCCACACACCTGGCAATACCAAACTCCCTGAAAAGAAACAAAACCACACTTAAATTATTTCACCTACCCTAAACATTTATTTATTTATTAACAAACATCAACATACAGCATGAAGCCAATTACTGCTGATGATTAACAATAATAATACAGAATAAATATCAATTAAATCGTGAAAAATCAACAGATTAAACTTCACTGCATCAGGCAAGGTGTTGTGGTGATCCATAATGGAAAGAATCTAATAAAGATTGGGGTTAATGGTAGTAATGCAGGGCATTTACCGTTACTTTTTTTCAGGTAGAAATTTGGAGGGTCTCCGTCCTAATCCGAACCCTTAGCTCGCCTTCCCAGCTCGGGAGTGCCTGACCTTCCCTTCAGGGGGGACCATAAAAAAACTGTCCACGTGGAATACGATTTAAAAAGTTATAAGCAATTCAAATGAGCACCAATTTATTATCTTCGTCATCTCACTTGTCCTAAGAGATATATAAGTGTCTTTTGATCTATGTTCTACGATGAAAATTAACATTTTTCGTGATCTTGCTAGATATGACCCATTGACACACGGCAACGTTGCCATTGGGTTGGGTTTAGGGGGGGGATTTCAATCAAAAATCTAGAAGTCCTTCCCCCCAACACAACCCAACCCCGGTTGAGATATTTAAAACACTCGCCTATCTGACTGAGCTACGTTGCCTTGTGTCAACGGGTCATTCTAGTAAAATCACGAAAAATCTAAATTTTCATCGTAGAAAGTTGATCAAAAGATACTTGTATATCTCTTAGGAAGAGTGAGACAACGAAGATAATAAATTGTTGCTCATTTGAATTGTTTATAACGTTTTAAATCATATTCCATCCAGTCTGTTTTTTATGGTCCCTCCTAATGGGAAGGTCAGGCGCTCCCGAGGTGGGAAGGCGAGCTAAGGGTCCGGATTAGGACGGCAACCCTCCAAATTTCTACCTGAAAAAAGTAACAGTAAAAACCCCACATAACTACCACTAACCAAGATTTGTACTTTTACCACAAATGTAATTTTTTTTACAAATAACAATTACACGACCGGTTTCGACATCTTCGTCTTCGGGTGAAGACACTCTAAAATCAGATCTTTAAATACTAGCTAGCTACAGGGGTAAGGGGATAAGGAAGGTGAAAGATGGGGGGAAAGAAGGAAGGTGGGAGCAGGGGCCAGAATAACCCTCAACGGGGCCCTAGGCAACCATCAATTTGGGGGCCCTTTTTTTTCACCTCCGTTCCCTTCTTTTTTCGATTAAAATAAAAACTTATAGCTTTCATAATAATGTTACTGTCAAAAATTAATAATATCAATAAAATTACCATCTACATTTTAAACATGTCGTTTTATTACCGAGCTAAATTCGATATCTAATCGATTATTCGCTTGCAGCAACAGCTATTACCAGAGCAGCGAACTAAAGTGTGCCGGGAATTTTGAAATTTTCAAGTGACGTTTGTGATTTCACTTTGTTTGTTTGATTATTTTTTCAATTATTTTCAGTTGTGATTATATTTTCCTTTAATTCTTTGGAATTTTATGTTTGTAAAAAAATTTTCAAAGATTTTTTCATTTTTCGGGGGCCCCCTAAAATCAGGGGCCCCAGGCAACCACCTATTCTGCCTATTGGTTAATCAGGCCCTGGGTGGGAATTAGAGACTAAGAAGGTAAAGAGGAAGGGACGTCGTTATTTGTACGAAAGAGTTTATCAGCGGGGAGTGAGAAGGGAAAAGTTGTTCATTAACTAAAGATAAGATAAGATTATTCCCTTTTCTCATCTTTCAACATTCTTTTCCCGATTCCTTCATCAATGAACAACAAGGGGTTAGTGAAGAATACCTTTACAGAAGGGGGCATCATCTTCGAGTCGTCTCTTTTCGGCCTTCCAGGACCTCTTTTCCGCACTGGTTTCTTATCCTCGACACGTAATGGATCCATAGACCCCACCTGTTTCGCATTCTCAACCAAAGCATTGCTGGCAACTGAAAAGTCAAAATCATTCACGGCATTAGAATTTATTCAATTCTCACATACAGCATAACAATGCCAATTCAAAGTGAAATGTAACAAATAAACAGGTGTTCCACAGGGAAGTGTATTAGGACCAATTTTGTTCCTGATATATATTAACGATGTTGTGTATAATGTTAAATGCAAGGTTAGGTTATTCGCTGATGATACTGTTGTGTATAGAGAGATCATAACTCAAGATGACACTGATTGTTTGCAGAATGATCTGAATATTATTTCGTGTTGTTGAAGTGATTGGCAGCTCGAGCTGAATGTAAAGAAATGCATTGCCATGACTTTCATGTGGTCCAATAACGGTACCTGCGTACTGTACAGAATTTCCGGAAATCCCTTGGAGCTCGTGATGCATCATAAATACCTAGGAATCACGCTCAGCAGTAATTTTTCCTTAAAAGAACATATTCGAGGCGTAGTAGGAAAGGCAAATGAAATTCAAAGGTTAGGCAGAAGAATTCATATGGGATGTTCATCTAAAGAAAAAGAAATAGTGTATTTTCTCCTGATTCATCCTCTACTTGAGTATTGCTGTGCGGTTTGGACTAAAACAGAACTAATAATAAACTAAACTAAACTAAAAACATGATGGCCAAAACAAAAAATCTGCTGTGGCCAGCACATGACTTTCTCCATGTATAAGATGTAAATATTTATCTACGACAGTATTTTCGAACTCTATATTCAATCTAAACTTGGAAGATAAGAGATTAATTTATATCATAATATCTTTTACATCACAAACATTATAAATAATGTTTTTTGGGACATGTTCGATGAAAAACGATGAAATGGCCTTTCGACCCAGCGCCCATTAAGTACATAATCAGCAACTTCCGGTTTATCAATATTTTGCGAATAACTCCTAAAAAATCAGTTATACAAAAATATGTTCCATACAAAAGTTATAGTAAACTCCATTTTCTAAAACTTTTATAAATAATAGTATATACCTAAATATCAGAGTAATGGAGATATTTTGCAAAAACAGAAACGAGCTTCGAAAAGTAAAGCTTGACTTCTGGTAAAGTGATTTACTCCAAAAGCTAATCAACTCTAATGACACCAACCAAAGTACTATTTATGAAATTTGGTGCTGATACAACGAATAGTTTTTATGATAGAGCACCCACAAGCAAACACACACACACACACACACACACACACACAGAGACACACACACACACGCACACACACACACACAGACACACACTTATACAGAGACATCATTCCGAAACTGGTCAAAACGTCTTCTAGGGACCCCAAAACATGTATTTCCATTGAAATCTTGAAGTCTGTTTATTTATGAAAACCATACTTTCTCTATACTACGTATATGGAGAAAATAAAAATATTACAATTATATAAAAATATTAGTTTGATCAAAAGGAAGTTTAGAATACCTTGAAGAAATATCTGGTGTGGTTCTGAAACCTGTTGTCCGTCCTCTAGTAGTTCTTGACTGCCTGTTAAAACCACCTGTCCGGCACCCGATGATAAAAGAGCCATCTGGTGATAGAGACAACAGTCATTACCAACCAAAATACTTCATAATTAAAATCTTTTGATAGTCAAAAAAGCCATACAAAAACAGAATTGTGCCTTAAATGTAGACAAGTGTTCAGTTGTTAACTTTCTCGAAATAAAATCTACAGGGTTTTCCAAAAAGTAGTGATAATTGGAAGGGATAGAGCTCCTCTTGGACTACCCTACTTTGGGTGAACCCTTTTCATTCGTTTTCGACTTTTTCTTTAAATTTAAATTTTCTTGAAGAAGCTTTGGCTTTCAGAACATTTTTTGCCAAGCTTAGTTACACCACAGCTCCTGACAATGGTCCCTACTTTGCAATAATAATAATAATAATAAATCGTCTTTATTTGGGCGAGATTGAGACTTAAAAGTTTCTTCTTCCATCTTCATTAATTAGTAAATAAGAAGTATAAAAAAATAGAAGAATTGTGGATGTAAAAAACCTAAGAGTTTCTTAGGGGAAAAAAATCCACTGCAGGAAAACACCCACAAGGAAGGGGGGTGCGAAAAACCTGCGCAACCTACAAATTGCTAAAATATGAGAGAAAAAACATTCAAAAATAAAGAAATACACTACCAATAAGTACTTACATGCGATACATAAATAAGAATCAGTTCACATTTAAAAAGAGATAGCAATATACAAAGTAACATAAAAAACAAAATAGAAAAACAAGGAAAACGAACATTATGAAGAAAAATAAAAGAATATTATTAAAAACAGTATCAAAATAATGCATACAGTATCTACTAGTCAAAATTTTATATAACATTGACATTTAGGTAACTCTAAGTGAGAAAAAAAAGAGAGAAAAAAAAGAAACAGATGAGAATTATTAGGTATAAAGACAGAATAATTACGTACAAAAACAGAGAAAGCATCTTATGCGTTGAGAGGAAGAGCAGGAGCAATACTCCCAAGGGATATTGCTGTTGACTTCGCCTAGTAACGAAGTGGTATTTTTTCTTACCGCCATAAGAGCGCCAAAGCGATGCCAATTAGAAAAACGTTCTCATAGTTTGGATAATTAAACACATTAATATCACCAATTTGAGTTACAATTAGATTTGGACTTGCCCGTTAAAACTGAGAATCTTCGACTTACTTTGTTTTAAATCTAATTTTAAGTATGTTGTTGTAATGATAGCTCAATGAAATTTTGATGATAAATAGCTAATGACTTGGGCTAGATTTTAGAGTAGCCATTAAAGTTTTTTATGCTAAGTTTTTTAAAGTTGACCTCGGAGATTTTGATCAAATTCCTGATGTTACAGTTTTTTTTACTTTCTCCATATACGAAGTATAGAAAAAGTATTGTTTTGATGAAAAAATTCGACTTCCAGATTTCAACGGAAATACACGTTTTGGGGTCCCTAGAACATGTTTTGACCATTTTTGGAATGATGTCTGTGTGTCTGTATGTGTGTGTGTGCTAGTGGGCACTCTAACGTGAAAACTATTAGTTGTATCAATACCAAACTTCATATATAGTTTTTTGTGTGTGCTGTCAGAGTTGATTAGTTTTTGGAGTAAATCCGTTAACCGGAAGTCGAGCTTTATTCATTAAAGCTCATTTCCGGTTTTCAAAATATCTCCATAAATATGATATATACGTGTATTGTATTACTTATAAAAGTTTTAGATAATGTAATTTACTATAACTTTTGTATTTAACATATTTTTGTATCACCGGTTGATTAGGAGTTATTCGTGAAATACCGATAAACCGGAAGTAGCTGATATGTACTTTGTGGGCGCTCTAACATGAAAACCATTCATTGTATCAACACCAAATTTCATATATACTATTTTGGTTGGTGTCGTTAGAGTTGATTAGTTTTTGGAGTAAATCAGTTAACCGGAAGTTGAGCTTCATTCTTCAAAGCTCATTTCCGGTTTTCAAAATATCTCCAAAAACATGATATTTAGGTATATACTATTAATTACAAAAGTTTTAGGAAATGTAATTTACTATAATTTTTGTTTGAAACATATTTTTGTATCACTGATTGTGTAGGAGTTATTCATGAAATACTGATAAACCGGAAGTTGCTGATTATGTACTTTGTGGGCGCTCTGGGCTCTATGGGCGGAAGACCAATTCCATCGTTTTACATCGATCATGTCCCGAAAAACATTATTTATAATGTTTGTGACGTCAAAGATAATAATATATATATTAATCACTCATCTTCCAAGTTTAGATTGAATCTAGAGTTCGAAAATACTGTCGTAGATAAATATTTACATCTTATAAATGGAGAAAGTCATGTGCTCGCCACATCAGATTTTTTTAAAGTTGTAGTTTTCTTCTGACTAAATGGAAGGAGGTGTTAGAGATGGTTGGGGAGGAGAGGGCTTTAATTGACGTGATTAAGAAGTGATTGGGCCAAATATTGAGGGGAGAGGTAAAGGTTGTAATGGAGGGTAAGATTCAGGGGAAAAAACTGAGGGGAAGACAGAAGATGTTGGATGAAATAAGGGGTGGGGTTAAATATAAGGATATGAAGGAGATGGCGATTAATAGAGATTTTTGATTGTGCATGAATCTACCAAACCTTCTTCTTCCCAGAAATATTCGTAAAGATTTAGTTATGACTTGTTTTTCCCTCTATAGATTACTGTTGCACGGTCTACAATGATCTCACCGTTAACCCTCATATGGATTCACTGCACCTTTTCGGCGCTCGTGGTTTTTAATATGCTTTAAATACTGCCCAATCCCATGGATTTTGCTGAAACTTTCAGTAGTCTATTTTTTCTGCATTCTTAGTCTACAAGTTTAATTTTGCCTGCATAGTGCGTATAGTTTTCATTTTATTGGCCACTAATGGAAAAAGTTACATCGTTGGATTTTCAGCGCCGCTGCGGCTACGCGAGTTTTCTCGTCGCTATTTTGGCCTGTCAATACTCATTTAATGGTTCTTATTTTACGCATGAAATGGTATATTATATTTATAATCATAATATTCAAACGATGAAGCTTTCTAAATCATTTAAAATTGTTTAACATAGGGCCAAGTTTGCTATGCCAAATTTCTTTCATCTATTATCCAAGTATCATGAATTTTTCTTTTTTAAAATGTTCTTTTACAAAACTTCATCTAAATACAATAATAGATTTTAGAAATACGTGGCTAGCCTAAGGGTGTTATTTCTATGGCCTCTGTCATTATTTGACAGCAAACGGAAAATAATGGTGTTAAAGGTTTTTATTCATAACTTCTGTAATAATGGGTTCAATCGAACAAAACAGAGTTAAAAATAAAGAATATAGAAGTTAGAAGCATTATCAATAAAAAAAATTGCTAAGAAGAGCAAAATTTGGAAGATAATGACAAAAAATACCGCAGCGCCTCTACGGCGCTGTAAATCCAACGACGTAACTAAATTTGTAAATCCATATGAGGGTTAAACTGGATACACAAATACAACGATTAATTAATAACTGAGCTAGATATGTTTGCAATGTTAAGAGGTACAAGAGTATTAGCCATTGTCTACAAAATTTATGCTGTCTGACAGCTTCAAGAAGAAGGAAATATTTTATCGGGCTTCTATTGTTTACTATTTCGAATAATAATAGGCCCTTGTATTTAGTAAATGATTTCACTTTCCCTCCTTCTCACTTATCTCATCCTGATTTGAGACAAAATTCACGTACTTTTTAATTCCATCTCATAGACCTACCACAAATATTTCACAGTATCCGCCATCAATTTCTGGAATTCCCTAACAATAATAATCCGTAATGTAACAAATATAAATAGGTTTGAATTTCAATTATTTAATTATTTGTTTAATTTAAAGATTTGAATATTTTGTTATTTATTTGTTTTGACTATTATGATTTTGTACTTCTTTTTATAATTTATTTGTCCAATCTAAACTGTTTAAAGTAGTATTTCACAGATTTTCGACTGCTTTTTGTTCTGTTATTTACTGTTGCCCTTCGGTGGCTTGCCACAGGGCGTAATTAAATTACATTTATTTACCAAAAGGTAGAACACTCGTGAATGAATTAAGCAATTATTAAGTTATTCTATTGAAAATAATTAGCCCTGTATCTTAATTATCCTGTATCGAAAGTCACGGTTTTTTCCAAAAATTCGTGTAAATAGAGAAAGTTATTCTTTTCTAACTTTCTCACTTCTAACGTTATTGCGACTTCTGATCCTCCATTCAAGGAAAACATCTTTCTTGAATCCAGCCTTAATTTACAAATCAAAGTACAGTTGGGTTTTTTAATTTTTTACACAATAAAATATTTATTTCTAAATTTTTCCCCATTATTAATTTTGTAACCTATTAAGGTTCCCACCGTAGAACTTAAATATTTAAAAGAACTTAACGAAATGTTGTTTGAAAAAATCTAATTTTTAACAAAAAAATGTTCACTATTTTTTGTTAAAAAATTACAATAAAATTAAATTTTGTTAATAGTCTTTCCATCCCTAATTGTTATTGATCTCAGTTATGAAAGCAAATGTAAAATGTCTTAGTTTTCGCTAATTTAACATGCTGAAGAAATATATATAAAAAAACAGCTTTAAATCAAATAATCTGATGTGTAATTAATGTTATCAATAGATCCTGACCTTATCTATCTGCTCCTAGAGTTTTGATTCTCTAACTATCCAGGAAGTATTTTTAAAAAATTTCGGAAAATCAAAGCAATAAATTTAAAGGGGAAAATGGGGACTTTGGGGCCCTCTGGAATCGAACCCATGACACTGAGGTTCAAAATCGCAATTTTTCTCGTGGTTACACGTTATGGCCATTATGTTGTAAAAATTTCAAGTCAATGAAGCTTATGGTTTAGCCTGTGAATTAGTTTCCTATCTGGGTATCAGGGTTTGTGCATGAATAAATCCGGAGAAGCATCTATATATGAGTAAAATGTAGCTTGCATACTGCAATCAGATCGACAACACTAATTGCATATCGGTATCATATTGGGACGGTCCTCAAAAGAAAAAAAATGATAGAAAATACTCTTAAAATTTGCTGCAATTTAATCGTCTGGCATCGAACCAAGGCCTTCCTGGTGAACTTACTATGCAGTACAACAGAAGATCACCATCTCTAACTATGTGTGAAAATTCAAGCAGCAATATTGGGTGCAACTGCCTCAAATGACGTCCTACCTTTCCCTTGTATTCCTTATGAGAGAAAGTTTAATGTGCTCTGGCATCGAACCCAGGAACAGTACTGTCTTATCTCAATTTTTTTCTAAAACCGATTCTTAATATACATCTTCCAGCAAAGCAAGAACTTCCTATCATTTTGATAAGTGCAGCAAAAATAATAATAATAGACTGCCTCAATGTATTTTAAACGGCCGATTTTTTCATCGTCCTAGCATCAAACCCAGGAATTTTTCCTTAAAAGTCATTAATGTCTTTGATAGATCATGACCATATATATAGGCTCCTAGAGTTTTGATTCTCAGCCTATCCGGGAAGTATTTTTTAAGAATTACCAAAAATCAAAGCAATGCTTTTAAATGGAAAAAATCAGGACTTAGAGGCCCTCTGGAATCGAACCCATGACACTGAGGTTCAAAATCGCATTTTTGCTGGCGGTTACTTAAAGGTTAAATCATTAGCCTCAGACAGATAAAAATAAACATTTTTCAATCTACGCTAACTAATATGGGTTAATTGAGAATTAAATATACCTGAGAGGAATCGAGGAAGATGGTGTTGTTGGGAGGTGCCTGCTTGATGATGATGTTGGTCGTATTCTGCGGCACCGGCTGGCTGTTGTGGAACAGCAAGAGCGTGGCTGTCCCGTCCGAGAGATTTGGAGCAAAAACAAATGACTGCTGTCCGGTCGCAGCCATCTCGTTCGTGATGACAGCATCTGCAGTGGTTCCTGGAAGAATGTTAATATGGATTTGCAATACCAGAAGTAGCTTTACATTCAAGTTATTTCTCTGCCCCTCAAATGACATTTGTGCACGATTTTGACGTTATTTTTATCGAGAAATCTTCACCATAATGGAAAGGTTATTACTTTTTTAATGACGTCTTTTACCAACAACGAAAATTTTATCTTGGACTATCCTTCCTCTAATGAAGTTGGATTGAAATTTTTATCGTATCAATCTGTGGTACATTCTTAATGATTTATTTCAATGTGGAAGGAATAAAATTTCATGAAGAACCTAATTCTACCCTCGGAGTACTTGTGTCCCAAATTGTCACGTCAGTACTTGCATTGGCTGGAATCGACCTGACATCTTCCAAAGGGGAAAATTGTCTCAAAATGTAGTGAATACATTTTTTATTCATTAGTGATGATGTCATATTAATTAATGGTTAACCTGGTTATTAAAATAAAATCAAGTAAATATTTAAAAATTGCAAAAATATTCTGTAAAAATTCGATATCCCTGACACCGAGTAAATGGCTAATGAATTTGGAATATAGCATATAAAAAGTAAACTGTTTAAATATAAAATAACATTTAATATATAACATAATAATATAGTTATCAATTATATGAAATTTATATAATATATCTAAAAATTAAGGCGGAAACAAGGTCAAAAATGCAATATCTTCGTAAAGGTCTTTCATCTACCTGGCACTACCGCTAAGAAATTTGTTTAAATAATTGAACTTCCATTTCCGGCGAAAATGCATGACTTTTTCAGAACATTCTAAAACTAAGCTACAAGAAGAAGTGAAAAAGTGCTAATAAAAAGATATGGAATTTCAAAATTCACATGGGTTGATTTGACCCAGAGGCGAGTACTAGAGGGTTAAGGAAGAGAGAGCCAATTTCACCACCTCCATCATCTTGCAGCAGCATGGGAAACGTCACTGTCTGCTCAATCGAGTCCATCATGCAGAAATTCCCTCTTGCTATCTAGCCATTTGGTCCGTTCCAATAAGAATTCTCCGCTGCGGCATTGCACTAGAAGATATAAGGGAAAAATCATTCTAAAGCCAAGGTCGTGGTAGCGAGTGAGGGAATCAACTCGCAGGGGTTGGGGTAGTGGTGGGGGAAGTAGGTTGCCACAGGCCGAGTCCCGTGGCATTCCGTGGCGCCACAGCCACTGTGGCAGTGTTTGTGCATGCCTGATTTAGAAGGTTAATTTATAATATGAGTAAAATGTAGCTTGCATACTGCAAGCAGCTGGACAACACTTATTTCATTGGGGCATCATATCGGGACGGCCCTAAAAGGAAAAAAAAAGGTTGAAAATATTCTTAAATTCGCTGCAATTTAATCGTCTGGCATCGAACCCGGGTCTTTCTGGTGATACGTCCAATGCAGTACAACAGAGGATCACAACCTCTAACTATGTGTGAAAATTCAAGCAGAAATGTTGGCTTCAACTGCCCCAAAGGACGTCCTACTTTTCCCATATATTCCTTATGAGAGAAATTTTAATGTGCTCTGGCATCGAACACTGGTAGAGCACGGTATTATCTAATTTTTTTCTTAAACCGAGTCTTAATATACATCTTCTAGCAAAGCAAGAACTTCGTATCATTTCGATAAATACATCAAAATAAATAATGAAAACAAACTCAATGCATTTTAAATGGGGGATATATTTACCATCTGGCTTCGAACCCAGGTCTTTCTAGTAATACTTTCTATGCAGCACTAAAGAAGATCACATCCTTTAAACATGTGTGAAAACTCAAGCAGAAATATTAGGTGCAACTGCCACAAATGATGTCCTACTTTTCTCTTATATTCCTTATGAGAGAAAATTTTATGTGCTCTGGCATCGAACCCAGGAACAGTAAGGTCTAATCTACATTTTTTTCAAAAACCTATGCTAAACATACATCTTCCATGTAAGCAAGAACTTCCTATCATTTCGATAAGTGCATGAAAAAAAATAATGAAAAACTACCTCAATGTATTTTAAATGGCAGATTTTTGCATCGTCCTAGCATCGAACCAAGGATATTCTTCATAAAAGTCATTTATGTTTTCGATAGATCATGACCATATATATTAGCTCCTTGAGTTTTGATTCTCTTCTTATCCGAAAAGTATTTTTTATTAATTCCCGAAAATCAAAGCAATGCATTTAAATGGAAAAATCGGGACTTTGGGGCCCTCTGGAATCGAACCCATGACACTGATGTTCAAAATCGCAATTTTTCTGGAGGTTATACGTTATGGCCAATATGTCGTAAAAATTTCAAGCCATTGACGCTTGTGGTTTAGCCTGTGAATTAGTATCCTATCTATCTATCTATCTCCCTGTATATATGAATGAATCCGGAGAAGCATCTATATATAATAGATAGTGTAAATACTTCCTCGTTTACACCTTCGAAAGATGGGCGCAAAACAAACGTAGCGGAAGTGTTCAAAATTACTGTATATCTATTGTGAAATGTTTGTTGTTTGGATGTGGTCGTTGTTTAAATGTTTGGATAGACGATCCTCTATTGTAGTTAGGTATTATCGGACGTGGAGTGGAATTGGCAATGATTTTTATCTGAGATGTCAATCACATTATTAACCCCTAATTTAATCAACCCCAAGTACGTAAACCTTACTTGCAAAATCATCTTCTATAAATAGTCCTTAGATATGCGTTTCTAAACTCAATCTTTCATGAAATGGTCCTTAGAAACGAGCCTTATAAGCATGAACTTCTTTTAAAATTAGTTGATTGTGTTTGTTCTTTGTTATTGTGAATATTAAGTCTGGAGTTTAAATATCCCCTTAATAATGAGGGCAATCTTAGCCCGTAACACGTCAATGCTCCTAATGAGATAATGTTTTGTTAAACCTCAAAAATTGCCCCTTCTTGCTTTTTGGGGTGTAACGTTACAAATTAATAAATAATAAAAATGCCCCACGTTGGACACCAAGTAGTATTGTTATAAATTTTTAAAAGATAATAAAATAATAATGATAAGATGTCTTTATTCAGGCGAGAATAAGACTAGTAAGTCTCTTCTTACACCTAACCCATCGTTGTATGTGAAACAGAAAGAAAGAGATGGTTTGCAAAAGAAGAAAAGTAATACGTGGATTGAAAAACACCTAAGCTGAGGGCTCAGGAAAAAACTGGAGGAAAACACTCACAAGAAGGGGAAAACCTGCAAAACCTACAGATAGAAAACTATATTTTGTGAAGAAGGAGAAATAAAAGAGTTATGAAAGACAAGCAGAGAATAGATAAAAATTATACACAAAAGAATGGATAAATTACATATTCACTTCAAGCAATCCAATCAAATAAAAAATGTTTACAAATGACGCTAATTATAGACGAATTCAAAATAAACATTAACAAGGTGATATATCTCAATGAGGGAAATGAAATTACTATTAGAAACACTAATGAATGCAAGGTGAAAAAGGTCTGATAAGATGATCAGGGCCGGATTAAGGGCAGGGCCGACGGGGCTGCGGCCCCCACATTTTTGGGGCCCCACAAAAAATGCAAACAAATAGGTTTTTAAGGATTTAAGTTGACAAAATTTTCGTGAAAGTGATTCAAAATGCTGTCGGATTTGTTTAATAAAACTGCTGGAGATTTTTAATGCAGAAATTGTTTTGCGTTTGTACCTATCGATGATGGTGACTAATTGTGCGAGTGAAAGGTCGTTTTCGAGAATGAAATTGATCGAAAGTCAACTTCGTTCGGAAGAAGATCAACTGGTTCATTCTCAGTTCAGAAAGAGACATACTTCGCAGAATAACTTTTGATGATATTGTTAAGAATTTTGCGAATGCGAAATGCCATTATAAGTCTTTTTAATATTAAAATTTGACAGTACATTTGTTACTTCTGCACACAGATGCAATTTGAAACAATTTACTTACGTTTAACTCTACTGACTTCTCCGCTGTATTAGATGACTAAGTTAAAATTGTGGTAATAAATAAATAAAGTGAATTGAAGACATAATCTTATTGTATAATGTAATTAATTTGTGACCGCAAAAGGGCCCCACCCGATCGGCCCTGGGGCCCCCACATTCTTAATCCGGCCCTGAAGATGATAAATGAAGAAAATATTCCAAGAATTATAGCCTAACAAACACAAAACACGTAAAAATATTTTAAGAATAATAAAATGATTAAATACATTAAGCAGAGAATGAATAAAATGATCAAAAACCTAGAGTTTATTTGAAATTGATGAAAACAATCAGGAAAATAAATGATAATGTTATAAGAGCAAATTATATTTCCTTGGGAGGACTGTAATGACGACTCCATGAGCTAAAATTATTTGCTCAAAAAAATCGTTTTTTCATTAAAATTTAGACTTAAATTTTCTGCTGCTCTTGAGAAGGAGTTTTCTCCACTCAGACTAATCTCCCCCATAGTAGAATATTGTTTTTAATATTATAATAGGACTGAATTCTATTTGTTGTATTTATAGAATACGAGTGAAATGTTGCTTCCATTCTGCAAGCAGATCGACAACACTAATTTCATGTCGGCATCATATTGGGACGGTCCTCAAAAGAAAAGAAAAAAGGATTGAAAATATTCTGAAAATTCGCTGCAATTTAATTGTCTGGCATCAAACCCAGGTCTTTCTGGTGATACTTCCTATGCAGTTCAACAGAAGATCACAACCTCTAACTATGTGTGAAAATTTAAGCAGAAATGTTGGCTTCAAATGCCCCAAAGGACGTCCTACTTTTCCCATATATTCCTTATGAGAGAAATTTTAATGTGCTCTGGCATCGAACACTGGTACAGCACGGTATTATCTAATTTTTTTCTTAAACCGAGTCTTAATATACATCTTCTAGCAAAGCAAGAACTTCGTATCATTTCGATAAATGCATCAAAATAAATAATGAAAATAATCAACCCCAAGTACGTAAACCTTACTTGCAAGATCATCTTCTATAAATAGTCCTTAGATATGCATTTTTAAACTCAATCTTTCATGAAATGGTCCTTAGAAACGAGCCTTTCAAGCATGAACTTCTTTTAAAATTTGTTGATTTTGTTTGTTCTTTGTTATTGTGAATATTAAGTCTGGAGTTTAAATATCCCCTTAATAATGGGGAAATCTTAGCCCCTAATACGTCAATGCTCCTAATGAGATAATGTTTTGTTAAACCTAAAAAATTGCACCTTCTTGCTTTTTGGGGTGTAACGTTACAAATTAATAAATAATAAAAATGCCCCACGTTGGACACCAAGTTGTATTGTTATAAATTTCTAAAAGATAATAAAATAATAATGATAAGAGGTCTTTATTCGGGTGAGAATGAGACTAGGAAGTCTCTTCTTAGACCTAACCCATCGTCATATGTGGAACAGAAAGAAAGAGATAGTTTGCAAAAGAAGAAAAGTAATACGTGGATTGAAAAACACCTAAGCTGAGGGCTCAGGAAAAAACCTGCAGGAAAACACTCACAAGAAGGGGAAAACCTGCAAAACCTACAGATAGAAAACAATATTTTGTGAAGAAGGAGAATTAAAAAAGTTCTGAAAGACAAGCAGAGAATAGATAAAAATTATACACAAAAGAATGGATAAATTACATATTCACTCCAAGCAATCCAATCAAATAAAAAATCTTCACAAATGACGCTAATTATAGATGAATTCAAAATAAACATTAACAAGGTGATATATCTCAATGAGGGAAATGAAATTACAATCAGAAACACTAATGAACGCAAGGTGAAAAAGGTCTTATAAGATGATCAGGGCCAGATTTAGGGCAGGGCCGACGGGGCTGCGGCCCCCACATTTTGAGGGCCCCACAAAAAATGCAAACAAATAGGTTTTTTAATATTTAAAGGATTTAAGTTGACAAAATTTTCGTGAAAGTGATTCGAAATGCTGTCGGATTTGTTTAATAAAACTGCTGGAGATTTTTAATGCAGAAATTGTTTTGCGTTTGTACCTATTGATGATGGTGACTAATTATGCGAGTGAAAGGTCATTTTCGAGAATGAAATTGATCGAAAGTCAACTTCGTTCGGAAGAAGATCGACTTGTTCATTTAGTACTTCTCAGTTCAGAAAGAGACATACTTCGCGAAATAACTTTTGATGATATTGTTAAGAATTTCGCGATTGAGAAATGCCGTTAAAAGTCTTTTTAATATTAAAATTTGACAGTACATTTGTTACTTCTGTATACAGATGCAATTTGAAACAATTTACTCATGTTTAACTCTACTGACTTCTACGCTGTATTAGATGACTAAGTTAAAATTGTGATAATAAATAAATAAAGTGAATTGAAGACATAATCTTATTGTATAATGTAATTAATTTGTGACTGCAAAAGGGCCCCCACACATTGATCAGCCCTAGGGCCCCGCATTCTTAATCCGGCCCTGAAGATGATAAATGAAGAAAATATTCCAAGAATTATAGCCTAACAAACACAAAACACGTAAAAATATTTTAAGAATAAGATTACAGTTTCAACACATACAAATGCGAGATTAAAAGGTACACTAGAAAGACAAAGGAAGAAAGAGTAGCAAGAATTGTAGCATAAAAAAGAAGATAAAACACAAAAATATTTCAAGAATAATAAAATGATTAAATACATTAAGCAGAGAATGAATAAAATGATCAAAAACCTAGAGTTTATTTGAAATTGAATGAAGACAATCAGGAAAATAAATGATAATGTTATAAGAGCAAATTATATATCCTTGGGAGGACTGTAATGACGACTCCATGAGCTAAAATTATTTGCTCAAAAAAATCGTTTTTACATTAAAATTTAGACTTAAATTTTCTGCTGCTCTTCCGGAGAAGGAGTTTTCTCCACTCAGACTTATCTCCCCCATAGAAGAATATTGTTTTTAATATTATAATACGACTGAATTCTATTGGTTGTGTTTATAGAATACGAGTGAAATGTTGCTTCCATTCTGCAAGCAGATCGACAACACTAATTTCATGTCGGCATCATATTGGGACGGTCCTCAAAAGAAAAGAAAAAAGGATTGAAAATATTCTGAAAATTCGCTGCAATTTAATTGTCTGGCATCAAACCCAGGTCTTTCTGGTGATACTTCCTATGCAGTTCAACAGAAGATCACAACCTCTAACTATGTGTGAAAATTTAAGCAGAAATGTTGGCTTCAAATGCCCCAAAGGACGTCCTACTTTTCCCATATATTCCTTATGAGAGAAATTTTAATGTGCTCTGGCATCGAACACTGGTACAGCACGGTATTATCTAATTTTTTTCTTAAACCGAGTCTTAATATACATCTTCTAGCAAAGCAAGAACTTCGTATCATTTCGATAAATGCATCAAAATAAATAATGAAAATAATCAACCCCAAGTACGTAAACCTTACTTGCAAGATCATCTTCTATAAATAGTCCTTAGATATGCATTTTTAAACTCAATCTTTCATGAAATGGTCCTTAGAAACGAGCCTTTCAAGCATGAACTTCTTTTAAAATTTGTTGATTTTGTTTGTTCTTTGTTATTGTGAATATTAAGTCTGGAGTTTAAATATCCCCTTAATAATGGGGAAATCTTAGCCCCTAATACGTCAATGCTCCTAATGAGATAATGTTTTGTTAAACCTAAAAAATTGCACCTTCTTGCTTTTTGGGGTGTAACGTTACAAATTAATAAATAATAAAAATGCCCCACGTTGGACACCAAGTTGTATTGTTATAAATTTCTAAAAGATAATAAAATAATAATGATAAGAGGTCTTTATTCGGGTGAGAATGAGACTAGGAAGTCTCTTCTTAGACCTAACCCATCGTCATATGTGGAACAGAAAGAAAGAGATAGTTTGCAAAAGAAGAAAAGTAATACGTGGATTGAAAAACACCTAAGCTGAGGGCTCAGGAAAAAACCTGCAGGAAAACACTCACAAGAAGGGGAAAACCTGCAAAACCTACAGATAGAAAACAATATTTTGTGAAGAAGGAGAATTAAAAAAGTTCTGAAAGACAAGCAGAGAATAGATAAAAATTATACACAAAAGAATGGATAAATTACATATTCACTCCAAGCAATCCAATCAAATAAAAAATCTTCACAAATGACGCTAATTATAGATGAATTCAAAATAAACATTAACAAGGTGATATATCTCAATGAGGGAAATGAAATTACAATCAGAAACACTAATGAACGCAAGGTGAAAAAGGTCTTATAAGATGATCAGGGCCAGATTTAGGGCAGGGCCGACGGGGCTGCGGCCCCCACATTTTGAGGGCCCCACAAAAAATGCAAACAAATAGGTTTTTTAATATTTAAAGGATTTAAGTTGACAAAATTTTCGTGAAAGTGATTCGAAATGCTGTCGGATTTGTTTAATAAAACTGCTGGAGATTTTTAATGCAGAAATTGTTTTGCGTTTGTACCTATTGATGATGGTGACTAATTATGCGAGTGAAAGGTCATTTTCGAGAATGAAATTGATCGAAAGTCAACTTCGTTCGGAAGAAGATCGACTTGTTCATTTGGTACTTCTCAGTTCAGAAAGAGACATACTTCGCGAAATAACTTTTGATGATATTGTTAAGAATTTCGCGATTGAGAAATGCCGTTAAAAGTCTTTTTAATATTAAAATTTGACAGTACATTTGTTACTTCTGTATACAGATGCAATTTGAAACAATTTACTCATGTTTAACTCTACTGACTTCTACGCTGTATTAGATGACTAAGTTAAAATTGTGATAATAAATAAATAAAGTGAATTGAAGACATAATCTTATTGTATAATGTAATTAATTTGTGACTGCAAAAGGGCCCCCACACATTGATCAGCCCTAGGGCCCCGCATTCTTAATCCGGCCCTGAAGATGATAAATGAAGAAAATATTCCAAGAATTATAGCCTAACAAACACAAAACACGTAAAAATATTTTAAGAATAAGATTACAGTTTCAACACATACAAATGCGAGATTAAAAGGTACACTAGAAAGACAAAGGAAGAAAGAGTAGCAAGAATTGTAGCATAAAAAAGAAGATAAAACACAAAAATATTTCAAGAATAATAAAATGATTAAATACATTAAGCAGAGAATGAATAAAATGATCAAAAACCTAGAGTTTATTTGAAATTGAATGAAGACAATCAGGAAAATAAATGATAATGTTATAAGAGCAAATTATATATCCTTGGGAGGACTGTAATGACGACTCCATGAGCTAAAATTATTTGCTCAAAAAAATCGTTTTTACATTAAAATTTAGACTTAAATTTTCTGCTGCTCTTCCGGAGAAGGAGTTTTCTCCACTCAGACTTATCTCCCCCATAGAAGAATATTGTTTTTAATATTATAATACGACTGAATTCTATTGGTTGTGTTTATAGAATACGAGTGAAATGTTGCTTCCATTCTGCAAGCAGATCGACAACACTAATTTCATGTCGGCATCATATTGGGACGGTCCTCAAAAGAAAAGAAGAAAGGATTGAAAATATTCTGAAAATTCGCTGCAATTTAATTGTCTGGCATCAAACCCAGGTCTTTCTGGTGATACTTCCTATGCAGCACTATAGAAGATCACCATATCTAACTATGTGCGAAAATTCAAGCAGAAATATTGGTTGCAACTGCCTCAAACGACGTCCTACTCTTCACAGATATTCCTTATGAGAGAAAAGTTATTGTGCTCTGGCATCAAACCCAGGAATATTACAGTCTTATGAAATTTTTTTTCTTAAACCAATTCTTACCATACATCTTCTAGCCAAGCACGAACCTCCAGTAATTTCGAAAAGTGTATCAAAGAAAATAATAAAAAACTACTCCCATGTATTTTAAAGGGGGGATAATTGCATCGTCCTAGCATCGAACCCAGGATATTTTCCACAGAAGTCATTTACGTTTTCGATAGATCATGACCATATATAAAGGCTCCTTGAGTTTTGATTCTCTACCTATACGGGAAGTATTTTTTTTTAATTCCCAAAAATCAAAGCAATGCATTTAAACGGGAAAAATTGGGACTTTGGGACCCTCCGGAATTGAACCCATGACACTGAGATTCAAAATCGCAATTTTTCTGGCAGTTACATGTTATGGTCAATAGGTTGTGAAAATTTCAAGTCAATGGCGCTTGTGGTTTAACCTGTGAATTAGTATCCTATCTATATACCTATGTCCCTATATATATTAATTAATCCGGAGAAGCATCTATATATAATAGATAAACAAGCTGGAAATATCTATTATATATTGACGCTTCTCCTGATTCATTCATATATATAGATAGGATTTTATCATCAATTCACAGGCTAAACCACAAGCGTAATTGACTTGAAATTTTTACAACGTATACGCCCTAACGTGAAACCCCCAGGAAAAATGCGACTTTCAACCTCAGTGTCATGGGTTCGATTCCAGAGGGCCCCAAAGTCCCGAGTTTTCCATTTAAATGCATTGCATTTATTTTCGGGAATTTTTAAAAAAATACTTTCCGGATAGATAGAGAATTGAAACTCAAGGAACCTTTATATATGGTCATGATCTATCGAAAACAAAAATGAAATTTATGAATAATATCGAGGTTAGGTTCGATGCTAGGATGATGCATAAACTGCCCTTTAAAATACATGGGAGTAGTTTTTCAGTATTTTTTTTGATGCGCTTATCAAAATGATAGGAAGTTCGTGCTTTGCTGAAAGATGTATGGTAAGAATTGCTTTAAGAAAAAAATTTACATAAGACCGTTGTATACCTTTGTTCGATGCCAGAGCACAATAACTTTTCTCTCATAAGGAATATAAGGGAAATTTAGGACGTCGTTTGAGGCAGTTTCAAGCAATATTTCTGCTTGAATTTGCATACGTAGTTAGAGATGGTGATTTTCTGTTGTGCTGCATAACAAGTATTGCCAGAAAGACCCAGGTTCGATACCTGACGCTAAATATACCCCCCTTATATAATACATTAGGGTAATTATTCATAATTTTTTTTATACATTTATGGATATGATAGGAAGTTCTTGCTTACATAGAAGATGTATATTAAGATTTGCTTTAAGAAAAATAATTAGATCGACCTTGCTGTTTTTGGGTTCGATGCCAGAGCACATTACAAATTCTCACAAAAGGAATATATGGGAAAAGTAGGACTTAGTTTGAGGCAATTGCAGCCAATATTTCTGCTTGAATTTTCACACATAGTTAGAGATAGTGATCTTCTATTGTGCTGCATAGTAATTATCACCAGGAAGACCTGGGTTCGATGCCGGACGGAGAAATTGCAGAAAAATATATGAATGTTTTCAATCCTCTTTTTTTCTTTGGAGGACTCTCTTGATAAGATGCCGACTTGAAATTAGTGTTGTCAATCTGCTTGCAGTATGCAAGCTACATTTTACTCGTATTAAGATTACATTTAAGAAAAAAAATTAAATAAGACTATGCTGTTCCTGGGTTTGATGACAGAGCACATTAAAATTCCTCAGATAAGGAATATAAGGGAAAAGTAGGATGTTGTTTGAGGCAGTTGCAGCAAATATTTCTGCTTGAGTTTTTGCACACAGTTAGAGATGGTGATCTTCTGTTGTTCTGCATAGTAATTATTACCAGGAAGACCTGGGTTCGATGCTGGGCGGTAAACATATCTCCCATTTAAAACATATTGATTGAATTTTCATAATTCTTTCAGAGTCTTTACCTTGAAGACAGATAGTTGACACCTTGCATGTGTGTGTATATTTATGTTATTCTATAAACCATTTGCTTGCAGTATGCAAGCAGCATTTTACTCATACTAATACTTCCCGGATAGGTAGAGAATTAAAACTCAAGGAGCCTATAGATATGGTCATGATCTATTGAAAACATTTATGAATTTAACAGAAAATGCTCTGGGTTCGATGCTAGAGCGCAGTAAAGTTTCTCACATAAAGAATATATATAAAAAGTAGGAAGTGCATATACCTACATCAGATTATGAAGAAGAATATATCCATAGGATGTATGAGAAGATTGAGGATGTTTTAGAAGAATGGTGGTGGGAAAATATGGTTTAGGAGTAAGATATGAAAGACGTGAAAGATTAGTGGAATTCTGCAGAGAGAAAAATTAGTTTATAGCTAATACATGGTTCAAAAATCATAAAAGGAGGAGATTTACATGGATTTAACCAGCACAAGATCGTTATCAGATAGATTACTTCTTAATAGAAGAAAGATATAGAAATGCAGTAAAGGATACAACCGGGTTACCAGGTGCTGATATTGATAGTGACCATGTCCTAATAAGGATGGAATTCAAGCTGACATTAAAGAGGGTAGAAAAAGCCAAAGTAGTAAAGAAATGGAACTTGAAAAAGATGGAAGAAATGGGTAAAGAAGGGATAGATGAGAAACTGTCTAAAGGGATTACAGGTCAAAAGGAAGAGGAAGGAAGTGAAGAAATTTGGGGGAGTAAAAATGCTATAGTAAATGTAGCAGAAAAGGAAATGGGATACTATAAAGGAATCTGAGCAAAGAAGTCTTGGGTAACAGAAGAGATGTTGAAAAAGATGGAAGAAGTGTAAAAGCAAGAGAGGTGAACAAGAAAGAACAATGTATTGGAAGTTTAATAATGAATTGAAGAGATAATCTCTAAAGGCAAGAGAGTGGCTGGTGGAAGCATGTGATGACATAAAGATGAAAGGACAGCATGATCTTATACATAGGAAAGTAAGGGCAGTAACAACTGGTAACAGGAAAAGGAACAGTAAAATGAGAGAAATCGAGAGTAAAGATGGTAGAACAATGCACGATAGACAAGAAAAAGCAGAAAGATAGACAGAATATTTGGAAGAACTGTACCGTTCAGTAGAGAAACCAGAGGATTTCAAATTGGAGGCGGAAGAAGTGGTGTCTCCAGAAGATAAGTTCATCAGCGTTGGAGAGGGAAGTAGATAAAGCAACTGAAGAAATGAAGAAAGGGAAGACAACAGGAATGGATGAAATTCCCATTGAATCTTTCAAATTCTTAGATGAAATTGGTATGAGGGAAATTGTTAAATTGTGTAACAAAATATATACCATACTGGTGAATGGCCTGAAGATTTTGTTAGAAGAGTGATGGTACTAATTCCTAAGAAGGCAGATACAAGAAAATGCAGCCAACATAGAACGATAAGTCTTATTTCGGATGCAGCCAAAATAATGTTGAGAGTATTGAACAGGAGATTAACAAGCATAACGGAAGAAAATGCAGGAGAGGAACAGTTTGGCTTCAGAAAAGGAACAGGAGACGCCATTGGCTTGCTAAGAATGATTGGAGAAAGGTATATAGAGAGAGGAAAAGGAATAGCTCTGCGTTTTATTGAATTGGAAAAGGCATTTGATCGGATTAAATGGGAGAAAATGGTGGAAATTTTAAAGGAAAAGGGGTTGGAAGGAAAGAAAACTTATTAGAGAATTGTATATGAAACAAAAAGCCGATTTACAAATAAATGAGGATATGACAAAATGGGCGGATCTTGGTAGAGGAGTCAGGGATGCTGTCTGTCACCTACGTTGTTATGTATATACTTTGAGGAAATGATCCAGAAAGTATTTGATGGGAAGGAGATAGTATTGGAGGGAGGAAGATAAGAAATATATAACATTTGCAGATGATATAGTAATGTTGGCTGATGACATGCACTGCAAAGGCTGCTAAAGGTTGTGGAAGAAGGGGTGAAGATAAAGATAGGAAAGACAAAGGTGATGTCAGTAAACTGTGGAGATCATACAAATGTGAGAATAAATGAAGGCATATTAGAAAAATTATAAACTATAGGTACCTAGGAACTATGATAACAGATAATCGGAGAATTGTTGCAGAAATAAAAGCAAGAATGGCAAAAGAGGCCTTCAGCCAAAAGAGAAACTTGCTATGCTGTAAGAACTTATCTTGGGCTGAGAATAAGGTTAGCAAAGTGTTATGTTTGGAGCAATTTAGGGATGTGAGACATGGACGTTATAGAAGTGGGAAAGGAAGAGAATTAAGGCGTTTGAAATGTGGGTGTGGAGAAGGAGAGATGGGTGGTGAGGAACGAGGAGATCCTGGATACAGTGAAGGAAGAAAGAAGGATGATGAAGGAAATTATAAAAGGAAAGCTGACTGGTTGGGCCACTTAATTAGAGGGAATAGAGTACTGCAAGTGGCATTAGAAGGCGCAGTGGAAGGACAGAATAAGATAGGAAGAATAAAGATGGTGGATGAGGTGAAAATAAAGAACTATAGAAATACTAAGGAGAAGGCTACAGACAGAACACCACTTGATGATGATATACTCTTTTATAATATAATTATTCTATAATTAAGTTGTTCTATTATTCTCTTTACTTTCTTTTAATCAATTTATAAAAATTTCTGCTTTTTACGTATAAGGGTTTATCTCTTGGAATTGAATAAATAACGTAATAGAGTAACAGAATATTCACTAGATTAAACTAACTTTGTCACTAATTACCATTAAGTTAGCATGAACAGGATTTCGCTCAATAAAAGCTCGTCAAATATTCGGAATGAGCCAAAAGTATTACGAGGTTAAGTGAAGAAAATTTGTGAAAATCTCAAGTCACTAAAAGAATCCAAGGTAAAAAAAAGTGACAAAAACTCTATTTGATGGAGGAACAACAATGAACAATTCCTTTCCAAACGAAATAAAACAATTGGGAAACGTGCGATAATTTAGACCGAGAATATGATCATAATGTTTTTGATGAATGATAAGTGATAATTACAGGTTAAATTTCTTCATTAACTAACAAAAATAACTTACGGCTATAATATTTTTCACATTAAAGACCACTACACTTCAGTAAGAAATTATTCTTAAACTATATTCTTCTGCATTAAACAAAACAATTTATAGTAACAGAAATAATCAGCAACTTGTACAATTCCACAATGTTCTTTGTAACAATAAATTGTTTAGTATGATGGAATACCACCAAATATCATCGAAGCAGTTCGATTTTAATGCACTATTAAGTTGGGTAATGTATTTATATTAGTCGTAGGCTATTTGAAATTTAATTAATTCATTAAAACCAGCCGGTCATAATTTTAATGCACGTAAGGAAAATAATTTAGCTCTGTAGCGATATGAAGAATATTCTGAAGATTGCAAGAGTTGACAGAACAGATATAAACAAACGAACGAACTAACACATATCTTACAAAAATACTAGAAGTTATGAAAGCATACGAAAAGCACGAATATTTAATGGATAACAATTCTTTTTCATTTATTTTATATTGTATAGAGGTATCATGATACTAATTGATAGGCCAGATTTTCAACCGACGTGTGAATACAAATGGGAATGACAGTTCCTTCGACAACAATGCTACGAAAGTAAACAAATATGGGAGAAAGAAGTAAAAAAAGACCAACAATGCCTGTTTAATAGGAAAATCAATTAATCGAACATTGCATCATTTAATATCTAACCATACCGTATCGTTAAATGATCGCCGAGTACGGAAAACGAAGAAAGTGATATTAAAATCATTGACAGTACAAGGTTATTGTAAAAATTACATCAACAATTGTTAGTCAATGAGTTGTGCTCACAATCACTAATGTACACAGAATAATTTAGTACCAATTTTGAAACCTATAGTAGTTAAAATCAATGATGTAGATCTACTAAACGTTACGAACTAATGAGATGAACAACCATGGTACATTCACCTCTGCGACATAACATTGCTCATAAACATGGGACTTCTAGTAGCAATATAAAATTATCGTGAAATAAAGTGCAAGAATTTTGTCGAGGAGAAATTATGAAATATCAAATACTAGCAGTAATCCTCCACAAACGTCATTTACGGTCTTCTCCACATCAATATAGGATTACTCAGGAATGAGGACAACATTGATCTCGGAGACAATTAACTATTATATTAGAACGGCGGAGACATTGATTAATAATTTTTCAACATTTAAATTGCGGATTAACACGAATGCAGTATCCTATTCAAGTTCCACCGCCAGATTAGGAGCGAGAAGCCAATTGACTGATGAGAACGTCTTAAAACTGAGGTATCAATCCGCCCATAAGTACAATTCCCCATGGCAGATAGCTCCCAGACATACTCTATCTAATAATATAAAAAGAAAAAGATTACCAGATATTGCAGATACTTCTGAGATGTGCTAATTCAGCGTATGCTCTTGAATTCATCCAATAATAAGAGGATTTCTGGAAAATTTGTCGAATTATTCAGCAAAATATGGCGGCGTAAGAAAATTTGGTCAAGAGGCTACCCATGATTCCGTGGGTTTCGAGGCGTCCATTTATCATTACTGGCGGGGATGCCATGTTTACGCATTTAAAAATAGAGATTTAGTACTATGTGCACCTTAATATCATGATGAATTGCAGCAGCAGTGTAAGTAAAGTCCTCATTATTCATACTTCGAAGCTTTTTCGCTTCGTACATTTAGATTTGCGCTTGAATCTGTACATATTGTGAGATCTCGAAGAGAAGGAAGTGATTTCAACGAAACTGTTGTATGAATGATAGCTTACAAATTTCTGTAATGTCAATCCTACGAATTTCATTAAAATGAATTTGCCTACTGTTGTCAATTATACGACAGCTGTGAGATCCTTTCTTTTGTCGATTTAAGTAATGTCCGCAATGCGATTCTTTTCTGTTTAAATAACGTTCGCCAATGATGCCCCCTATCAATGGCTCTTCGGATTTGCTGCAAAGTGATTCGAGCACTCCGGATTAGGTGTTTGGAAGAAGATTGAAGATCCGCGCGCTTCGGATTCTTGATTCTTCAAAGTTATTTACGACTTCACCATGGCGTTGAATCCTGCATATGAAGCCATCGGAAAGCATTTCGTCCAGCAATATTACGCTATGTTCGACGACCCAGCCCAAAGACCTAATCTCATCAACATGTACAATGTGAGTCCTTCGTAACTTATTATCTTCATTTCATACACTACTTCACAAGTAGGCGTATCGGAAATGTTCGGGCGTTATAATCGCCTTCTTAACATTTCTCTGATGGTATTGTACAAACGGGTGCATGTTTCACGTGATTATATTTCTGTAGATTTATTTCATTATCGAAGAGAGGAGGTGCCGTGATGATATAAATTTGAATTTTACGTAGCACGACTCATTTTCAATGTACTGTTGTTAGCGGTGAATCTTTATTGGTGGTAACTATAAGTTCTATTGTTTCATGATTCATGCTTCTGAATTTCAGACGGAAAGCTCGTTCATGACCTTTGAAGGCATGCAGCTCCAAGGCTCATTAAAGATAATGGAAAAGTTAAGCGTGAGTAGATATTGTGTTGGTCGTGAGGGTTATTTTTGTCAAATTTGTGTATGTCTTATTTATATAGTCTGTAAAAATTGGTTCAAGAAGTATATTGTATGCACGTGACTTGTTAACTACCGCGGAATTTTCAATCCATAGAGATAAACAACTTAAGTTTGCACTATTTATTTACATTGAGGGTGATTGTTTAAAGGGTGATGATTGCCCACAAGTCGACCGTGTGAAACTTAAGTGAACGCAAGGTGAAGGCGGGAAAATCTAGTATATTTCATCTCATTAGCAATCGCGAAATTACGAGCTGTAAAAGTATTTTCTAACTACAAATTATGGTGTAACTTGAGACTCCCCCGTCAAAATAAAGTAACTAAGTTAAACTTATTATAAAAAGTACGACTAATATTGCTCTTGTTACAGTAAAAATGTTCCTATTGCTTTTCTTTTTTATTTGTATTCAATACAATTGCAATAACTAGATTGACACACTCATGCTCATTTACTCGTAATTCACTCTGCCGTCTGTAATTAATATCGGTAAAATTGTCGAAGAGGACTGTTTGGAAAATTTTTTTTTTTTAATATTAAGAATTGCCCTATTTCGATGATTTTTTCAGGGAAGACACTTGAAATATTGCGGCTTATTACGCAAGTGATAACAACAAAGTATCTCGTGTAATTACTGAGATATATCGTTTATAGTGACCGAGGTACTGGAATGGCCCCCGTAGGCCATGTTTGAAGTGTTAGTTATGGCGTTTGGACGCCAGATGTCGCGGTGATCGACGAGTTTCACCTCTTGGAAGTAAAAAAAAATCTCGAATATTAGCTCTCATACGGGCGCTAACTTTTAAAGAAACTGATGAAATAATAACCTGAAAAGATGAAATGAAGCCAAAAAATGAGGTATATTATCCAGAAAATACAGTAAATAATCAGGGATTATGTTAATCATTAACAGTATGCACGTAAACAAACGTTGTAGTTGAAGTGGATGGGTTGAGTTGGGTGGGCGGTATTCCTTCATTTACATCGTAGTAATGAGGTATAAATAATCCACTTTACCCATAATTAATCAAAAATAAATTGTAAAAACTATGCTTTAACCCAAAAACTAATTAATTTAAGTTTTTAACGGAAGACATTGTTTTTGGCGTTAATGTTGCTTTATGTTAAGAAAAAGATAGTCACCCTCACGTTCGGATCGCAAGCTATAGTTGGTTTGCAAGCTAAGTTGGCTTCCAAGGTCTTTTAAGGGTAAATCACTGCTTTCGTCGCAAATGTTGCTTTGTGTTAAGAAAAAGAAAGTCACCCTCACGTTCGGATCGCAAGCTATAGTTGGTTTGCAAGCTAAGTTGGCTTCCAAGGTCTTTTAAGAGATAAATAAATTTTTATCGTATGATATATACATATTATATTGAAGAAATGGTAAAATTATTGCTAAAATTGCTAATTATTCTAAACGAAGAGAAGAACAAGTACAACAGCGAAAAGAAACGCAGGATTGAAGTATGTTAATAGATTAGCAGCAATCTTCGTATTGATATAATTGTTAGTTCTGAAAAGATCCGTTTGGTTATAAATCGGACGGGGTAAATTTGTCGATGAAGACCGTTTTGAAAAAAAATATTTTTTTATTAAAAATAGCCCTATTTCGATGATTTTTTCAGGGTTAAGTTAAGTTAAACACAAGTTAAATTTTAAGTAAAATATGCCTGTTTTTAGCAATTGAAGGAGCAGTAATGCGCAATAATAATGGATATTGTTAGTTTTAACTTAAAATTTTGGCTCAAAAATACCCGTAAACGAGTCATGAATTGTCAAAAAACAGGTAAATCAGTCGATTATTATACACACCCAGCACCCCTTTTCACTCAAGGAAACCCGTAACCGAGTAGGAAATTGGGAAAAAACAGGTAAATCAGTCGAATATTACACCCACCCAGCACCCCTTTTCACTCAAGGAAGCCCGTAAGCGAGTAGGTAATGGGAAAGGGGTGTGTTAGAGTTGAAATAAGTCAAAATTACCCTACCGGGGAACCGAGAAAACATCAAAAATGGCGCGAAATGAGTCAAAAAACGACGAAAAAAGGTCATTTTTGAAACAAAATATCTCGGAAATGAAGGGTCTTAGGAGGGTTTCAATTACATATATATATGCCGCCATCCTTTATCTTTAAAATGATGTTAATTTTGTTGATGTATATCCATTATTAAGGGAGATACAGAATTTCTCCCAAACAGTCCTCTGCGACAATTTTACCTTAATATCTATTAATAATAATACTATCTAAAATGTGGAAGTATTGCCACTCAAATAGATTCATAGCCAAAATTGTCATTGCGATACTGCCAACAGCATATTTATGCAAGAGTAAAAGTCGCTTGCATTCTACAAGTATATTGATGGTACAAATTTCAAGTCGATAGCAAATTGGGAGGGTAAACAAACTTAATTTTCAACTTCTGGGTAAATGAATAAAAAAAATTGAAAGTCCTGCCAAAAATTACAAACGATAAAGCCCATTTAAAGTACTATTTTGGCAGAATTGTGTTCGCAAGTGATTTTATTTCCAAAAAAAAGTATTTCCATTTTTGATAAACTTAAATTTTTCACTTGTCGATGTTTTATTGTGTGTGTTTGTGATATTTATTATTTAGTCATTGTGTTTTATTGCAATGCTTCCTGTTTTGGATTTGATTTTATCATTCTTTTTGGTAATTTCTGTATTGAATTGAATGGAATTTTTTTATTCCAACGACAACATACGGTTGAATAGGAGACTTCAATAAAGATAATAAACATGGAAATATAGTACAATTAGAGCCATTTCACACTTGCCTGGCAGCTGGCTGAACGGCACCGTTTAAATGGTCATTTATTGAAAGGTATATGGAGCCTTTCACACTTGCGCGGCAGGTGCCGTGTTCCGTCCAAACAGCGCACGGCCTCAGATAGCAGCCCGGCCTTCCCACTACTTCGTACATTTGCTGAGTCGTTTTCAGGCGGTAAATATAAAAGATCGTTCAATCCCAGCAATGTCCAGGTGAATCCAGGCGATTATTTGGCCCTTATTAAGAGAAATAATTAGATGAAGCTCATTGAATGTCAACAATCTCATTCTGAAGTAATTAAAAAACATAATTATAGACTCCTTGAGTTTCGATTCTCTACCTATCCTATAGAGTTATCCTTGAGTTTCGATTCTCTACCTATGCCTGCCGCAATAGCTGCCATCAACTTAGACATCCAATCATTATGTGCCTGGGCAAACAACAACAACCTTCTATTAAATTCCAGTAAGACGCAAACCATAATCTTCGGAAACTCTAGGTCTCTAAGAAATATTGATTTCGCTAATATCCCCAATATTATTGTAGATGGTTCTGTTGTCCCTTTTAGAAATTCTGTCCGAAATCTTGGCCTCACTCTTACCAACACTCTCTCGTGGAATTTTTTAGTCTCTGAAATTTCAAATCAAGTAAATAAAACCTTGTATCAGTTAAAACTACACAAGAATAATCTACGTGTAGCAATGCGTAAAATGCTAGTCTGCACCCTTATCCTACCGGCATTTGACTACTGCTCTCTTGTATATGACGACCTGACCGCAGAGCAAGACCTTAAGTTACTCCGTCTTCTCAACAACTGTATTAGATTTATCTTTAATCTTCGTAAAAGCGAATATATCTCCAGTCATCGCCGTGAATTGAAGTGGTTAAAACCCAATATAAGAAGAAAATATATTCTTGGATCATTCTTGTTTACTGTTTTTCACGAATCCCAACCACAGTATACAGTATTACCCCTCTTTTACACTATTCAAGGGACCAGAGGCAATGTGGTGTAAACGGGGGGAAAGTGTAAATCGAGGGAAACCACTTATGTTGGTAAACATGCTCATAAAAAAGGCTAATATTTCACAAATGCACATTATTAATATTATGAGGTACTTCATTCTTATTTCTAATATTTACCTTAAATAAATATCCAATGTAAGTGAAATTAGGCTGATATTACTTTATCCTTGTTATTTCTACATCCACTGGCTAGGAGAAGGGTGATAAAAATATCATAGCCTATTCTTTTCAATTGGTTATCACTCTAGGTAAATGGGTTTAGAATAATCTAAGATTCAAGAAATATTGTTTCTTCAAATGAAAAATATAGATTTTATTGGCAAGCAAAGTAATCCAATATTGATTTCTGTTTGCATCTCTTATTTCTTATGTCCTCTATTTGTCTTTCAAGTTCATAAAGATGATCAAAATTACTACCCTCTATAGATGATAAATATCTACGCAAAACTTCCACTGCTGTGCTTGCCTCAACACTTGTAGGCATCACTTCACAACTATCCACTTCTTCATCACTGATAGGGGATTCAGTGGCTAATTGTTCAGCAACAAACTCCTCCACATCTCTCTCCTCTGCAGTCACAACAGCATGATCCATCTGCAGATAGTCTTCATATGTGCAGTTCGGCTGCAACATTTCCCATGCAGCAGGAATCAGGTCTTCTTCTTTTTCTCCTGGCAGTTGAGACTCACCACAATTTTTGAAGAAGCCTGCTTTCAAGAAACAATTAGAGATTGTGGTCTGCTTCACAGCCTTCCAAGATTTTGCAATGAAGTGGAGTGCTTGTAGGACTGAAACTTTAACTGATGCAGGATCCTTCCCAGCATCCATCAGGCACAAAATTCGCTGAACAAGGTTTTTTCTATAAGGAGACTTGAAGGAGTGTATAATCCCTAAATCCATAGGTTGTAGCTTGCTTGTACAGTTACCTGGAAAAAATTCTAACTGCACATTCCTCAAGTGCACATTAATGGGATGTGCGGGACAGCGGTCGACAAAAAGAAGGATCTCCCTATTTTGTCCTCCCATTCTTGCATCTAAAGCAGCCAACTGCTGCTGTAAAAGACCAGAGGTCATCCAAGCTTTTTGGTTGGCATCATAGGAGGTTGGTAATGACTGCAGTAATGACTGTAATGCTTAAAGCAACAAGGCTTTTTAGACTTCCCAATCACAAATGGACAGAGCTTCTCTGTGCCATCAGCATTAGCTCCCAACATCACTGTGAGCCTCATTTTGCAGTGCTTCCCTCCATGGCATTTATCACCTTTGAATGCCAAAGTTTTGCTAGGCAAGACACTATAAAAAAGTCCTGTTTCATCTAAGTTAAAAATGTTTCTAGGTTCATATTTTCTTGTCAGCTCCTGTAATCTTCCATTGATCCATTCTTCCACTTCCTCATTGTTGACGGCATTTGATTCACCACAAACAGTTTTGTAGGTTATGTTGTATTTTTTCCTGAATCGGTCAATCCAGCCGTTGGATGCGCTGAAATCTTCGATTCCTAAAATGTTGGCCACCTTAAGCGCTTTTTCCCTTAAGAGCACACCATCAATGGGAATGCCTGCTGCTCGTGATGTTTCAAACCATCTCTTTACCACTCCTTATAACTCCTGGTATTTGGAGTACGTTGCGTATTTCCGTTTCTTGAAATTTGGTCCACATTCTGAAGCACTGGTGGCAATGCTTGCCCTGTTTTTGATAATTGTATTTAGTGTGGATAAGAAGATCTGCAACTCACGTGCAAGAGCAACACGTGCTCCACAGAACGAATCCACCTTTTCCAAAATAAGGATTTTTTATTCAATTGTATACGTCTTTCTTTCCCTCTTTTGTTCCATCACTAAATAGAAAAGTAAACACCAACTATTAAAACTAGAGGGATTTTTGCTCCTCAAAGTATCGATGATGCAAGACGAGATAACACTGCAAACTGCAAAACTAGAAAATTCGTTCCTTTCTGAGTTTTAAAAACCCTCGTATTCCTCTCCCACCTAACTCACCGACTTCTTTCCCCCCTCCTTTCTAAGGCTACATTCACATTGGACACGTATTCCGATCCGGGCCGACTATGAAACCGATATGTAACGAAATCCGGCCAGACAATTTCGGGCGACGTACTGCCAGTGGATGCGGATATTCTTCTTCTGACACAAGCGGTCTCTTCTTCGTTGTACGATCAAGAACACGTGTACCTCAAAATCAGCGATTCGGAGGACGATGTTTTCGATTATTTATTGTGCGAAAAAAACATACATCAAAATATTTTTGAATCTGGATACACTAATATTAGTTCGAGTAGTTTTTCTTAAAAGCACTTCAAAGCTTAGATCATTTCGCGCATGTGCTTCCACCGTGAATCGAACCCGGGACCGCTTCCTCATGAGTCGCAAGCGTTATCCACATGGCTATCCGGCTGATTGCCTTTATGCGTTATCTGCCACGAAAATCTTTTTTAAAAGTATAGTAGATAATACTAACAAATGCGGAGGTGTCGAAGTGTCGAAATTGGGATAAAATGGCAAAGACAGGGCAGAAGCTACGCACTACGAAATGGTAGCTTATTTCTGAGTTAAATAAACAGTGCTAAACAAAAATTTCTTCTAAATTATTTCTAAATTTATGCTATCCAATCTTGAATTTGTGAGCCGACAGACGAAATTACATCCGTTTCTCGGATTATAAGGCGTTTGAATCTTCCATCTCGGCGGAGAATAAAAACACGGCCGCTTACGGCCTAAATAGGAAGGAGGGAGTCTAGTCCACATTGAGAAGCTTTGTATCGAAGTTATGAAAAGAAATTTCGTAAATGTTTGGAGTTGAAATGTCATGACTGTTTCGAACAAAAAATCGCCAGTTTTGGGGATGTTTCGAAAGTTACGAATCATGTTTCCCGTCGAAAAAGCAAAAAAACATCCCTCACGATAAAATGTTGTGTGGCGTAAACGGCGGGAAAGATAAAATTTTAGAAACGTAAACTTGAGGATGTTAATACATTGTGAACATAGGAAATCCGAGGGGACCGACAGAAAGTGACGTAATCGACGGGAAAACGTAAAAGACGGGAACGTAAATGCGGGGTAATACTGTATATATATATATAGATATATCTATTATATATAGACGCTTCTCCAGATATACCTAGATATACCTATATTGTAATGATATTTTTTTAAAGCCCCCCTATTGTTGGTTTGAGTTATGTAAATTGTGTGGAAATTGGTAAAGTGGTTTTGTGTTGGTGGCGCTGGGGTGCCAGCAGACAGGCTACCAGTGACAGTGCTTGTAGGATGACTTTCAAAAACTATTTAAATGACGGTAATCGCAAGAAAAAGGACACTCGCTAGACAATCAAGCTGCTTGGAGGATCGCGTACAGCCGACGAGGTCATTACCGGTCAGCCCCGATACCTCAAGGAGAAATCGGCAGAGGATGAAGAGTACAATGAGTTATCCACGGATTTGGTATTAGAAATAGAGCGGCTCCTAATTGGAGACCAAATTGTAATTGGCCCTAGGAATTTGTTATTGTTTGTCATTAATGTTCTGTTTTAAATCAAATAATAAATTGTGTCACAGGTATAATTCCGATCCTAAATCTTTTTTTTCCGGAACTTACGCTCGACTGGTCATTGCGCGGTGGGGCAGTAGTGTCCTCCGTCGCCGAACTCGGGGACCCAATATTAAATTGAGTAACCTTGTTTGTTTTTACGAGATGTGGCGGACGAGGAATTTGTTCCGTTACAATATATATATACATTCATAGGGGATCAAAATTCTAACCATGTTCCACAAGTGCAACTAACTTGAAATTTTTACAACATGGTGGCCATAGCATGTAACTTAGAGAAAAAATCCAACTTTGAACCTCAGTGTCATGGGTTCGATTCCAGAAGGCCTCAAAGTCCCGATTTTCTCCATAAAGATACTTTGCGGGGATTTTCGAAAAATTTTTTGAGGCACTTCCCGGAAAAGTAGAGAGTTGAAATTCGAGAGATTGCTAGATGCCGTGCGTATTCGACGAAAACTATTAAGACATCATCGAGGATTATCCTTGGTTTGACGCTAGGTCAGGGTAAATATTCTCCCGTTTAATTTACATTGCGATTTTAAGATTTTTTAAAAATCACTTCCCAATAAGATGGAAACTTGAAACTCAGTATGTAGATAGAGATCATAAATATCTTTTACATACATTGTTGAACATTCCGCTGTTTATTCTTGGTCCGATTCCAGAGAGCCATTTACATTCCTCAATGCATTTCTTATGGAGATAACGGAAACAAATGTTAGGTACTTCCAGACATGATATAGACTTCAAACTTTGTATCAAATAAGATCAAGTCCTAAAAAGTCATTTTGTGCATTCACAGCTGCCAATGTGTCCTGAGTTCGACACCAATCGTCTGTACAATCAGTAACTGATCCGATTTTTAAGAATTATTTTGAACCCCTTTCCAATAATATTTAAACTTGAAATCTGGCATATAGGTAGATATCATAGATACATTTCAAAGACATGGTTTAGATTTCCTAGATCGTCCTTGGTTTGAATCCAGAGAGCCATTTACATTCGTGAAAAATAGGACGTCGTTTGAGGCATTTGCAGCCAATATTTTTGCTTGATTTTTCACATATAGTTAGATATGGTGATCTTCTGTTGTGCTGCATAGTAAGTTCACCAGGAAGACCCGGGTTCGATGCTATGAATGAATCTGGAGAAGCATCTATAGATAATAGATATATATATATAGGGGATCAAAATTCTAACCATGTTCCACAAGTGCCACTGACTTAAAATTTTTACGACGTATTGGCCCTAACGTGCAATCTCCAAAAAAAAGCCGACTTTGAACCTCGGTGTCATGGGTTCGATTCCAGAAGGCCCCCAAGTCCCGATTTTCTCCATAAGAATACATGGTGGGGATTTTTGAAAAATTTGAAGCCATGCATATCCAACGAAAATCAAAAAGACATCTTCGAATATTGTCCATGGTTCAATGCTAGGTTAAGGCAAAAATCGGCCGTTTAAAATGTATTGTGGCGATTTTTAAGATTTTTTTTTGGATCCATTCCCGATGACATGGAAACATAAAACATGGTACATGGATAGAAATCATAAATATATTTCATAATCAAATTTTAGCATTTCGCTGATAGTCCTGGGTCGATCCCAGAGGGCATTTTACATTCCTCAATGCATTTCTTACGGAGATAACGGAAACGAATTTTAGGTACATCACGCTCTGATATCAACTTCAAACTTTGCAATACATAAGATCAAGTCCTTATAAATCATTTTGTGCATTCACAGCTGCCAATATGCCCTGGGTTCGACACCAGGCATCTCTACAATCAGTAACTGATCCGATTTTTATGAATCCCTTCCCAATAATATTAAAACTTGAAATTCGGCATATAGATAGAGATCATAGATACTTTTCAATAACACGTATTAGATTTCCTAGATCATTCTATGTTCGATCCCAGAAAGCCAAATACATTCTGTATGCATTTCAGATGGAGAAAATATAGTCTTATTTCAGGACCTTCAGCAGATCGACAACACTGATTTCATGTCAGCATCATATGGGATGGTCCTTTAAAGAAAAAAAACGGATTGAGAATATTCTTAAAATTCGATTCAATTTATTCATCCGGCATCGAACCAGGGTCTTCCTGGTGAACTTACTATGCAGCACAGCAGAAGATCACTATCTCTAACTATGTGTGGAAATTCAAGCAAAAATATTGGCTGCAACTACTTCAAACGACGTTCTACTTTTCTCTTATATTCCTTATGTGAGAAATTTTAATGAGCTCTGGCATTGAACCAGGAACAGCATGGTGTTATATAATATTTTTTCTTAAACCGAGTCTTAATATACATTTTCTATCTAAGCAAGAACTCCCTATCATTTCGATAAGTTCATGAAAAAATAATGAAAAACTACCCCAATGTGTTTTATATCAGAGATATATTTACCGCCCAGCATTGAAACCGGGTCTTTCTGGCAATATTTTCCAGCCCTTTCTTTTCCTTTTGAGGACCTTCTCGATGTGATATTGACTTGAAATTTTTATGATGAATATGCTTGCAGAATGCAAGAAACGTTTACTCGTATTGAATACAACTAAATTTATATTATAACTTTGTTATTTTAGATGGGGGAATTCACTAGTGAATAAATAATAAATAAGCTTATTCAATTCCATCACTCACCTCTTCAGGTGATTCTACCTCGTAATAATCGTCAGCTTCTCCAAAATGCTGACCTGGTTCAGGGACCTGTCCCAAAAAGAAAATTCTCCAATTATATGAATAAACAAAGCATTTTAAAAACCCCATTTCATAATCGTGGTAACTACCTTCATGATGTTCTCCAGTGGAATCTCCCACTCCATAAAGTCTACATCTTTTTCAATGGGGACCTACAGATAAGAAAATACATTTTAAGGAAACCTTGATTCAGAATTTATATAAAACATTGTACTTAATACTAAACACTGGATTTGGACCTAAATAATTTGAAACATTGGATGAATTCAAACCTCATGACCTGTAACATTTCATTCCACTATCTATTGTATTGTGCGATCACGCAACAATGCTTGTTATGATGTTTATCTTTTCGATCGTTCCAAGTTTATTTAAAAAGTTATTAGATCAAAATTGCTATAATTTATTTTTTTACTTAATATTTATATAATAATAATATTTTTTTATTTCACTTTCCTCTATAATACAGTCTTAACTATATTTAACAAAACCAAAAAGTGGAATTTAGGCATTCCAGAAGATTATTCTTTTATAGGGATTGCCATAGCTTTAAATTGACATTGACATGTTTTTCGGCATACATGTATTACAAAACAAATTTTTTATGTAAAACGCTTTGAGGTTATAATATAAACAAAGTATAGTGAAATATAAATAACAAAATGAAAAAAGCACTAGAGAAAACAGAAAAAAAAACAATATATATAATTACTTAATAAAAATTCTTTCACTAGGTGGATACTTTTTTTGGAAGTGAGGAGAACAACTTGGGAGCTAAATAACAATAAAATTGCTTATATAATTGAACATTAGGTTTAGGGATATCAAAACAGAAAGTTTTTCTTAAATTATATACGAACAGGCTTATTCGTGTGTCCACCAATATTACAAAATACCCTTAAAACCTTATATATAAAAAGATGTGTAAGTGGTAGTATTTTTAGATTTTTATACTGAGGAAACAAAGACTCCATTCTTGAGGAGTGCGTCATAATTATAATAACTTATTAGGGCTGATTATGTCATTCCAAAGATGGCGAATTGTCAGTGTAATCTACTTGTAATTGTAATAATTCCAAGAAAGTAATTGATACTCGTAATAATAGTATCTCTTATAAATATTATAGCAAAAGGAACAGACGATTTTGATTAAGATGGAGTGCAACCCTGTGCATCTCGGTTACGTGTTATGGGGAAGAATGATTATAACTTAATTCACCTACGGGGCCTTGGCGCTAGTATCTACCGTTTCGATAGATTTCGATATATTTTTAATCCCGTGAAGTGGCAGCTCTGACAATGGTATTTTGAATAATACTTACATTGACAACATCAATAACAACATAGTTATTAAGTCAGGATTGGAGATTATGCGGACATTCCGATTATGGTATTCTGGTTCGTTGAGAAAAGCAAAGGAAAATTACTTCGCCTGTAACCTATGTAAACTTATTTTGCTTCACTCATGTGGATATATACATTACAAAGTCTGTCATCGTCATACTATGTAACGTAAAGTCGGCGTCTGCTGGCAGCTTGAATACACACTTGCCCAGCCTTGCCTGTAGTGTGGGAGGTGATATAGTATGTTTTTTCAGAGGAGATGAGATACTAACAGGATTGCAAACGGAATAATTAACCAACAGTTATTATTAATATTACTTAATGTTAGTAATTATTATTGTGGCATTCTTTGTAGCTTTCTGAGTCACTTTCACAGTCAAGCTTAAAGGAACCAGTGACCAAGGGAAGGTCAGTGAACCGTAATTTATAGTGTATGGTGATAAATACAAAGTTTTCTGATTTACTTCGCTTTGCAGAGAAATGTAGTTTAGAGTCAACATTCAATTCATTAGCTTTCACGCAAGGATTACACAGAGTTGGTTGTTATTTCTGCGAGTTGCTGTTTAGTTGTGTTGTCTAGCGTCAATGTCTTATCGGGAAGATTTAATAATGGACATTATGTTTAACAGTTTCAAGAAATACATTGTTCCATTATAGTTTGTGTTAATTGTTATTTGACGCTTTTTTATTAATTTTAATAATGTTGACTTTTGTGCTATTCAGTTGCATCTCCTCGTTTATCATTTTATTCTAACATTACTTGAAACAAAATTAACCTGGCTAATCGATGAGTTGTAAAATTAAAACTTTCTTTTTTTTGCTGCGTTAATAGTCATACTTATTAATATTAGCTATGATTGTTAATGTAAGATTTTGTAAGCCCACTTTTATGTTGCTGATGTTTAGTATAGGGTCAAATTTTAAGGTTTCCTGATTCAAGGATTTATGCAGTGAATATTATTCTATGGATTGTCATGAATTATGAAGTTAATAACAGAGTTCGATTATTCTTGTAATTCAGCTTTAGTGTTTATAATTAGTGTATTTTATTACGGAGAATTTGGGCCTTGATTTGAAATCGCAATGTTGCAGCTACCTAAAAGATTTATATTTTTGTTAGAACCATTTGCATTATCATTTTCATATGTCTTGGGATACACCAAATAGAAAATCAATACACAGCATTAGTTTGGAATGTTTAGTCATATTCTTTCATCCTAACAAATCATACTTGCATTGATAGTGTGAATTGTGTGAATTAATGTTACCAACAAGTTCTTTTTCTCTAAAGCTTATTCATATTATGGACAATTGTTACTTAAAATTGTTATATATGGTAATTATTTTTAGGTAGGCTTCATTCCAATATCTGTACCAATTTCTCATGCTGAAGGAATCGTTTTAGTTCTTCTTGTTATGAAAAGTGAATTACTGGTAATTTCCCACCTTTTAACAGCAAATTGTGTATTGTTCTTATGTTTAATTATCTGTAGCTATTCCTGTTTATACATTTGGTTATATGTGTTGTCTTCTCAGATTTATTCATTCTCTGCTTCACAATGAATCTCATTAATGTACTTTCTATAATCCCATTTCAAATAGATAGATCCCATGACAGTTTTGAATCCAATTTGTGGATTTTTAATTTGAGTTTAGAACATATGCTACGGACTTTCTTAATGTCTGTACCTGTCCAGTGTTTCTTCTTAAAATTTGATGCAATTTATGGATATGTGTTAATTATTTATAGTGGAGATAGACTGTTGAATACAGTGAGAAGAGATATTTATTGTAGAAGTTAAGTCCTCTAATGTCATGTTGAAAAGAAATGTAGGTAATTTTGTGGTATTTTAGATATTGTTTTTGTTTAATTTTATTAATCCTTTTACTTATATTTGCTGTGCTCCAATTTCATTCTGGAATATTTATCTTTAAGAACACTTAAAAATGCTATTTTTAATTATAATTAACTGTATTTACGTATTAAAACTATGCCTCTTAATAAATTTTTGGTTATTCAAGCATAATCATCTGTATTTTCTTTACTATTCACCATTATTTCAGTAACCTGCTGAATGAATCAAAAAGGAACGTATAACTTTTTGTAAGATTTAACTCAAGACGTATTTCATTATAAAAATTCCTCTATCGTAAAAATTATTTCGTATTCATTGTAAATAATTCGTAATACACGATTTGGCATCGATTTAAATTAAAATATAAATAATTAAAAAGAAGCGTTATTCGAAAGGAGCGGATACCGGTGTCGCCAGAAGAGCGCCATCAGCACCATCTGGTGAATTAAGTTATAGTTAATTTGCCCCTAACGCTCCTATAGGCGGAAGATAGGACTTGCACAAACTGGATGGAGTGCAACCAACAGTGGTTATTTATTTATTTTAAAGCAAAACCCCATAGTAACCAAACATAATACATTTACAACAGTAATCAATTACACTTAAGTCAGAGCAAGTGTATTCGAGGCCAATTACTTTTTGTGGTAAAATTCTACTTTAAACAGTCCTAAAGTAGAATTTTACCCTAAAATTACATACTAGTAGAGGCAAACTAAATTAATACGACGCGTAGATCCACGAAATCACACTTTCAGAAAAACTCACGTTTTTCTTTTCCTTCGGCAAAATGAGCTCCTTCTTGGCTCTCTGCGCGTTCCTCTCGTAATTCTCGAACTCTTTGACGATCCCCAGGTAGTCTCTGCATACATATTCCGGCAATCCGTCATCCAAAGAAAAGAAATCTGAAGCAACAAAAGAATTACTGGTAAATTTCTAGGACTGTGTGAAACTAGAAATTTACCGAATTACTTAAATACAACCCGAACCTTGAGGTTCACTCGAAATCCTACCCCAAAAACTATCAATGAAATGTGACGAGCAATCACACAAGTTTAGGGGCGATAAAAGAGGATATCTAACACATAATGAAGCGAATACAAGGACGACATCAACCATTAAATGAAAACAGCACTATGCTTCGGCATTAACAACTTATACCCAAGTCGTAGACAAAGTTGATAATTTCGTAAATTGGGATCTCTACGGATGACTGATCGACGTAGATGTTGGAACAATGGCAGCTGCTGCTCAGGCAAATTCTGCAGAGCAACTTCAGCTTCCTTTCAGTTATTTTTCAGAACATAAAAGGGGCTTTTGCCGAATGTAAACAAACGACTAATGTCCAAGATTACCGTCACAAGACAACTGAACACAGCTGATGGATTAACTCCTCGCGATGAGCGCTGCAGGCGGCTGCAGGTCTATGGACATGGATTTCGCGTCCGTAAATACCGCGGGTTTTGAATATTTCAAATTTGATTTAGGTTTCGCTTCCGCAGTAAAATACGGCGAAATAAACTAACACAATTATTATGTATTTTGAAGTGAGACATTTATTAAATCATTTCATTTTAAAACAAGAAATAACAACTTAATTGTGACAGGATTTTAACATTACGATAGAATTACACATTTTCTATCATGTTTTGAAATTACCTTGAGGACAAATGTCTGACAACATTCATAAATTGAAGTGAAAAACAACAAGTCCAACTCATGAAATCACCAAGAAACATCTGAATAAATTATGGCAACAGTAATGATTGAACTTACGCATTTTGTCTTAAACTGCAACTTACGACAAATATCAATAAAGAAATTGATTTTATTTCAATTGAGATTTCAACTGAGCAAGGGTGTGTAGGAAGAAACAGGCGGTAGGGGCTCCTAAAAAGGAAGAAATTACTAATTTACAGATTTTTTACAGAAGTGGAAATAAAATCACTAAAATAAAAGAGGAAGCATGTTCTTTTGCTCTAATGGAAAAATTTCTGAAATTCGGTCCCACTTGCATGATATCACCGTCTTTTCAAGCAAGTCGATGCATAAAAATACTCAAAGCAATTCCTATACTGATGAGTGATACAACTAGGTACCATGAAGTGATTTGATTGAAGTAGTTGATTATATAAATACATATACTGGATCATACCATTCAAAGGCCTTTTATTAATCACATCACATACCCTTCCGTTAAATCATAAAGCTATTAATGTGAGAAGGTTCCTTGTATGATAATTTTGATGTTCAGAATTGAATGGCTAGCTGTATGGGATACACGTCATCTGGTAACTCAGAAATAACCAGCCTACTGTCTGACTATTATGACAAAAATTTTTATATGTCAAAAGAAGTCAGCCTACTTTTAGGCATCTAATTATATTGAAATAGAGCAGTTGGAAATGTGGTAATATTGGTGAGCTCTGAAAAGTATTTTTGTATTGAATCTGATGTTGCTTTCTTATGAAAATTATTCCAATGCTATTATCAAATTATATATTCAAATTACAACAATCATTATATTGATTAATTTATGGCAATGCACTTTTATAAAATAGGCAAATATGCAGACAATCATGAGTCCAATTAAAGTATATTTTTACTGTTTGAAATTATTCTTACATCTTAACATATAAACTAGTCTAACAATTTTCTTAGGACAAGAAGACATCTTTCTTCTATTCTTCAGGTGTCATATCTGTCTGACAAAGTGGATCTCCTTTATCATTGATGTACATCTTTCGCTTTTTTCTCCAAATTGTTGTGCGTGACAATTTAGCATATTTACCTGATGACATGGTTTAAGTTCTCTGCCTGTTCGTGCGCACCAGCGTACCCAATTCCTTTAAAACCCCGCCATCTCCTTTACCTCATTCTTTTATTTCGCCCCCCTTTTTTGTTTTCCTAATTACGCCAAACGAGGGCGCTCAAGTGGTTTTTTTGCGCCGGTAAGTTAAGGTGCCGGAGACAACGTGACGGGACAGTGAAGGACACGGACCACGAAAAGAAGCAGGTGCGTTCTCTCCGACGAGGATCGGTCGGAGGTGTGTCTGCTAGAAGAGGTGAGCGTCCTCGTACCCTTTCTTTCCCTATTTTTCATTCCTTTACCCTCCTTCAATTTTCGCATGGTGCGTACAATCCGAGGTGGTCCCGCATCCGCGATACTTCACTGCCTCTTGTTTCTATGCATCTACAAATTTTGAATACGAGCATAGAAAAAGTAACAAATGTGAGCATAGCATTGCGTTATTTTTGCTCGTTTTGCTTCACAGCTACTGAAGCTAACATTGTCAATCCGCCCCCGCGTCTAAGCTAAGTTGCTGAATCAAGAGCAATCGGTTTCCAGGAGGAGGATATATTAATCTTCAAATCTTTCCAGACTGTGTTAATTCCATAAAATGGAAAGGTTCATTGATTTTGGAGATTCTTCCAATGATAGTATATTGTCCGTTAATAGTTGTGCCTCCGCTTCGTCTAGAAATGGACGAAAGAAGAAATGTGCTGGTGTGCTGTACTTTCACGTGGATGAAAGTATAAGTATTGAGGACGATGTTCTGCAATATATAACAGGGGAGGATATTCCTAGAAAAGGGAAAGAATTTGCCATAGACTGGAAAATGTACAAGGCTACGAGAGTGTCGGTTGTTAAAATAGGAGGTAGGCAATCTAGTTAACTTACAAATAAATTATCCTTTTGTAAATGTTCTGTTAAACACTGGCAATTTTTGTTTTATTTAGCTATAGCCTTTTAAGAAAACTTTCTTTTTGTTTTAGGTACATAAACAGATTGCAGAAGTACCCAATATCTCTTTGAAAAGTTAATTTCATTGAGTACTGTAACACTGCAGGAAGCCATAGACCTCTGTGAAATCGAGGATCTCGCTTATAAGAAAATTAAGGGGTGCAAAAGAATTGAAAATGGGCCTTCCAAAACTATAAATATCAGCTCTGCTTCCCAAGGTATAGGTGTTTGTGCCTATCCCACCTTATTTTGGGATGCAATTCCCATTGGAATGGGTATTCAGGACAACCTACCTGAAAATCAAATTTACAATAACTCAAATATAATGCCACCACCTTGTCCTATTGAGATGCTGCCAGAAGACACAGCGCCATATGTCTCGAAAGAGAATGTGTTCATTCCACATGAAAAGAATGATGAAGTTCAGTGTCTCATAGGAAACTTGACCTCAGAACTTGAAAATGCAGGTAGGTGAAATTTTTAGTTAAATACAATGTAAACGGTGAAACGTAAGATACACACAATAAAAATAACGTGTACCACTAATATAATTTTTTATATGAATTTTGTTCCTCTTTCTAAATACATTTTTAATACATCAATTTGTATCAATACTAATTACTAGAATTAAGTATTACTAAAATAAAGGTTCAAATGTCAAAATGATTCTTTTGCAGATGATGCTCGTCAAAGAGCTGAGATTTGCTTGAAGTTTGCAAATATATTTTTAGCTGTGATGACAAAAAGGTAAGAAATTAGATGTAAAAATTAGTTTTACCAATAAAAGCGTTGGTACAACATTGTTGGAAATTTTCCAAAATTTTTTTCTTAAATATGATTTTTGTTAAAAATTGTGCTGTTTTAGATTTTAGTCTACAAGGGGTTCGACATTTGGATTGGAGAAAAAGCTCTCAAGCATCGTTTGGAGCAAAGTAAAAACCAACCAAAGAAGTTGCAGCGGTTGCTCCTTATTGAAATTAAGATTATGTTATGCATCTGGTCAGCGTACTTCTTTAAATAATGGAAATCCCAAAGTGGATGATGACTTACTTCAGGCTGTACAGAGTAAATCAATAATTCCTACTTTCTTTGATGAGATATTTATATTAAAAAGTGAAGAGTACACATGAGTTCCTATTCATTCTCATATACAATTTATTTTTTGTATTTTTTTTAGGTTTTGTTCAGTTGCAGTATAAAGGCGTTACTCTGCCTGATATTAGGGAGACGTTCAACAGATTGGCATCTAACTTAAGATTAGAGGAGAGACGAAGACAGGGATGTACACCGAAGGCCATGTAAGAAAATAATATTGTCTTGTCTGCTTAGAGAGTAATAGTAAATAAATTTCCAGCAAAACGAAATAAAGCTTCCGTCGAATTTTCTTCAACTAATAATGCCCTTACTGGAAATATTTTCCTTAAGTATGATAATGGTAATTTATAAAATTTTCAAAAACTTATTTACTTATTGTTTCTTTGTTTTAGGAAGAAAAGAAAATTGGGAAATGCTTCAAAAGGATTCCTAAACTTGAAGAATATTCCTTTTAATTTGAAGAATTAGCACATGTGCCGCTACTGGTGCCCTCATCAAATTTCAAGGCTAATATTATAACTTCTCTTATTATAATAATAATTATTATTACTATTTTTCTTATTTTTTTCTTTTAGCATTAATACTATTATTACATTTATTAATATTTGTACAGCAGGAAAATCACGCATTACCTATCAATATCACCTTAATTATCCTTACCATTATAACTATTATATAATATTTAAGGGTGGATAATTCATAACACTATAGTAGTTTATTAATCTCAATCTTTTAGGAATCCATTACTTAAATTGCACTTCCAAAAGCTCTTTATTTTCTGTCTACTGTTCTTCTTTTTTCTTTTCAGGTAAATGACATCCGTAGTCAAACACCAACAAATTTAATGACATTATTGGACAGCAATTACTAGTGTTAATTGCAATTGCAATTACCTGCTTGTGTTTATTTCCATCTCTGTTTTGGCGGGTTTTTTCACTCCCCTTCTTGTGCGAGCATTTTCCCGCACAGTGGGTTTTTCTCCAAAAGCCTTCAGCCGACGAGTTTTCCCCCACATCCCAATTCTTTTATTTTTACCTCTTCTTTTTATTTTCTTTTCATATATAGATTTGTATTTTTATCCACCTTTTTACTTTCTCCATATACGAAGTATATAGAAAGTATTGTTTTCATGAAAAAAATCAACTTCTAGATTTCAACGGAAATAGATGTTTTGGGGTCCCTAGAACACGTTTTGACCATTTTCGGAATGATGTCTGTGTGTATGTGTGTGTGTGTGTATGTGATAGTGGGCACTCTAACGTGAAAACTATTAGTCGTATCAATACCAAAATTCATATATAGTACTGTTTTGTGTGCTGTCAGAGTTGATTAGTGTTTGGAGTAAATTGGTTAACCGGAAGTCGAGCTTCATTCTTCAAAGCTCATTTCCAGTTTTCAAAATATCTCCATAAATATGATATTTAGGTATATACTATTATTTATAAACGTTTTAGAAAATTTTATGTACTATAACTTTTGTACGAAACATATCTTTGTATCACTGATTGTGTAGGAGTTATTTGTGAAATACTGATAAACCGGAAGTTGCTGAGTATGTACTTTATGGGCGCTCTAACATGAAAACTATTTGTCGTATCAACACCAAATTTCATATATAGTACTGTCGTGTGTTCTGTCAGGGTTGATTAGTTTTTGGAGTAAATTGGTTAACCGGAAGTCGAGCTTCATTCTTCAAAGCTCATTTCCAGTTTTCAAAATATCTCCATAAATATGATATTTAGGTATATACTATTATTTATAAACGTTTTAGAAAATTTTATGTACTATAACTTTTGTACGAAACATATCTTTGTATCACTGATTGTGTAGGAGTTATTTGTGAAATACTGATAAACCGGAAGTTGCTGAGTATGTACGTTGTGGGCGCTGGGGCGAAAGGCCATTTCATCTTTTTTCATTGAACATGTCCCGAAAAACATTATTTATAATGTTTGTGACGTAAAAGATAATATGAAAGAAATTAATCACTTATCTTCCAAGTATAGATTGAATATAGAGTTCGAAAATACTGTCGTACATAAATATTTACATCTTATATATATGGAGAAAGTCTTGTGCTGGCCACATCAGATTTTTTGTAATTAATATTAGTTAGCCTTAATGGTTAGGTGTAAGAGAGGTCCTAATGAGCCTAACCTCGCCAAATTAAGTGTTTTATTATTGAAAATAGATTTCTACTTTTCTACAAGGTTTTTATTCAGGAACTACCGGTTTCGGTATATAACCATTGTTAGGATCAAGCAAAAATTTTGTTTGAACATGACCCTGGTATTATACCGAAACCGGTAGTTGCTGAATAAAACCTTTTGGAAAAGTAGAAATCTATTTTCAATTATGTCTTTCCACAACATTTCGGCCAAATCGATATATTATAGTTTTATTATTATTTTATTTTGCTTTGTATTTAAAGATACATATTTTAATAATAAACATTTTATTAAACTTTATGCATTGTTTAATTTATTTTCCAATCATGAAATGGGAGAATATTATTTCAAGTGAATTTCAATACACTATGGTTCAAGGGAGTTTTAACACAGACTGTCTTGAAACTGTGATGCATAAACTGTGTTGTAATCCTGTTTCAATTTCAACACAATTCCAAGACAGTCTCAACACAATTTTTTTTCATGGGTAATTTCAGACGTAAAATTCAAATTGAATCTCATTCAAAGTATGGTGATGGACCTTTCTGAATAGATTCAAGGGCAGAGTAGTTCTGTGGAGGACCCATATGTTGATTCAAGTTGTAAGCTACTAACGTTTTGGTGTTTTTTGCTTGTATATCTTAAAAGTGAATTTAAAAAAATTATTTTTCAATGTTAAAAATTTATTTTTCATTTTTTTCTCATTGTCCTTGTCCAATTTCATATAAACTCTATGATTTTGATATTTTATTCATTCTCAACCAATGTATTCAATCGTTTTATCATGCTTGAAATATTTTTTGTGCTTTTTCTTTCTTTACACTGCAATTCTTGCAATTTAGAATTAGTGTCATTTGTGAAGATGTTTTATTTGATCGATAGCTTGAATTGAATATTTATTTTTCCCATCTCCTTTGTATAGTTTTTAATTCTCTGCTTGTCTTTCATAACTCTTTATATTTTCCTTCATCACAAAATATAGTTCTCTATTTGCTGGTTTTTTCACACACCCCTTCCTGTGAGTGTTTTCCTGCTGTTTTTTCCTGAGCCCTCAGCATAGGTTTTTTTAAATCTGCATATTAAATTTCTTCTTTTGCAATCAATCTCTTTCTTTCTGTTTCTCATATGATGATGGGTTAGGTGTAAGAAGAGACTTTCTCGTCTCAATCTCGCCAGAATAAAGGCTTTTTTATATAATTATTGTATCATCTTCTCAATGTAATCTTAATGTTCATCTCTTTGTCATTTATAGGCCCCCTCTTCTTCTGAGCAGAAATCTATGGATGATATAGAACTAATTCTTTCTGTTGGGAAAGCTAGGAATGATATATTTATTGGTGAGACCAATATTGATCTGCTTAACTAAAACTCGATTGCAAATTCCTATGACACCTTGTTTCATTCTTTAGGTTTCTTTAGGTGTATCAACTCTTATACTAGGAAAGAGATAAGATTTGGCAAATTTTGTAAGTCATGTATTGACCACATATAAGTGAGGGGTAATCATTAGTTATAGCTTTCAGCTATTATTAGATTAATTTACTGGATATAAACAATTCCCTAACAACAACAGTGATTGTTGAACTTGCATATGAATGTAAGGGAAAGATATCCTTCAAAAGAATGTATGAGGTTAGCAGTTAATAAGATAAAAATGAATACAAAATAAATTTAATGAATGTTTAATAAACACATTACATTAAATAGGACAAAGAAGGGAAAAATGTACAAAAAAATTGTCACAAATATTCAAAATAAAAAGCAAATGCAGTGCAATCAGTCTGTAAATTCTGCACAAATTAAAAACTCAAGATCTTCTCAAAATAGCAAACTAACGAAATCTATGTCTTTTTTAAATTTTCTGATCTCAAACCTTTTTCTTGAAATTATTTGTTATTATTCTTGAAATTTTTCACCATAACCCACTAATTGAGAGTAAAATATTTAGGTCTCCCACAAAAGGCCTTCTTTGATACTTTTTGTCAAAAACGAAGATTTTCATTTATTTTTAAACATAAATAGAAAGCAAATTTTAGTTTTCTAGTACAAAAATATAAAGTTTAGAATATTTATTAACAGCAAAAAATAATACATCACTTGTGTAACATTCAAGCCTTTTTAATACCCTGTACAATCTGTATATTTAAAATAAATCAAATAGATGGGTTGAAATTTGAAAGATAAGCGTATTTGTTAAAAAATTAAGGTTAGCATGTAGATTCCGGGACGCACATTTGTTAAGGATAAAGTTAAAATAAGTAAAGAAGGGAAATGAATTTTGTGCAATTTTTTCCATGAATTATTCCTTATGCACCACGGTTTTCAAATTAGGTAACAACGAATGAATTGTTAGTTCCTCCTGAAACAGTTCTAGATGCATTTCAGTGGTGCTGGCTGCATAAGATAGGGGAGAAACCCAACAAGAATTTGGTATTGAGAGGAATGAAATTGCAAATGTACACTTGGAATAACCTCGATTTTTCTCCTCTAAATTTGTTTTTTTTTGGAGGAAAAGTGAAGCAACACAAACTCAAGTATTCCCTCCATCAACGCTCTCCCTCTTCTTACTTGCAAATTCATTGAATCACACCTCAAACTGACCAAACTCTCTTTCTGCACTCAGAAACACCATTGCATAATACAGTTGCCACTAATTGATGCTATAGATTTTTAAAGCATTTCCATTTTATTCAAAGCAGATATATTCAATTAGAAAGTGTTCTTCTTCATCAAGTCTTGATCGAGTCCAGATTAACAGTCGTCAGGGGAACTGGCTGTTAATAAACACCAAATTAAATACTTTTTTCGTTTAATTCCTCTAGGTTCCCGTAAATTTGAAGATTAAAAAATGAAATCCACGACCGAAATAAAAATCGTTGATAAATTTCTTTTCTTTTCGAACTTGTCTCGAATTCATGGAAACATTATTTCTTATTTGATTTTGTACATGAAAAGATGCATGAAAACTGGTAAAAATGAACTATAAATGCATTTTCTCAACTAAGTGGCAATTCAATAAAAAAAAATCGCAAGTGACCATGTTCAGAAGAAAGTTGCTTTTTCATTCTACATCTATCTACTGAGTTATCAGCATTTCTATTTATTGGTGTGCTTATAATAATCAATAATGATTCACTCTAGAACTTCCAGCAATGCGCTACCATGGCAATTCAAATAACATCGGAAAATATTTTATAGAATCAAATTCGGAATTTTTCCGGTAAAACGGTTCTAGCGAATTTCCAGATACCCTAAGGTATGTACCATTAAGTAAGACAAGTTAGCGTAAACTAAGAAAGCTAATATTTCATTCACCGAAATTTTATTAAAAACAAGGACTAGGAAGTAGAGAAAGGAAGGAACTAGAAAGTAGAGAAACCTAGTACAGAAGTTGAAGCTACTAATGCTGTGAAGGAAGAAACTCCATCAGATATGAAGATTGGACTGTTGAGAATGAATCTGCAGAACAACAATCCACAGCAAATGAAAAGCCTCAGTCCTCTGTTATGTATGGTGAAATACTTTTGCTTTGCATGTATCCACTTATAAGCTTTACTAGAACTTTAACCGCATCTTACTTTCTCTGCATCTTTTTATCGAGAGTTCAGGATTATAAGCCTTCACTTCCACTCTGACGTTAAGATGGTTTCAATACCTCTCTACAAATATGCACCAATCCATAACAATTAAAGTAAATCAAAAAAATTATAGAAAATTTGTAGTTCAAAAAGAAAAATGCAATATTTTACCTAAAGGTCTTTCATCTACCTGGCTCTACCGATAAGAAAAATTTGTTTAAATAATTAAACTTTCATTTCCAACCTGGCAAAAATGCATGACTGGTTCAGAACATTCTAAAACTCAGCTACTATGAGAAAGAAGAAGTAAAAAGTTTCTTCTTTTAATTGGGGTACATAATTTTATGCTCATTCTACCACTGTAGAGGATTTTTGTTTCATTTGCTGTAGTGTGAATGATTGGGGTCAAATCAAGCATATACTATCGACAGTGGCGCAGCGAGGGGGGGGTTTTAGGGGTTCAAACCCCCCCCAAGAGTCAAGTCCTTTGAATAGCTCTAAACTTTTTTTTCTGCTGAAGAGTACAAAACCCCAATCATCACGCAAGTCTTAGTGATACACTGCTAGTCACGTGTTTGCTTGACAAATTCAGCAAAAGCTTCGCATACCCGTAAGTATGGCTCCGATTTCAGCTAAGGTGATGTTTTCGGTAGCAGAGCAAGCCTAGAGCCGACATCGATATCAATGAGATACGAGTGTTTTGCACTTAATGTTCAACGCGTGCGCTTCTTAAGCCTATCCTTTAGTTAGATGACTCACACCATAAGATAAGATTCCCATGAGAAAAATTCGAAAGTGCTGATTCGTTAACTCCTCGCAAAAATACAAGGGAACATTCAAGAACTATTCGAAACTTACACCCACAAAATAGAGATTGAGATTACGTTTAAGAGACAAACAGATTGATAAAACGCTCAGTTAGATCTTCTGCATGTGACAGTTTTTAGGGTGTGAATGCAAAGCTAGACTCGTGAGTAGTGTTTTTGAGAAATTCACAATGAACAGTTCGAAGGAGAGTTTAATATGGATTTCATAAGGTACAGATGGACATCCGAAATTTTTTTTCACAGTCCGCTAATAGCTCAAGACCTCTATCGGAAAAACGTAAGTTGATGGTTATATTATTTTTTGTGAAATGACCATTATTAGATACGTAAATTAGGATTGTCTTATTTTAGGGCTGTGATGATGAGTTGAGTTTAGCGACAATTCCAAAGGTTAAATTATCCTATGGTTCCTCTATTTAGCATTCTGGACGCTTAAAAGTCTGTACAGTAGACTCTTCTTACTCTGGCTGATATAAAATATAATGATCCTTATTTCATGATTACTTGTTAATTTGCTGTATGTATACGAAAATAATTCGATAACCGAAATTATTGGAGAAATGCAATATATCACTAAAAATAACTTTCGATGATATTATTAATAATGCACCATTTCGGAAGCAAATTTGGAATAAAAAGTTAGCTGAAAGGTATTGTGCGCGTAAGGTACGCACAGATTTATCGGAACAGTGACTTCATGGCTCGAAATAAATTTGATGAACTGTTAAAACTGTGGCTTAAATTCTCTGGCTTCCTTTTAGGTGCAGCCAATTTTTTCTCTGACAATAAAATCCAACGAATCTCATGACTTATCCGGTCAACCACGTGAACATGCAATGCCCCCTCAAAATTTCAATTCAAGGAAAATTCTTTTTTTCTTTGAACACAATGCGTAAAACTGAGTTTGCGTCAGCATCATCTGCTGTTTATACAACCTAACTATTAATTACTCTAAATAATTGTAAGTTGACGACTTCATTTTGTTCACCTTGGTATGTAACTTTAATTCTGCAAATTCAATTATAATATCAACTACATATAATCAAAATTATACTGTATTTTTTAATATAGCCGAATTTTTAATGTTCGGTTTGTGACGCATTCAACTGAATACTTAGCTAATACATAAATAACAAAATCAGACTTAATTCTAAGCCTACCAGAAAATTCTGATATAAATGGTTTTTTAACAAAGCGAAACCATCTGATATCAATGATTTTTTTGTTTCTTAGAAGAGGAGTTAATTTTAAAAACAAGGGATGAAGTCACTTCCAAGAAACCTGCTGATGATATAGTCAAATAACAAAAGATATTCAAATAAGCATTGGCGCGCCAATGTGGGGGATCTAATGAGCAGATATTACGTTTTATGTCGCTTGCCAAATAATCGTTACTAATTTTTTCCTTCTCACACTTCGCAACCTCTTGGAAGAAGGAATTCTCAAAGAATCGGGAAGCATCTACAACACTATAAAACTTCAGCATAGAAAAAAATTACTTCTCAATAGATACTGGATATATCCAAACTAAAATTCCAAACAACACTTATGATAAGTTTCCTATAATTCGGTTATGTAAACTATTATCTTGGAAATATTAATAATTTTGCCATATAAGCGTTAAACTCCTCTAGGTTTTGATGCATTAATTTTTGTAGGAATGACATATTTGTAGTAAGTAACAAGCATGAATATACTAGCCCCTGCAAGTTAGGCATTTTTCGTTTCCTTGGACCCCCCCCATTGGCAAATCCTGGCTGCGCCACTGACTATCGATTCATTCTTTAATAAGGATGGAATAATGTTTAATAGATTTTATCGCACGACAATGAATTGAGTAAGAGTTTCCCAAACTTATTTGCAAAATTATTACTCCTTATAAGATAATTATTTATGTTAAGAGAACAATATGCTCTGTCTAATGTGATAAAAGTTCAATCGCATGAATGTGGCAGGGAATAGATTTTTAGGCACTCGAGTGCCAAATAATGGACTTATATTCGAACTTCATGGGACACTTTTATTAGACCAATTTACAATTAAAGATAAAACGAGACAAATATCAATACACAATTTTCCAGACAAAGTTCAAGCAATTGCACTGCATTCTGCTAAGTTAGCTTAATCAGCACATCAAGTTGCGAGTACACCCTCCAGCTGCGTGTTTTTCTAGTCTCCAACATCCTCAATATTTAAATTTTTGCTGCTTCAATTCCTTGAATTGATTCGTTCATATGAAGTTTCTTCACAGTATACATATCATATCTGAAGGTGCGAAAAAATTATATATTGCTCTGATGTAGAATTTGACTTCAATTCGATGCGAAGCTTACTCATTAAATTACTCTACGCACAAGATAAACTCATTCTACGGGGAAAATTGAATGTAATGATTATAACTTTCATTGGTTAGATGATGGCAAACTATGTGAAAATTAGATTCCGTGTGAACATTAATCATGCAATAATCTCATAGACATCATTAAGTAGTGCCTTCCCAATTTTCCCTTACACCAAAACAATTTGAAATTAACTAAAATAGAGTATGGTGTAGAATATCTCTGGCAACGAACAATCATTGTTTTGGGATCAAAAAAGCTAACGATCTTAATAAGAAATAAATAGATTAGTAAGACAAGAGTTGCCTTATTCTTCTCTAGCTGAGGGGTTTGCTACTTTCAGATCTGTTGTTTTTGGGTTTGAGAATTAACATTGAAATGAACCATTTAATGTGCCAATGAAATGCACCAATGTTAGACAAATGCACCACGTGGAGGATACTCAGTCCGAGTTTGACTCGCAAGCCATCAACTAAGCTATAAAACTATATTAATAGGCAATCAAAAATTATGAACTTAATACTTAACCTCCTGTATTTGTAGCTAATGCCCTTCAGTTTATTAGAAAATATGACGAATTTCTAGCTTTCAGTGTTATCACGGACTTGTATCTTTCGCGGAATGAACCTTATGGGACAGGTAATGCGCGTGGCATCAATGGGGAAGCACGTAATGTTTATTAGCTGCTACAATTTTACTCATCTGTATTGGTACATCGATTTAAAATATATCAGAATGCTGATTAGTGAAATTATCCATACTAAGGAACAATTATTTTTCATTTAAGTCACGAGGTAATCAGAGGTGGAGGCAGCGTAATAAAGACTCGAGCTCCAAAACTCAATAACTCTATGAAATTGGACAACGCTAAATATGGAAGGTCACTCATTATCAGCATTACTAAAATTTATTTCATTTGTATCTGATATATCCTTTGTAATGCTACGAAGCTTATGCTACATATGATATTATCCAGAACTAAAATCACCCCATTCTATATACATTAAAATCTTTTTACTATTATTTATAAGACAAAAACATTATACATTTCTTCTATGGCTTCACAATCATTGCTTGCACATAGTTTCCATACACATCCATCACTCCGTAAACTGTTTCTGGAACTGTGGTCGGAATTGCCCCTTGATCTGTTCCATTAAAAAAGAAATGCAGCGAACCATTTGATTTCCTCATAACACCCACGCGGTCACCAACCTGTGTGTTCATAAAAATAGGTATTTAATTAGTTTCTATAGGACCTAATGAGAGGAGAGATTATAATTTAAAAACAAAAATGAAACTCTGAAGAATGAGTGAATGTTTCACATATTTATGGTATCATAACCAGTAAAAGCTCTAATCATTGAAACAGAGCTTCAATTGGATGCAATTGATAATTATATTGTTTTAAGTATTAGTGTAAATATCAACTATCATGAAATATTACTCTTATTTGACAATGCTTGAAGTACTTTCTCTTTAAAGAAATAAAACAAATCAAAAGACTTAACATTCCCACTGCAGACGACGTAGATAGAAAGGTTTCAGAAGATAAAAATGTCAATAAGATGAACTAAGTGAAATCACGGTAAATAATTTGGAGTTCCTTGTTTTATTCGTTTCACATCAGTTTAATAAATGTTTAGCCATGTCATGAAATAAACTGAATTCAAAGTTTACTATAATATCTTCAGTAGATAAAGGGAACACAAATTTCATCCCTCTTTAATTCTCTCACACAAAAGGCATTGCATTAATGAGTTTCATTCTTTAACTTATAATATAGTTATGAATTCAAAACTTGATGGTTAAAAATTTTTTTTTAATACTGGTATTACTATTGCTGTTTTTAGCTGATCGGGAACTATCCCTGTCTGCATACTGATATTAGCAATATAAGCGAATACTTGAGATATCGCTGTTTTCACTTCTTTTATTACAAATGCCGCCAGTTCGTCTACACCTTTAGAACTCTTAGCTTTCAACTCCATTATAATATTAATTACTTCTTTTTCATTAGTCGGTGCAAAGAATATTGACTTACTCAACACTCGTTCTGGGAACCATTTGCCCTGAGCATCTAAATTACGATGAAGATCTAAGTCGCAGTTCCGTAATTTCGTGGTTTCAATAAAATGAGTATTAAATTAGTTCACTATCTCCTGCGTTTCAGCTAAGTAATTTCCATTACCTGTTCTAATTCTGTCTATTCTAGAATTTCTTAATTTCCCACCAATTATTTTTTCTAAAATTCTCCATTGCTCACGGGTGTTATTAGAGTTACTATCAAATACCCGCATGTAATACCTTTCTTTACACTTCTGTATATCTTTTTCGAGCCGCTGTTTATAGGATTTATAATGACGTAACATTTTTTCAGTAAAAGGCTGTTTCCGAATTTTATTATAAAGTAAATTCCGTCTGGCAACTCTATAGAATAACGACCTCGTCATCCAAGGTTTAATTAGTTTGTATTTGTTACTTTTTATAACTATGTTGGATGCTAGATTAATACAGGACTTCAATTTGTCCAAAAAAAGACCATAAGCCACAGTTGGATTATTTTGCGAATAAACATCATCCCAAGCGCAATCTGACAATAGATCTCTTAATCGGTGGAAATCAATATTTAGTTTAGACTGATCCGGCTGATTTTTATTTCCTTGGAGATCAGTAACATATATATTACACTCTGTCATATGATGGTCAGTAATATCCAAATCAATCGAATTTCCTTCGTACATGAGGTTGTCCCTGCTTCTACAAAATACATGATCAATGCACGTTTGACTATTTTTTGTTACTCGGGTTGGAACAGATATAAGCTGTTCCAGCCCATGACTAGCCATTATGGTTTTATACTCATTAACAATTTCATTACATTGCAAAATACATAAGTTCATATCCCCAATTATTACTAGGTTTTTATCGTGCAATCTATCAAGAATATTATCCTCTTCACACAAAAAATTCTCAATCGGTAAAAATTGAAACCTATAAATTCCAATAATGGAAATAGAAAGTGATTTACTAAGATAAATGGTTACTTGAATCATATCTGCTGATTGCAAATCACTAAATACATTATTAGTACATGAATAATTATCAGCAACATATACAATCACCCCTCCAGCTCTCCTCTTATTATTGCATTTCGCAAAGACTTTGTAACCAGTTAATTGATAAGCACTTAATTCATAATCATTAATCCAGATTTCAGACAGAACTATTACATCAGGAAGCTTTTGCAAGTTATTTAAATACAATGTGAAATTATCAAAGTTAGTCCGCAAGCTTCTTATATTTTGATGAATAATGCTAAATTTATTAGAAGTATCTTTAGATTCATTTATGAAGGACACCTTACTTGAATGAAAATCATTTAAAAATGTTATAATTTACTTAAATCATTTAAGTTTCTCAATACGATGACAGGTTGTTTTTCTGCCTTCCTCATCAGTATTTTACCTCCTCTTATCCACAAATAAGCGTAAGCCTTTGTCTTCTTAACCTCACGAGCAGCATTGAAGACCCTCTAGAAAAAGGGAGTGTATATCACTAAATGACATCACTTCACTTTTCGTTGTTTCCACCGTCTTCATTTCAGGATTTCGACTCTGCTGTCGTGAAGCCTGACAATCTGAACACATCCAGATTTGTTTGCTGGCTCTAATTCCGTCTATATCGTTTTTAGACATAGGATTCTCGATACAGTGGCCATGGAAACTTCTTTGACACTCATGACAAGTGATGAAAACTGTGCTGCGGACCGATTTTCGACACACATTACACACACTCATGTTGGGTAATTTTGACAAAATACTCAATAAACACTGCTTATTTTTTAAACAGATCACTTTAACGATAACTCTAATATCACTAAACTTAGAGAAATTCAGTCACACTATGCATTGAAAGCACTCGAAATTTCACAGCTTGAAAATACTCATGGCCTTGGTAACGCCACACAGAACGAAAGCACATCCACTCAGAACAGAGATCAGTTGAAGAGTTGGACTAAATAATCTGTATTATAGATGTATGAAATGTGTTAAAGAAAATGCTTCTTCATGTCCATATTGCATACCAATTCAAAGGGTTGATTACATAAAATATTTAGGAATTTATTTTGATGAGAACCTAAACTGGAAAGAACATATTAATAAATTGTATTCTGAGACAATCTCATCAATTAGGAAATTTTATTTATTAAAATATGTATGTCCATATACTGTATTAATTAAGGTGTATCATGCTCTAGTGAACTCGAGGCTGCAATATAATATTGTTTGTTGGGGGGGTGCATTCATTACTAATTTAAAGCCATTAATAGTGGCACAGAAGAAAATTATTCGAATTATGTCAAGAGCGCATAGTACTGCACATTCTTTGCCTCTATTTTTTAAGGCAAAAATTCTGCCACTGAGACATTTATTTGTATATAAAGTGCTGAGGATGTACTATAATCGCGGCGGTGTTTAAAATAAACCATCACCGTATATATTAAGATCTAAACAAACGATAATCCCAAAACCCAACTGTGAATTTTTTAGATATTCTTTTTTGTATATTAGTTCAAAATTTTTTAGTTATTTACCGGAGAACATAACCACAACAGAAATTAAGTTTATAAAATTAATTAAGGAGTATTTATTTAAATATGATGATATTGAATTTATGTTTAAAAAAATTGTATGAAAGCTATTTTGTTGAATTTTATGATTTCATTATTATAATTTATTTTGTAAATTTTTTGATACGCATGGTCTTCATTTTATCTTATGTTATCTTACAAATTAAATTGCTTGTGTATTATTTGCCAAGTAAATGAAGAGTCGGTAACCCCGAAACAGGTGGCTGTCACCTTAGGGGTACCTATATTCCTGACATTTGTTGTATAAAATGTAAATTATGCAGGGCTGAGGAATAAAAAGATTTTATTATTATTATTAATTGCTTACCTTCAATTTCATAGCATCAATCCCAGATTCTCTTCTAATAATTTTTCCATTATGGTATATACGGTGTCTGTAATAGAGCCAAACGCCATTGCTATGGAAGATACGGTTCATTAGATAAACATCCACAGACATTGTTACATCAAACGATATATTTAAAAATGTATTTATACTTGAAAGAGATCCAGTGATTCTTGAAAGAGATGGTGGTAGGATTTAAAACTGTGACTCCAAAACTGAAACTACTTCCCCATTTGTTGATAATTTTGTCCAACCGCACTTCAAAGAGTTCATTATCTTTCAGAGGTCGATTCGCTATCACGCTGGCTTCACCTGTGGTTGCCTCGTAACTGGAGTGAATAAAATACTTTGTTAGTATGGTTACTACCATTAATTAACTTACTTATATAAATTAAAATTAAGTACCAGTATAAATCAGTAAAAGTTTAGTATCTGATAAATATATACGTGTTTTCCTATTGACACCATGCACGTTAACTAGTCTAAAAAGTTCAGCCATTGAAAGAAACAGGCACCAGCCAAAACGAGGAATTCATCATATTTTATAACTAAGTGAGGGATATATTCAATAAGTTTAAGCTAACAAACTTATGGTTATATACTATTAACTAAAATATACTTAAGGTTAAGTTTTAAGTTAAAATTTTTTGTCTGCTTTGTCCTAAATGTTTTGAACAAGCTAATGGCCTCCGATTTAAGCTGAGTATAAATTTCCTCCTCGTGGTACATTTGACTTTCATTGGTTTATAGTGCTGGTGCTTTTCAACATGAATCCTTATATCCTAAAATTACAGATCTGAAAGGTGCAATCTTCAGCCAGGGAAGAATATGGAAACTCTTGTCTTCTATAAATACAGTCAAAGCTGATAATGAAGGATCCATTGCTCTCTTAAGACTTTTCATGGTGACCTAGATGCTATTTATGTTTTATGCTATATTTTATGAGTAAAAGATGCTTGCATACGTTTTGAATCATACTTTTGATGTCCTTGTTTACTATTCTTGGAATTTGCAGAGATTTCAGCTAAGATATGATCTACAATACTCCACTGCAGTGCTTTCCAACCGGTTTGTCGTGCGTAAGGTACTGTATTATTGTGAATCACAGCAAGTGGAATTGACATGCATTTCTAATTCTGAATTACGTCTGCAATGTAATTTGTGACAAAATTATTTATTTAACAGGATATCTTTAAAATGAAATTGTAATATCAAAATCCACTGATAGTGTGATTTTCGTTATGAATTTTAATTTAGCCTTAAATTTGGAAACCCTTGGTTTGAAGGAGGCTTTAAGATACCATAAAATTGCTCCGTTGAAAAGAAAATCTTGGAAGGGACTGTTCTATCACCTCTATGATATTCATGTATAATTCTAAACTTGACATTTATTTATCTAACCTATGCAATAGTTAAAAACATTGTATTAATATACTATTATACCCATCCTGTAGTTGATGTTATTCCCTGAGTTTATTTAAAATCGCTTCGAAGCTCAATCATTAATAGACTTCTACATTAGATTAATCTAGAGATGTTTGTACCCTTTCAGATGCGGAATGGGACAACTGGCTGTCGGGCCAACTGTCCCCGGGGACAACTGTCCCGCTGGGTTGGGTTATACAAAATATTGTGTTTTTGAATAGATATATTTCCCATTTCCGCAGCCAGTTGTCCTACACCCTTTCAGATGTGATACGAAGAGGAAGAATTACTAAAAGAAGTAAATCCAGAAATTGAAGTAGCGAAATTTAAAATACTGAGGATACTAAAGTCGGAGACTAGGATAACACGCAGTGGCAGTGTACTCCATTTATAATTCAGATGATTGCAACTCGACATACAAAATAAGCTTATTTTGCAGAATGCAGTATAATTGCTTGAGAACTGTTTTCAGGAATTTTTATACAGACTCATGTCTCGTCTTTGTTCTTTATTCGTTTAATCTTTGTTCTAATATTAGTGTTCTATGAAATATTATAATTAAGAATTCATTTTTGTGTATTTGATACTAAATTACCTAAAGAATTTTTCCCAATAACATACTGCGACATTTATTTCACCAGATAATCCAGAACTTATTGTCCCCGTTATACGAATAAGTTTCTCAAATGGAGTAAAATATTTGCAAAAATGATTAAAATAATATTTACTCAATTTGTAGGGATACTATATTATTAATCACATAATTATTATTTAGGAATGATTCTTAAAGTTAACATTATTCGACAAAATCAACTCACTCACCTTCGTGCAGCGGTCTGTTTATCATTGCTGAGAAAAATATTAGCAGCAGTCCTCTCATGGAAATGCAACGGCACCTCCTCTTCAGTTTTGTTATCTAAAGGAAATGAAATTACAACATATCTCGTTACTATCTGTTATCTCAGCTGAGGAGATTAGATTCAGAAACACTTCAAAGTAATTAATTTTTATAATCAATCGATTCGGCTGAAATGTTGTGGAAAGACATAATTGAAAACAGATTTCTACTTTTCCACAAAGGTTTCAATTTAGAAACTACTGTTTTCGGTACATTACCATCGTCAGGTTCACACACAACTGAATCATCAAACTGCCGAGGCTTACATTGCAATTTGAGTGATGACAGATAAAATACAATGTAGAAGTTGGAAATAGACATACATGCAATGACAACCAATCAGGAGGTAGGATGGGGAGTGGAAGGGGAAATTTCATTAAAAGTTTCACGTAAGATAATAAAAATCATAACATCTATATACTATATTGGTGATTTTTCCCTCCGAAACGGTTTCTGTATGGGATTCACCATAGAGTTATGCTATAATTAATTTCCATTGATCATCACATTTAACACATTGAGACTGTGAAATATTTTTTGGCTACTTGAAAGTGCATCGTAAAAGCTTACGCTCAGAATAATTTTTGCTATCGGATCCAGCAACTGTTTCGATTTGGCTCTGATGAGAAACTTTACTCAAGGAAACAATAATAGTTTATCAAGGGGCTCTACCCGATTGAAGGGTGATTAGTTAATGATTTATCTAAAGATTGGAATTGAATAACTTAAATCAATGTTTGTTTTTGCTGTCAGTAAAATTGGTATCTAAGTGTAGTAAGTAGGGGCTAACCTAGTCTACATTTACATTTAAACCCTGCAATCCACCAGTGGCACGTGGCAGGGGATGCCCTAATTTATAGAATCTACAGAATCGTCATTTAATAATACTAATAACTGGGCTTCTTTTTTCTGTAATACTTTGATCGAATGACGGTTTCGGCCTTGCAGCCATCATCAGGTACAGCAGTACTGGCAGATGGACCGTCTCAATGAGAATTGTAGTGGCACCTCATATCTCAGTAACAACATCACCTTCACCTGCCCATTGCTATTTTTGAGTAAGGGCGGTAGAGCTCCTCTCGCTTAAATATGTTTAGGGAATACAAACTCTGTCAGTATTTTAAGTGCTGCACCTAATAATAGTGGCGAGGCTGAACCCAGATAAATCTTAGCTCGATACAAATCATTGCATACTACCAGCACGAACAAAGCTCAAGTGGTGGTGAGAAATAAGTAGGTTTCGCATAATCCTCAGTGACTTGTTTTGTTGATCTCCTTACGACCAAAGCACAAATGATCATCGCAATGGGAGATCGCCTTCTATTTATACTCGGTCCTCCAGCTAAGAGGATAACCTTCACCCGTTTTTATTTGTTTTTCTTAATGTTCGTGCTCACTTTTCCTCTTATTGCTACTGATAAGACAACTCTTCAGCTTGCTTAACATGTTCGTTCATGATGCCGACTAATCTATTCTATCTAATAACGTCAATTCATATTTTCAATATTCGTGAAGTTGAAATATCCTCAGGTGTGGAATAATGAATTTCATTACTATACATAAACCTGCAAATCCGACTGATTGAAACAAATTCCTGGGCATTTTTAGATTTATAATTTACAGTTGAGCTGGGGAAAAATTGAAAATTCCCAGATTTTGTCCTAGGTTTGAGCCCAGAGAGGATTATATTTTTCAATAGGATTAAATGGGGGAAACGAAAAATGGCCATGCAGAGCAAATTTCTTTCATTCATTAAAATAAGAAAATGTGCGCATTCAGCAGTGAGACTTGGGCTATATTATGTCTAAAAGATCAAAGTTTTCTTTTCTTGGGACTGATTTTAACATTCCGATACATGAAATTCACAAAATTTTAGTTTGAATGCCAATTTATTTCGGTTTTTTCTCCTCCTTTCGAAGATTAAATCTATGACAACGACCATTGTTTAAATTGAAAACAAATTTGTTGACAATACTAATTTCATACGCCATGATGGTTTGATGCATTTTTAATATTTTTTAAGGATTCATTCCATACATGTTATTACTGAAGGTTGAAAAATGTAACTTTTATCAAAATGGACAGCAAATATCTGCACGGTCAATGAGTTTTTCGGAAATACATACTGTGATGACATAAGCTTATGTAGAGGATACGAGACCATGTATCAACGAAGATAATCGGAAAAGTCATGTAAGTAGTGAGATTATTCGAGAATGAAGTACATAGATATTAATATACATTAATAAATAGGGATATTAATGTAAATTAAAAGAATTAATTACAATCTTAGGAAATAACATAATTGCAAGCAATATGAATCATTAGTTTCACGAACACTATAATTCAGTAATATTTTATTTCATAGCTCACTTAACCAAATACATTTATCGTATACAGAACTCAGACTAAAACGTTCCATGTATGCTTCACTTTCATACTACATACATTGTGATATATTGTCACTGAAAAGCTCAAAACGGCAACTAAACCCATTGCTGTCCGCCTTTCTTGAAGGACCATGTTATCATTGAATATCAAGGAATTGTAACTTTCATCTAATTGAACAACAAATATCTATTCGGGAAATACATGGTATCATGGAACGATGTTAGGATATTGTTGTTCTACGTATATGGTGGATTGCTTTTCGTGTGTGAGTTTCTGTGCATTTTATTATATGCCTATTATGTTTCTTCTTTTCTATTTTAAAAGTTTAAAGTTTTTTAAAGTAAAATTTGTGATTTGTGACCACAAGGCCATCAGCAAAGTTCTGCAGATTTAATAAATCAGATAAAATTTTTGAATGTAAAATTTGTGAGTACTGGACACAGTTAAACAACCATCACCGTTTGTACTGGTGGTTAAGAATCGCGCTAAATGAAATTGGTTAAGTGTATATATCGTAATATCTTCGTTTTCAATTAAGTAGGTTTTGCTGTGCGTAGAACGTCAGCCTAACCAAGTCTGCAAGTCTTCTTAAAAATTTCGTCGGGGCTGTTAGGGGTAGTTGGATCTATGAATATATTTGTGATTTTTTTGCGGTTCGTTACTGTGGTAAATTCAAAATAATTAGCTACGGTGACTTTCATAAAAAACTCGCGATATTCATCGCAAATAAAGCTTTAAAGCAAAGGAAGAAAAATCAAAACAATCCGGACGCGAACCTGCGACCAACGAGTTTGAAGCTCAGCGCTCTACCACTGCGCCACCTGAACGGTGAAAAGGGAGTGGAAGTTAAAAGATAATGTTTGATAAGCAAATCTTCTTTCCCCATTTTCTCTCGAACCCGGGCCTATGGGAGAAAAACCCGTATCACTTTTTACCGACTCACTGTCTACTTTCGAATGATATAAGTCAAATCATGATTCCGAACATCGATCTGACATAGTCTCCTTGTCAGCCTTCTAGGATGAGTGTCATGCCCGGCAGTGATGGGAGTAAGGCCATCTCGGTCGTCATTCCACGAAACCCTTACACAAGGAACGACAACAAAAGAAGGGAAAAGATGGAAACGAGGGTGGGGACATGGAATGTTAGGACAATGCTCAGGAAAGGGAAATTGAAAAACGTAAAGTTAGAAATGAAGAGGTTCAACATAAATGTACTAGGGTTATGCGAAGTGCGGTGGAAAGATGAGGGAGACTTCTGGAGCGATGATGTTAGAGTCATTTTCAGTGGGGGTAATACTACACTACAGAGGACAGAAACTGATCGACTTTTGCAAAAGAAATAATCTCTGCATCACAAACACACTCTTTCAGCACCACAACAGACAAAGGTACACATGGAAAAAGCCCGGAGATACAGATAGGTACCAAATTGATTACATTTTGGTAACAAAGAGGTTTAGAAATAATGTTAAAAACTCGCGAAGTTTTCCTGGTGATTATGTCGATTTGGATCATAACCTGGTCATGATGAAAACCGAGCTTAAGTTTAAAAAGATCATTAGACCAAAACGTGCACCCAAATGGAATTTAGAAGCTCTAAGGGGTGGGAAGTCTAAAGAATTTCAAGAGTCGGTCAGCAAGGCTCTTGATAGTAAGGGGATGGAACTAACCACTAACGAGGAATGGGAAAAGCTTAAAATTTGTGTGAAGGACTGTGCTCAAAAAACTGTTGGGAGGGTTAAACAAACTAAAATTAGAAAACCATGGGTATCTGTAGAAATGTTAAATAAAATGGAGGAAAGAAGGAAATGGAAAAGAGTCAACACTGACCATGGGCGCAGAATGTACAGAGCACTAAACAACGAACTAAGAAGGGAAACTAATAAGGCTAGGGAACAGTGGTGGAAGGGGCAGTGTAATGAAGTAGAAAAGCTGGTGGAAAGCGGGAGGGCCGACCTAATGTATAGTAAAGTAAAGCAAATGACAGAGAATAGAATTAGTAATAGAATGGTGACGGTTAAAGGCAGTAAGGGAAGTCTATTAATTAATTAAGAAGATACTAATATATATTGAAGATAAAGAAAATCAGAGGAAGGAAAGTAAACAAAAAGAAAAGATGGTGAAAAATACAAGAAAAGATGCTTTTAGAATTCACACGGATTTGTCAATTCAGTTAATAGAAGAGGGAAGAGTATGTCTAGCCTCTGATTTGGACGAAGATGACTTGGCACTCTGCACTGGTCTTGGAGTGGTGTACGAACATGGAGGAGAAATACGTTTTCTCCACCGGACGTTCGCTGAATTTTTCATTGCTGAGTCAGTGAGGAAAAAGGTACGAAAAGAGAACATTATAAAACTGATATCTGACAATAAGTACAAAGTAATTAGGAGATTTCTCTCCAGTTCATTTAAAAATAAAAGTTTTGAGAAAGTTTTAAAGGAATGCTTTAGTATTTGCTGTCTTTCAGATGTAATGGAAAAGGCTGAAAATTGGTTATGCGTTATAATTCTGATAGTTATTGTGCTGCTAAGATCATAAAAAGTTTGCTTGTGAATTTTGAACAAAATGTAGAGGTAAGCATGGTAAATAAGTTGTTTGAGGAAATTGAATCAAGAATATGGAGTATATGAGTCATGTTGGGGGTTTTCTCACTGTTTCAATGATGAAACATCTGTTGAATAGAAATTTTGAGGTTAACTCTATTTTGTTTCTAGATTTTGTGAGATTCGCAGAGAGTGCTGATGAAGCAATCGGTGTACTGACTGAATGCATTCCACTTGGAAGTGAAGGGGGACCTGGGAGTAGCTTGCATACAAGAAGCAAAATAAGGAAAGAAGATATACATACGAATCTTGTGCAGTTGTTAAGTCAAAAGGATTACCTCAGTGTAGGTTTACTTCACCATGCTTTGAGAAATGAAAGAGTAGAAATATATGCTCTATTTTAAAGTTTTTCAGAGATCGTTTAGGAAAGGAGCAATTTTTGGAAAGAATAATTAAAAGTGATGAGTATAAGACCTCAATAGATTATTTTACGATTGTTAAGGATATAGATAAATTATGCAGTTTCATCAAAGCACTGCAGAATGTTTTTGACAATGAAATAGAAATCTTCATTGACAAAGATCTCAAATTTAGGTTAATTCGGAAATCTTTTGCTAAATTTGATCATAAGCATGGAAAAGTCCATTCATTTCAGAAAGTGATCAGCATATTTCAGGAATGTTTTGACAGTGAACAACTGAAAAAATTTCTCCTTAGTTGTGATTCTCATGGTGATTACTTAATACATATTATAATGGAATGGGGTCCACGCACGCAAACGGTGGAATATTTGAATGTCATCGAGAAGGTGTTTAATGATAATTGCACCATGAAACAGTTCTTAAGGAGTATAGATAGAAACTTAAATTTTGCGCTTCATTTTATTTCTTCAAAAGAGGATAATTTTTTTGATGAAATTATACAATTTTTTGGTAAATATTTGGGAAAAGAGGAGACTAAGGAATTGCTCCTTAGCAAATTTAACAATTGTAATGTAATTCATGCAGGGACGGCTCCAGGGGGGTGGTCCTGGGGGTCCGGACCCCCCCCGAAATATCACTTGTGCCTATTTTTTGAAAATGAAACTCAAATAACGCAAATAAACACACAATTTAGTAAGCTATCACTAGTGAAAATATTCGAATTTGTCTAACACAATTCTAACGTTACGTTTTGTGAAAGCCGAAATGTCTTTTATTTTAAAATTTTTTGATCGGACCCCCCCCGAAATTTTTTTCTAGATCCGTTCCTGAATTCATGCATTATTTGAATATAATTCCCCTGAAATATTAATAGAAAATTTGAATAGTGTGAAGGGAATGGTTGGCGATGAGTGTTTCAAACAGTTGCTTAAAAGTAAAAATAGTTATAATGAAAACATATTTCATATCGCTGCTTGTAATGATATAACTCTAAAAGGTATTATCCAATATTGTTACAATATTTAAGGGAAAGAGGATACTAAGGAATTGCTCCTTAGCAAAGATAAAAATGATTGTAATTTAATTCATATCTTATTTAGATATAATTCCTCTAAAATATTAATAGACAATTTGAATATTGTCAAGGGAATTGTTGGCGATGAGTTTTTCAAACAGTTCCTTACAAGTAAAGAATGTAATAATGAAAACATATTTCATTTCACTGCTAGAAATGATCATAAAACAGAATATTATTTCCTCAGTTTGAATTTGTGTGAAAAAGAAATAGCAGGCCTTTTGTTGGAGAGAACTGTAACAGGCCAGACATGTTTGCATGTCGCAGCAAGATGTAAGGGAATAAACCTTACAGTTTTTATAAATTATGCACATCAGTTGCTAAGATGTGAAAGACATTTTGAAGAGTTTCTTCTGGCACAAGATAACGATGGGAACACATTCATCCATTCCCTTACTGAATTTAATTATTTCGATAAAACAAATGATGCATTCCATATTTTTGAGTTTACCAAACAGAAGGTTTCAATTGATGTTTTCAATAAGTTATTGAGGGTCAGGAATAACAAGGGAAAAACATTTCTACAAATGGAAAGTGAAGATATGGATGAAATAATTAAATATTTTGAAGGAATTTTAGAGAAAGACTTGTTCGAAGAACTCTTGAAAGAAAATGAAACAGAAATAATGCAAGAGGAACATTAAAATGATTGCAATTTTATTTCATTCTTTTAATTATATATTTATTACATAAATGAGCTAATTCGTAATTAAGAGTGTTGTTGGACAGGGTGTGGCCCAAAATGTTGATTGAAACAATTAAGAAGCTCCTTTTCAGTGATTGTGATAATTTATTAGATATTCTTTCTGTTGTTGTTGTAATTCATCAAAGTCAAATTGGCCTTTTTGTCATTTAAGAAGGCTATGCATTGTTGTGTAAGTTATATATATGTATGTACTGATATAAAATTTTACTCTACCGTCAAGTAGACTGGTTCTAATTTCAATCTTTGCATGCATTATTGTACGTATGTAAATACATTTGGTTCTTATGAACCAATACAATCATATCAGCTCAAAACTTACATAAATATGTGAATAAAAGAATATTATAATGGGTCTGAATTCCACGTGTTTTATTGTGGGAGAACGCTTGAGCTCGGATTCAACAATCGTCTTCAGGGGGACTGGTTTTTAACTACTGCAATTTTTTACATAGTTTATTTTGCCATAAATCTCGCAGTTTAAAGAAGTATAATCAATTTCCTAAATTAGACTCTATATTCAATTTTCCCTTCTTTTGGTACTTGTTTTAATTGCATAGGATCATTATTTCCGATTTAAATAAGAAGGAAAGCCTTTAATACAATGAAAACAAACTCCACGTGAGTTTCTCATGGAAGCCTTTCCTATTGTTCTGGACTCGAACCTGGTCCTTTTGTCAAAATGAAACCTTCACAGCCTTATATTCTGTCATAGAAAGGTTAAAGTATACAAAATTCATTTGATATCTATACAGAGGACCTTCTTGTTGTGGCTCTATCCTTTTATATGTATATTGAATGATATGAGTTAAATACCTGCTTTCCAATATTTGGATTCTAAAATCATCAGCTTGCTGTTGTTATTTCAATTATTTTAAGATAAGGAATAGCATTGCCTTATGCTACCTCATCATTTCCCCTAAGATGATCTTGGTTTAAAATTCTACCTTTTGTAAATGAAAAAAGGACACTAGTAGATATATTCAACAGTATTTTTCTATATAATATAATTGATTATATATTATAATTGATACATAATCATCAATTGATTATAATTGATCATTAATTTAATCCTACCCTGAGTGATATCATTTAGGGTGAAAAGGTTCAAAAACCTCAAAAAAATTGTACCAACCTGTATCGATGGTTAGTTCCTGAAAAATGTAGACTAGAAATTTTTTAATTGTAATTGACAATCAACCTTATATGGTAACAGTAGTAAAGCAGATATGTCTGCCTTGTGTATTTAAATTTCAATGAAAATTTCCCTTCTTTGATGATTTAGTTAAGAGATTACACATTTTGTTATAATAACTAACTTATTTTTCAAGTTACCCAATTAGGTTTTTCAGTATTCAGTTATTCAAGTCCAGTTATCTTCACCTGAAGAATTTGCACATAAAAAATTCAAAATGTAAAAAATATTCTACCAATATCATTTATAGTAATTAATATCCATTTCCAGAAAATATGCCAATTCTCTATGCTCATAGAAATTCTCATAACAAAATCTGTAGCAACTGAACTTTGTATTAAGCAAGAGTAATGAAACTGTAGTCCTGCTGTTTTCATTATCTGATGTAATATGTATACATCTGCAGCTCATGCAGGACTCATGCAAGATATAGGTTCGATTCAATCAGAGATTATATACATACATTTAAAATTACACCCTAATAACAGTCCTTTAACAAATTCTTTTCAATTTTCAGTTATAATAGTAGAATACTACATAAGAGTGTCAACAAATCTATTCCAGTAATAAAAAATCATACTGGTTAACACATTTAATGATAAAGAAATGCTGGATAGATACACAATGGAAATTGGGTGAGACTTACCGTATTTCCCGGCCTATAAGACGCACCGGCGCATAAGACGCATCTCGATTTTTCCGGTAAGAATTTACAAAAATACTCATACTTTGTTCCATAAGGTTGAGTGCCGGTAAACTCTTTATCGCAAGAGATACAATGTATTAGCATAGGGATGACATCTCCGTTAGCCCAATGCGTATACGTTTAGCAGCAGCACCACATGCGAGATTAAACTAAATGTGCTACGTTGTATGCATTTCTGATTTACCTGGGAATTTTTTTAAAAGCTGTTCTGTCATCGAAATATTAAAACTGAATTCCTTACTACTTAATGAAAAAAGTGTTATTATCGAAATTTGTAATTAACTGAACTATTTTCAATGCCTGATACGGTAAAAAATACTTAATGGGATGCATTTATCCCGGTGAATCGGCTTGCTTATTATGGGACGGAGTTATACCCGCATACCATTGGCGCATAAGACGCCGACTGATTTTAGAGCTAATTTTGGAGTAAAAAAAGTGCGTCTTATAGGCCGGGAAATACGGTAAGTGGAGCATTAGTAATAGGTATTTTTATCAGAACCTATTGGTTATAATATCATTATCCTTTATCTATATCATTAAATTTTCTATTCTCTCTAAGAAAATACCCAATGGAATTTACTGAGAAGGATTACAATGCAACATGGCCATTATTATGCAATTTTTAAGTCATTTGTAAGACTTTGAAAACACTACTTGAATGTTAGTCTCAACACAAGAGTTGATTTTGAAGAATTTCATAGAGAATTCATATTTTTCCCATTCATAAGAAACGCATAATATTTCTAATTACCTAGAGGACACTATGAGTGTTAATTCAAAGAAGTTGTGAGACCTTAAAGATAGAAAGATACCCTCTAATAATTTAAAAGAATATAATTAATATTAATACTATAATGAAGTGTAGAGTTCTGAAATAACGGAGTTGTTTTAATCAATATTTAAAGCTGGCTGTAATCTATTATGGTTTGTGTTTACTTCCCTCCAAATTCTCCAATTAGTTTATATGAAGAATTTTGCAATGACATTGTTTGTATTTTTTATTCAAATCCATTGGCCAATTTTGTAATAGCAGGTGACTTTAATTTAAACAACCAAGAAGCAAATGAAAACTTATGTTTACTGAATAACATATTGGATTATTTAAACTTAGTGCAGGTAAATTCTATTTTAAACTCCAAAAACAGGATGCTTGATTTAACTATTACTAATTTTTCTGATGCTCATGTAACCAAGGCTAATGAAGCCCTTACCAAAATTGACTCTTATCATCCACCACATGAAATTGAAATTAATTTAAACTCAGAGAAGAGGATGTTAGCCTATGACTCTAAACAATCCTACAACTTTTAGAAGAGTGGTTAATCGAGCCTCTCAATTTTCATATAGTCAATAAACTGGTGTATGTTAAACAACCTAATTGTAAATGAAGCCACATGTTCATTTTATGAAGTTCTCTACCAGGGGATTGAATTATATATTCCCTAAGTTGTGTATACAAATAATTGTTTCCCAAAATGGTTTTCTGGAAAAATGAAAATACTAATTGCAAACAAGAAATTAGCAGATAAAAAGTTGAAGGAAAGTAAGACAGCAAGTGATTATTATTCTTTTGCAAAACTACGCTCAGAATTTTGAGCCTTAGCAGCTAATTGTTTCACAATATACCTTATAAATATTGAGAAATCTATTGTCACTGACAACAAAACCTTTTGGAATCATGTAAATACTTTGATGGTTGATAACTCATTGCCGCAATACATGTATCTTGATGGGGAAACTGGTGAAGATGGTCAAAGTATTGTCAATTTATTTGTTATAAATATCTCTTCTGTCTATGAGTATTTAAACAATGTAGATGCTAATGCTAACTATGATACTTCTGTTAATTTGAATTCATTATATATTAGTGTAATTCATTATATATTAGTGTAAGCAATTTCTGAAATGGCAACTAACAAAGGCCCTGGTCCAGATAATGTTCCTCCTATATTAATCAAATCATGTGCTGAGAGCATTATTCTACCTTTATTTATCTTGTTCAATAAGTCTATTTCATCTGGAATTTTCCCAGACAGATGGAAAATGAGTTATGCAGTACCAATTTTTAAAAAAAGTGACAAATTTAACATAAAAAATTACAGACCAATTGTCATACACTTTATTTAACCAAGTTATTTGAAAAACTTGTTTCAGACTTAACATCACCACAACTGAATAGTATTATTTGTCCACAACAGCATTGTTTTTGTTGAGAAAAATCCACTACCACCAACTTAATGGTCTACACTAAACAGATTTACAAGTCATTTAAAAATAATAATAAGTTTGACTCAGTATATTCTGACTTGTTACTGAATAATTTGTGATATTAACTTCCATATTTGTGATATTTTATACTTATAAAATCCTATTGTTTATTGTATTTTATACTTTTAAATTCTGCTATGTGATATTGGTGCTATGAAATTTTCTGTAACAAAAGGGTACATCTTGTTGAATAAATAAATAAATATAACTATTGCCATCTTAATGGTACAGACTGTTCTCTTCATGTTTCAAAACCCTTGAACAAGTTGAGAATTTTATGCATTTGACAGATAGTAATAATAGTAATTTGAAATTTGACTTTCATGTAAGAATAATAACGCCATAATAATATGTTAGTTATCAATTCCATGATAATAAAGATATGGTATAAAGGAAAATATTACTTATAATGTTCTATGCAATGGTAGAATCAATTTTAAGATATGGTCTTACTAACTATGAAGACAAAAACGAATATTTCATCACCCAAAATAATACAATTAAAATCACCCACAGTAACAGAACATTAGATAAATTTATAATCCGTAAATGGTGGTGGACAAACTTGAAAGTTACATTATAATACAGGGTAATTACTTCAATGACCCTCATCAAAAAGCAAATAGACATAGCATGGAAAGTAGAAACCAATATATTTACAATTTGCCATTAATATTTATGGTAAATATAAAATGCTCATCACATGAATGATACTAAATAATCTACCTAATAAACTCAAAACATTAAACAGTATGTAACAGGATAAATTGGGTTTAAAGGAGTGACTTTTTAAGAGTAAAAAGATTATGATCATCCATAATTATTAAATTTAAAATCATAAAACTGCAATCCTCAGGTATAGTTAAGTTTATGAATTCAAATACATAGTAATTAAATGATATGTACCAAGCAAGAGAATATGTAAAAGACTAAAATTAAATATTATTTCAAGCTAACAAAACATCATATTTATGAAGCTAACTTCAACTCACAATTAATTTAAAATCTACAAAAATGAAATTATATAAAACAGTAATAGACCAATAGTAACTTATGGAGCTTAACATACAGCACTCACAACAGCTGATGGAAATTCTTTAAGGATATTTAACAGAAGAATAAATAGAAAAATATATGGACCAGTATTAGAAAATGGTCAATGAATAAAACTAAATAATGAAGAAATAAATCAAGTAATAAATAATGAGGAGATAGAACGTTTTGTAAGATCACAAAGAATAAGCTGGGCTAAAATTGCAGATAGAAGGATTGCATGATGACAGGATAATTAAACAAGTCTTTAAAAAGAGTGTAGATGGAAAAAGAGGCAGACCAGAGAAAAGATGGAAGGATGATGTAATAAAAAACCAGATAAAAATGGGTGTACAATATTGGGAGCAAGAATCCAACGACAGGAAATCCTGGATGAGCATTGCATAAAAGGCCAAGGATCGCATTGGTACAGGAGGAATAAGAAGAAGGGTAAATAATATATCATTATAAAAATAGGACTTTGAATTCAGTGCTTTTCAAACAGAAACATTATATTTTATTCTACGTTCATTATAAATGAAGAAATGGTAGTATTGGAAAATCTTATTTTGAATAACATCGTATTTAAATGGCAATGATTTAAAATTTAAATGTCTTAAATAAAAATCAAGAAAATAGCCACTCGTTGACTCTAGCAGTGCCATCAAAATAAAATCTATCTTCATTATCATCTACTTTCAATATAATAAGCAAGCGGATGCAAATAAATATCTTATTTTTAATAATAACGCTTTCCAGTAGCACCGGTTTAAATTAAAACATCTTAATTTAAAATTAACAAAATAGTATTCAATAGGAATTTGACTCCGTCAGTACTTTAGTGTCAAAATAAAATCTGTTTTCATTATATTTTAATTTAATTTTAATAAACATATTGAGCTATTTAAAAATCTTATTTTAAATAATATTGTTCTCCAAAGTCAATGTTTTAAATATATACGTCTGGATTAGAAATTAAGAAAATAGCAGTTTGACATTAAGACCATTAATTTACTAAACTAACTATTATGCAGATATTAAAATTTAGTACCTTTTAATAATTCTACTCGATAAAATATTACAATAGGTTTGAGTAGTTTAAGTTCGGATTTTCCACCAGAAAAGACTTTCAATGTCTAAAACTTTCTTTTAAAAGAGTGGATTAGATATAATGTACGCATCTTCATCGTACCAGCTGAGGCATCACATTATTTAAGGTCCTCATTGCGATTCATTAGAAGGCAAATCATTTAAATTTGAGTTAAACTTTTGTATTTTGCGTAAATAACCTAAGAAAACTAACCCTGCCATTATCGTTGCTCAGATCAATTTTAAGTCCAATTGAAATTAATTGTTTGCGAAGTCCCTGTTAAAATGAGGTTAAATATCTTTCATCGAAGATCATGGAAAGAAGGTGAGAAACATACTAAGTAAACTTGATATTTCAAAATTTAAAAAAAATATTGCAATCGTTAAAAATTACGGCGTAAGTTTTTCCTGATTGTTGGTATTTTCTTACCTTTTTAGATTTCCTAATTGTGCAGTCCACGATTAACGAATCACAGTACTCGTTAAACAACTTCTTTTGAGCAAATCATTACAAAATTTCCGATGAGCACTGGCGACGTAAAAAATAAATTAGCACAAGCTCACAGTATATCCGTTTTCATTCACACCACCTCTTCCGGATTTTCCAAAACCGAAGTCACAGTGTGTGAAAACATTGCATTTAAAATCATCCATAGGAATCACTGAACACACTCTTTCCTTTCGCATAACATCCGAGTACAAAGAGAGGCGAAATACATTATGCGATAAGTGTACTCAGGAGCAGAAGTAAATTCAGCCACTTTTTTAACACTCGCCGTTGACTTAACCCTCATCCGGGCGCGCCGCACACCTCCAGGCAAAAATTGCACGCACTTTTATGAATGTGACGGTAAACTACCATCCGCGCGCCCGGATGAAGGTTAAAAAAGAAAATAACTGTGCTGTGGCGACCAAAATAAAGACAGAAATTGACTGATATTTACAATTAAACACTACAGTCACAAATCCTTCGTAAAGCTCCTCTTTATTGAGCACCGCACTCGAATTATTTTCCGTAGCACTCCCTAAGCCAACTAAAATCCTTGAAGGTTCAGCAATTAAAGCTGGAAGTACAATTTCTTAATGATCGAGCACGGATTCGCACTTTGCCATGCCGATAAGTCTGCTGAAAAATGAATATCCGATTTCGATGTGAACAACTCGGTTACGAGAGAGGAACTGAAATTGGAAGCCAAGAACATGACTTAATGACAAAGCATTTCTATATTTCTTGTTCACTAAATACTCCTTTCATGTCACCTTTTATCTGTTTACAGTATGATGCCTTCGCAGTCAAATCGCGGAATGGAATTGTTCCAGCGGTGGTCAGGTGACTCAAGCTCTTCAAGGACGACTCATCCCTTTCGAAGTGAAAAGTATTTTGATGCATTCTTAGTAGTAAAACCTTTTAAGTGATTACTCTAAAAATTCTTAGAAATATTAATCGTTCCATTAGTATTTCGGTAGCACTGATTAAATTAAGCTGACGCGAGAAGATTTTGAAACTTTGTGTGATAATTGAGACAGTTATAACCGATCTAAAAGTGGAATTCTGATTCTGTTATATGTTAGCAATTTGAGCTACGCATTCAACGGTTTCTCTCAGAAGAGAGTGGAACACTGTGTGTAATGATCAAAAAGAGATAGTTACCAAAATAAGAATTTTCTGGGAGAAGAAAAAGGTACATGCACTCCTATTATATTGCCTCGTTTTTCAATGAAAGTGCGTTTGCCCCAATCACAAGCATACGAGAAGAGAAACAAAGTGAACGGAGAACAAAAAGCATCGATTAATTCTTTTATTTTAGTGAAACATACTTTTCTGTCAACCAATTTGGGATCTTCTAAGTAATTCATTTGCTTCGACTTACATTCTTAAAGAATAAGTTTTTAGTAGCTGTGGAAAAGGTTATGCATTACGCAAGAAACGCAATTTTATAAGAGATAAAACATCAACTTTAAATATACATACATACAAACGTGATTGCTCTACCTTTCGGTTATTTGCATTCAAAAATTCCTATTCAACGTCATCTTGTTCACTTCCTTGTAGCTAACCCCGCCTTTTAAAACATCTTCTGTCTTTGTCTTCTGTTTTTCCCTCTCAATATTTGACCGACTCATTTCTTCTGTCAATGCTCGACCACTTCAATTACCCTCTCAACCATCTCCAGCACCTCCGTGCTTGTTCAACCCAACTTACTTTTTCTATTCAACGCCAAACCCACATTCCAATAACCTCTAAACGTTTGACTACTTCCATTCTTAATGTGAATAATTATGTATGTTAGTGTTAAAATTAATAATTAATAGGCTTTAGACTGAAATTTACATTTGCATGAAAATAGATACTAGTCATTAACTTGCCCGGTTCGAGTCTTAATGGCAGGTGAAGGAAAAATACTCGCAATACCATTTTAGGTTTTGGAGTCATTAACGAAGCTTAAAAGCATTCAATCATCTTAGAAAATATGAAACAGGACAGCACCGACTTCCTGCAAATCCGAGTGGAGATATTTGTGGGGAGGAAGTTTGGCAATCGAGCGAAAAAACTCATTCCAATGACCCCAACACTTTTCTTTCGAATTCTGTCGAATCCGCCGACGGAATGGTATTCAGTGAGTGCGTTTGGCACACAGATACAGCGATGTATAAAAAGGCGTCGACGGCCAAAGCGATCTGGTGCCTTCAGAGATGGCCTCCCTCTTTCTACCGGTGCCGAATTCATTGGACATATAGACAGTGTGGTGTAAAAAGTGCCGTAATTCTTCTCTTCAGGAGGCGTAAAAACGGAAAGGAGTTTTGGAGGAGTCATCGGAACCAAAAGTTTTATTTGTCGAGTGAAAATACAGAAAAAATATATAAGATTTTTTTAAAAGAGCGCAGTTTACGCGAAAGAGAAAAGGAAGATTTAGGGAGTGGAGATATCGCGAGCAGATGGCAAAGAAACCATTGCCTCTCCTGCATCAGCCATATCAACTCAACCGAGAATTCGGAGATACATAAAGCAATCGAAGTTAAATATATGGTTCTTTGCCATTTTCGAAAATTTCTCGGAAGGATACATTGCAGTTAGAAGATGCAGAAAAGAAATGACCTAAATATAAAAATGAAACCAATAATTCTTCCAAATTGCGATAATTTTTCAATAACTTTGTAAAATTCAATATGGAACAGATTCTACAACAATGACGGACCAATTAGGTGTACTAAGTAATGCAGGTATAGGATGAGTATTTACATGTAGAAATATAATATTTGTTAGTATTACCCTCTGAAAATCACATGAACTCATCGGGTTTTCCTCGTAATTCCTTGCAGTTTTTACTATCTTTGATTGCGGCATTTCCATTAGAATAAAATTTCTGATAATCTAACCCAAAACAATTAATAGAGATTAGAGTTTGTTTTTCTTATGACGTTATATTGATATCGGAACCGCTCTAGTCTATGAAAGTTTTAATCCTGATATTTTGAAATTATGCGAAATCAGTCATCTAATTTGGCCAAAAGAGATTCCAAAACAGGATATGGTTTGAATAACATGGATAGAGAGCCACTCAATTAGTAAAATTGATAATTAAAAGGATCAAAGTCCAATCTCTTTTTTGCACTGTGATAACGTAATGAAAGTATATAATTAATAATAATAATAATAATTTATTTAACACATACAGGTTAAATTCCCACATAGATGTGTTGTATTATAAGAACAATAAATAAATAATAAGCACTATAAACAGTGAGTGAATGTGAAAAATAGATGAAAAGAACATAATGATAAAGAAGATGAAATGATGGAGAAGTAGGAAACGGGTGAAAGAACAAAATAGAGGGAGGAGAAAATAACTTGAAATTAGGGTAATGATTTTATGAGATTCCTGCGGATCTGTGATATTGAATCGCAGAAAAAGACAGCGTTCCTTCTGGAAAAAAATAAGTTTGCTTCCCTCATGATTCGTGGGATCGGGGAAAACTTGAACTCTGCACTGAGGTTCGTAGAACACATGTGTACTCCTTAACCCGAGTTGTGGCACAGACACACCACAGAGATTGGTTAGCTGGGGGCAGTCAGTCCTGTCTGTAAAGAGTTTTTCTAAGAAAAGGACATCTGCAGCCTTTATCCTAGACTCAGGAAGGGGAAGATTGAGATTCTCACAAAACTGAGGATATTTATCTTCGGAATAATCCCAGTTTGATCTAAAACAGATCCATTTGACGAAGCGTTGCTGAATTTTCTCAACACAGCGCACTTTCTTCTTGCGGTGGGGACTCCATGTTACACTCGCGTATTCGATAACTGGCCTGACAATGTTGCAAAAGGTTTTTACTACGGTTGGTAGTGAGAAGTTTGAGTAAAATAAAAAATAGAAGGCCTATCAATAAAATGCGAATTGTACGAGAAGAGAAAAATAGTGACTTGGCTGGGTTTCGAACTAAGGATCTCCCACTTTCCGGGCGGTTGTTCTAACCACTAAACTACCGAGCCACGTCCCCTTCTGTAACTGGGGGATTTTATTAGTCAGTCACTATTTTTCTCTTCTCGTACAACCTTTTGGTAAGTCTTACGCTTTCCTGTGCTAAGTCTAACTCCATTTACATCATTTGTAAAATGCACTGTTGAAGAGTCTTTAGAAAGAAGAATAATCAGCCAGAACTATGCACAAAAAACAAGGACAAGTATTAATGAAATAGGAGTACTAATCAAATAAATGAGGAAATTATATTTTCTTAAAAATACCAACAAATAATAGCGGAACAAAATAATTCTCATTCATCTTCCAGTAATGGAATACTATTCCATTTAATATCAGTGGATTTTCCCATAAATACAATCCGTTGCATTACATTTTCTGAGAGTCATACAAATCATCCACGGCTTTTTTATTGAATTCCTCTCACTTTTTGTGTTTCCAAATTATCCGTCCCAATCGAGAAAAGGCCCTTCACAACGATATAATCAACGCAACCTTTTATCCCATTATTTTTTCATATTTCCTTATCCATCGCGCTTAATTCGAGACCCTCAATTTTTCCTCGAGATAACTAATTGGAGAAATCCGATGTGTCGCGATCGCTTCCCCGCCTTTATCTTTTCCTCCTATTTAAATCCCATCTCTCAAGCGTCCTATGCCTCTTCGATTTTCTCCCGAACGGATGAGTAAGAGAGGGATTCGGCGAAAGTACGAAGTAGAGGAATGTAGCAACCAGAAATGGACATGCAATCGGGGAATGTGAAGACATTCGTGGATTTGAGATTCAGAAAAACTAAACGTGTTGGTATATGATGGTTATAAGGGTAGAGCAAATATTTCTAGATAGACGTGTTTTATTACCTAATGGAGATATGATAAGGGTATATAAGGGATAAATCTTAGGTTTAACTATAGAAGGATATAATAAGGGATGAATATAAGATTTAACTATGTAAAGAAAAAAACTCATTACTTAAGATTAAGAGTCAGCCCTTTTCTTTATAATTGATACAAAGTCAAGTCTCACCTGAGTACTGGACAATACGCTTTCACGGTATTTAATGAGGAAAGAAAGTCAGTAGTGCGTGAATAGTTCCAAAGTAAATGGCATACGAAAGCATCGTTCATACCGCGGTTAATTGCAGGTACTATTCATTCCTGTAATGAACAAAACTGACAATGAGACAAATGGATGGTTGAAAAGCAGATTTTTCTCAGTGCAGTTCCAAAAAATAGATATAGAATTACGCAATGCAAACGACATATAAAGCTTTTTGAACTTCTGGCAGCGAACTACCAGGAAAGCATTCCTTAGGTCGTCTCGCAAGGATAGCGTTTGCAAGTAAATGTTAGTTCAGCAGTCTGAAGCGCCTAAGAACCCTCGATGAAATCGATTGTCCTGGACTAAATCACCGAGTAGGACCGTGGGTGCTAGTAGGTTCCTCTCCCTACGATGTGGTGTCGTGAGATGGGCAAAGGTCAGCGTCTGGGGGAAGGGACCACGTATGGATAACGCCATACGGATTACACATATATATGCTCGCTTCCTCAGTCAATTCTATTTCAGAATATTTATAAATGAAAATTCCATACTGAATTTAAAGAGACATCTGTCGCGTCAATGCCAAAACTAATTATCACATTATAACTTGGTCGCCATATTATAGTTTTTGTGACAAAAACTAAGTATTTTTATTTAATTGTAAACCTACCTAAATGGAGTTCCACGCAGTCACTGCTTATTTTTATGGATACGATCCTTATTAAATTCCTGACACTTAAAAGCTGCTTGACGCTATAACACCAACGAAATCACCGTGCGGTCTGGAGCACAATTGATCAAAGGTAGCAAACCCACGAACGCTTCACGTCAGCTATTGCCAAAGGTCGTCGATGAAATTTAAACATTTTTCAGGTAATCTCTGAGCGACGAAAAAATCACCGCGAAAAACACGTGTTGAGGTTTGGAGGGGCGTCCGTCGAAAGAGGCGACAATTTCCGCCATCCACTCGAGTTGTCAAAGATAAACGCCCTGCGATTCACGAGTCACAACGGGACGCCAATTAATTACGGAAGGGCAACGCTTAAGAGGAGCAGCCAAGCGGTGAAAAGGAGTTGCGGCAGGAATCAGTGGATTCGTGGGAGAAATGCAATCTTCCGAGGAAGGCCTAACGCCCTAAATCACGTGAAACATTAATAAACTAGGAAGTGACGGTTTATCGGAAAGTGTTTTCTTACCCCGATGTTCGTACGCAACTTGAGCCCGAGCCGAACAGTTAATAACCCTAATTGTGATTCGTGTATGTTTTGAAGGATAGCTCTAGAAACATTCCAATTACATAGAATTAACGAACTTTAACATAATTATGAAAGAAAATATTTAATTTTCAGCTAACCAAAGCTATGATAATGCTTGGATTCCCCCTCTCCTTAATAAATTTCCAGCTTAGTGATAAAAAGAAGAGAATAGTCTTTAAAATGATGGAAACGGATAGAATACCTATCCAGAAAATGGGAGACCTGGGTTCGAGTCCCAGTTGGGTCGCAATTTTTCACCCATTTTATGTACAATCTTGTAAAACGTTGAAGTATTAGTAACTAGGTAAGGATAAAAAATCTGACGTGGCCAGCACATGACTTTCTCCATATGTAAGACGTAAATATTTATCTACGACATTATTTTCGAACTCTATATTCAATCTAAACTTGGAAGATAAGTGATTAATTTATATCATATTATCTTTTACGTCACAAACATTACCAATAATGTTTTTATGGGCATGTTCGATGAAAAACGATGAAATTGGCCTATCGCCCACAGAGTACATAATCAGAAACTTCCGGTTTATCAGTATTTCATGAATAACTCGTAAACAATTAGTTATAAAAAATTATGTTTTACAAAAAGTTACAGTAAATTACAATTTCTAAACTTTTATAAATAATAGTATATACCTAAATATCAGATTAATGGAGATGTTTTGCCAAAACGGAAACGGGCATCGACAAATAAACCTCAAATATCGGTTAACCGATTTACTCCAAAAACTAATCAACTCTAATGGCACTAAAAAAAGTATTATTATGAAATTTGGTGTTGATAAAATAAATAATTTTCATGTTAGAGCGCCCACAAAGTACATAATCAGCTACTTCCAGTTTATCAGTAGTTCACGAATAACTCCTAAACAATCAGTGATACAAAAATATGTTAAATACAAAAGTAATAGTAAAATACATTATATAAAACTTTTATAAAATATAGTATATATCTAATTATCATATTTATGGAGATATTTTGCAAAACCGGAAATTGGCTTCGAAGAATAAAGCTCAACTTCCTGTTTACCGATTTACTACAAAAACTAATCAACTCTGACAGCACCAACCACAGTGCTATATATAAAGTTTGGTATTGATACAACTAATTGTTTTTACGTTAGATCGCCCACAAAACCAGACACACACACATACACACAGACATCATTCCGAAAATGGTCAAAACGTGTTCTAGGGACCCCAAAACATGTATTTCCGTTGAAGTCGATTTTTTCCATGAAAACAATACTTTCTCTATACTACGTATATGGAGAAAGTAAAAATAGAATATTCCGATCTTGAGCACATGGATGGATTGAAAGGTATTGTTGTTATTAGCAGTGGCTTAAATCTATATCCGATGACACTATCCTCGAATATCAATTGTTTGAATCCAATCGCTAATTAGCACACGGGAATCATACAATCAAAACCAGCTTTCGATAACATTCATCCAAAAAGTATCAAAGCGATCATCCCACGCAAATGTCCCGTTATCTTAAATCGAATCTATATTCAGTCAGCTGAATTAAATAAACTTTCTGGTAATATCCGAAAGAAAGAGATTGCAGAGATATTTGTAGAGACAAATGATGATCTAAAGCTCATTCCTAACATTCGTTTTGGTTCAAGAATAACTTTAATTTCCAAACACAGCTCGGAGAAGAACACGAGCTATGTTTCATGTGAAACATAGGTCGTGAGCGTAATTAAATTATCAAGCTCATAACGTGTGTCATAAGTGAAAGAAAACGAGTACTTCCGTATTACATGAGTTCAAATACTCATTAAAATGACGAGCAGAGATCTCTTATGAGAACATTTCCTAACGTCGAAATGATACGGTTCAAGATAATCAGATTTCTGGTGACACCGTTTACAAATCTCCCACTTCCGGATTCTTGGGCTTCCAACTAATGGTGAATGTAAAGAACTTTCTTCCTCGAATTTTCTCATTCAAACGCAGCATTGATAACAGAATGATGAAATATGTTACGGATTTAGACTTCTGGCAGTTACATCGAGGGAATCGATTTAAGGGTGAAAATGGTAATTCAGTCACATCTTTCTTCTCAAGAAGAGCACTTTCATTCTAACCGAGAAAATTTCAAATTCATAGTCCAGGTCACTGACTTCTACATCTACATCTACATTAAGCCGCCTTTCGGCGTGTGGCAGGGGGTGTAAACACCAGTTGTATCTAAACTACTTCCTTATTCGGTTATTGTCACGTAGACATGGGCGCCGTTATGATTTTTGTCAGCGGCGGCGTAGAGGGAATATGAAGCCGGCGGCGGCGGCGTAACGGCGTGAACGCTGACTACTTAATCGTCGGCGGCGGCGCGGCGTAACCGGCGGCGTGTAAAATTTCGTTCGTATACGGCAGGAAAAAAGGCGAATAACTCAAATATCTGAGAGTACATTATTACAATTATATCATATCAATAAAGACAAAGTAGAGCTATCTTGAATACGCAGCACAATGGGCTACAATCGAAAAAACCTGGCAAAAAATCCTTTTCTTGAGTGCGGACTTTAGTACTGGCAATTCTCGAATAAATCCTGCCTATTACTACCAAACTATTTACACTGATTTCTACCTATTAAAATTCTAAAGGTGGTCAAAATTGACCAAAATTGACGAATAATGCCAGGTTTAGATTTTTGCAAAATTCTTCAGCCTCAAACCAAACCCAAATTTGCAGAATCATCGGGAAAAATCAATACAGTGTTAAATAATCAACCCTTAAGCATAATTATGCTTTTTTAAGTGATCACAGTTGAATATTTGAATTATTGCATCACTTCCATCAGATCTCTGGATTGGCCTCTTATCCTCTCTCGGACCCTCCGATTTAAGGAAAAATAGCTCACATAAGACGCTGTTTGGGAATATTATATGCAGAACTTATTGAGGTATGGAAATGCGAAGTTTCAAAGTTCACACTCAAAAAATATTTCCTTATTCTTGGCCAGCATTTTTCGATTCTAGCTCGCTCTGCACCGTAAAGGGGTTAATTTGGAAATACGTTGCTTTCCTTATTTTCACAAAAGCATGCTTCTTATAATTACGCTACATTACTTTAAGAACGTTTAAAGAGTGGTATCACAAATTGGGCACAGATAGCCAATAGAATGTCGATAAATGGATGTACTATTGTTGTGAATTAGTTTTAACACCACATTTGCGCCACATTTTTCAAGTATGGAATCCAGGAATAGACGTTCAATTGAAATTTCCAGAAAATAAAAAAATGTATAAATGATGAACGAAAATCAAAAAAATTAAGTTTAAACAAACTAAAAGAATAATAAGCAAATGAATGAATGAGAGGAGTTTAAAATAAATATATTTATAACATTCATCAGTAGGTTAAGCCCGGTTCACACGGTGTATGTTTTCTAGCTTGATTCTTTGCGTGGATCTCTGCATGCTTGCTAGCAGTAAATAGTTCAGCTAGCAACGCATAGCAACCAACCATCAGCGAAACATGCAGGAAAAATAGCACCTGTCCTATTTCTCAAAATCAAGCAAGGGAGCATGCCCAGCAGCAGGCAGACACGAAATTTTCATGCTAGCGAGCATGCAGGGTTCCACGCAAGGAATCAAGCTAGAAAACATGCACCGTGTGAACCGAATTTTACTCTCTGTCAACAAAATCATTGCACAACGCATAGTTGTCATGGATGAATACCATTTTATTCTATCTCTGCGGCTCTAGTCCGCTTTTCTTATCGTTGAGAGGGAGCCCTCATATACTAAAACTCCTCTCAATGGGAGTGCTGGTTGCGGGAATACACTATGTTCTAATAAAGATATTCAAACCGATAATAATGTCTAAGAACTCTGGATTAGACGTTTTTTTATAAATCAAAATATGCTTCAATTATTAGGAATTGAAGTTAATCCAGGAAAATACTGTTGTACCCCATGAAGAAAATTCTCATATTGCAGTTAACATTTTGGTTTACATATATGTTCAAGATGGTTTTTATCAAAGTATGCACATAAATTATGATACGTAATGAATACACATTGCTTGCCATCAGGGCCGGCTTTTGACAATTGGCGGCCCCAGGCAAAACGCATTTGGCGGCTCTCCCGTTTGTAATATTGCAAATTGAATAATGGTGTAAACCTGACAAAATATAACAACAGGCTCTTTTACATTGAATAATAAACTAAATTATTAAGATTCTTTCTATCTAATTTTTTTGTGAGTTATTGGAGAGTCAATTAATAATAATAATCTTGTAATGTAATAATTTGGCCAAAATTTGGCGGCCCCAGGCGACCGCCTTATTCGCCTTCCCATAAAGCCGGCCCTGCTTGCCACTACTAAAATGCCCAACGTATCTCAAACGGCCCCATGTTCATAAGAGAGATTGATGCACGTAGTAGAAATATACGCGATGAAAGAGAAAGTTAGCCTAAATTAATTTTAATATTATACCACATGGAGACAAGTAATTGAAAGCTGTTCAGTTAAATTTAATTATAATTAATTATTATCATATTTACATGGAAAAATAAGAAAAGATAAATATTTAATTGAAAAATTTGGAAAATCGTAGCGAACTTGTTTGTACTTGTTCTTTAATACTCACTCTCATTTCAGAAACGAAGAAGTTCTTATTCTTGATAATTTTCTTCCTTTTATGATCTTTTTCCGATACTTTTAAATTTCCTGGTAAATATTCTGGGAAAATACATCTGAAAATTTTGAAGGGAATGTCGAGAGGTTTGAGAAAAATGCGTTCAAAAATAGTTTCCTAGCTTCCAGTGAGATACTATTCTGAGAAAAGACTAAATTTTATTTTTGTTATTTTAAATCCCTATTTTCTATTATAAACATTCGAAAACGAACATACATTGCGGAAGTTACATCTTCCGCAATGTATTCTATGAATTATATTACGTATGAAATATATTATTATATATACGTATTGTGAAATATTCTACCAAGAGCTTGGTAACGAAATCAAGTTTGCAATCGTACCTACTTTCATTGCTGAGAAAAATTTGTTTTACATAATCGGTAACAATTTTTTCTGGTGGCTAGGAAATATATTAAAATTTTTAATTTTGATTCAAAATATATACCGCAATAATGTGTTAATTCAATTAATATTTTTTGCGATATCATTTTCAAATTGGGCGGTCTGTTTTAGAGCGTGTAATATCGGGAACTTATTTATTTTATTTATTTCTGACTGCGATAAAGTACCAAAAAGGAAAAACAAACAAATTTCTATTACATAGTTACACATTACACATTCAATATCTATTCAGGGTGTCCCAAAAGTCATGGACCAAACGAAACACTGAGGTAGAACATTACATGGGCTACAGGTTTGCAATTCATTTTGTTGTCCGATCTTCTTTTGTTTTCGAGCTACGAATTTTTTTCGTATTTTCTGAGAAAACCATGACTTTCCAGACATTTGTGGTCATGGTTACGTAAGTATTTGAGATGCATTGTTTAATGTTTTCTCTAAAAATGCTAAATAGTTGTTGTAACTCACAAGAGAATATTTCTTACCCTTACTCTTACCGTTCAGCCAAAATAAAATTTCAAATTCTTAAATTCTCAAAATTCCGAACTTTGACAAAATCTTTGAGGGCAATTAAAAAAAAACCATAATAAAAAAAAATTTGTCACGTATCTTAAAAAACTTTCTCAATGCATCAGCTATTTACCACGTAAATTTTGTTGGGTTGTCTTTACGGCATCATACCTAAAATTTGATTCGAAACATAGTAAGTCGATGATTCCCAGTTCTAACAAACAAGTCAAAGCCTCTTTAAACCTTAAACTGGAGTCATTAATGTGTTTAATTATCGAAAAAAGAAAACGTTTTACCATTTAACGTGGCTGTTGCACTCTTCGGCGGTAAGTTAAAATACCCCCTTCCCTCATTACTTGCTTTAATCAACAACAATACCCTTCGAGAGTACTACAATGTACGGACGATTGTTGGGAGCCGCGGCGTAACTAAGCTTTCGATTAGAATTAGATTAGAATTTGTAATGTGTTCTGGCATCGAACTCAGAAACAGCATGGTCTTATCTATTTTTTTTCATAAACCAAGTCTTGATATACATCTTCTATCTAAGCTAGAACTTCCTATCATATCGATAATAGATCTAAAGGAATATATGGGAAAAGTAGGACGTCATTTGAGGCAGTTGCAGCAAATATTTCTGCTTGAGTTTTCACACATAGTTAGAGACGGTAATCCTTTGCTGTTTTGCATAGTATTTATCACCAGGAGGACCCGGGTTCGATGTCGGACAGAGAAATTTCAGCGAATTTTATGAATATTTTCAATACTTTTTCTACTTTTGATGACCCTTTCGATATGTTGTCGACTTGAAATTTGTGTTATCAACATACTTGCAGAATGCAAGCAGCATTTAACTCGTATCAAGCTAAAATTTGGTAGAACTTGTTTTTCTGTGGACATTCTTGTTTAAGTTTTATTCAACTCAAAACTCAAGTAACTATAATGGAAAGACTGGCAATAAATAGATTTTTCATTTATTTAAAATTAATAACTTTGTTTACTAATAATATATGATATAATAATTTATAACTCCTTTAAAACTTATGTCTGATAATTAGAAACAAGTTTCCGCAAATTCTAAGACAAAAAACTACAAATATGTGAGGAAAACTATGCGTTAAGTGATAGCCGCCTGAGTAAAGTGCACCCCGCCCGGGCAAGGCACACTTGTCAAGTGAACACCACTTTCTGGTGGGACTCACTGTACAGTGACTCCTGCCCGTTAAGTGCTCCTCGACTCCTACACCGGCACCTATTTTGCCGGCACGTGTGCAAACGGCCTAATCGTAACACGTATCGATATCACATATAACTCAGCGCCCTCGTGGAAAACCAGAGATGTATTCTATCAGTTCAAAGCGTATCTCTTCGAACTACTTGTCAGCATATTTTCGACTGTGGGACCTTGTTTTTAAATCCAAGCCACGCCGCGCCGCCGCCGATAAAATTTCCGGCGGCGCAAAGTGTGATATTTTCGTAATCTAGAGGGACAAAAGTCAATTTTCTTGCTTGTCAAATCGGGTCAAATTTTTGTATAGTTATGAAGAAAACAAACCATACTAACTGGATCTAAGGTTTATATTTCACAAAAATCGCGCCAACCAATAGAAAAAAGGGTCGAACCCTCTGACAATCTGAACTCAGCATGTCAAGTGTTCTAAGCGATAGCGTCGTTCGTATAAGTTTACTTTAAGAATACACAGTGTTTCGGTGTGCTAGTAGCCGTTGTTTTTTTCTATTATTATAATACAAGTACCAAAGTTAGTTTACATAATATTTAACTTTAATATGTGTTTTAATTTAATCACGAGCATCATTCGAATTGATCGCCGTTTTTTTCCGTATGAGAAAAACGTATGAGTCAGTTTGAACTTGAGTTTTAGTTTATTATATTGCATTATACCAATATGCAATGGTATTTTCCTGAGAGAATGACTTTTTAAGTATATGAAATACTTGAATTTGAATATACTTTCCTTACAAATTAATTAGTCGCGTCAGGGGTAAATATGACCCCAAAATTATCTGAATGTTTAAAAACGCTTTCAACGATAAATCAACTGATTCAATTTATAAAAGTTCATGAATGATTCTTTAAAAAAGCGAATGTAGCTTTTTAGCGAAATATTATTTTCCATTTATTATTAATTAAATAAAATGTGTAAATATGTACCGAAATTGCAGTAACTTACATAATTGATATTTTTTCCTATTAAGAATCAACCTAACAGTTTCATACTTTTGGATTATGTAGTAAAGGATTTATTATTTTGATTTTATTTAGCAAAATTACACTATGTGTTAAATGCCATCTGTCGGAAAATAATAAAAATTGATTTCACTTCTTTCGGGAAAAAGTCAAATTATTGGAGGAATTTTCGATTGTTTTATGACACTTTAAGTTTAGAGGTTTTCGATAATGACAAAACAATTAGTAATACTTTGAAAATCGTAAAATCAATCCTTATCAGCGCTACCAACCAAAAAAAAAGTGTTATCTAAAACTTTTTTAGCAGGCTTAATTTAGAGGAAGATATGTGAAAAGTAGGACCTCGTTTGAGTCAGTTACAGCCAATATTTCTGCTTCAGTTTTCACACATAGTTAGAGGCGGTGATCTTCTGTTGTCCTGCATAGTATTTATCACCAGGAAGACCTGGGTTCGATGCCAGACGAAGAAATTGCAGCGAATTTTAAGAATGTTTTCAATACTTTTTCTACTTTTGAGGACCCTCTTGATATGATGTCGACTTGAAATTTGTGTTATCAACATGCTTGCAGAATGCAAGCAACATTTTACTCATTTTGGAAATACATGAAAACAGATTTACTCCGTGTAAACATTAGAATGGAATCTTAGATTTTATTAGAATGCACTTGTGCTTTTTAAGTAGACGCACAAATGTTACGTCTTGTATTCCCATGTTTTCAATATGGGTTTCATGCATTGCTCTTTCAGATGTTGTGAGGGTTACTTTGTAGACGCTCGGCGACTCCGTCGCCGTAGCTCCACGCCGCTACTTTGTAGTTTGCGCGGCATTGTAGCGACCGTGAGGCGGGACGACGTTGTGTCTACAATGTAGGCACAACTGTAGTTACAATATAATGATAGCCCGCCTCCGGGGACTATTTAAGCCGTGCATTTCGTTTCGAGGGACAGTCTGATTCCGACTCCCAACGACTTCTGTGCCCTAAGGGTTGGCTGTGGTCCACCAGCGACCATAAGTACGACGTCCAAGCTATTGCACTAACAGTTGGCTGCGGTCCCCCAGTGACCACAAGTTCCACTTCTGGGCCTCTGTTAGCTGCTGCGGTCCCCCAGCGACCCCAGGTTGGACGCTCTGCTTCTGGGCCTCCCAATAGTGGCCGCGGTCCACCAGCGACCCCAAGTCGGTATCCTAGGAGTCACCCCTCAGGTAATCTATTCATTGCTCATTAAATCATTTAAAAGTCACTGCACGATTGTCATTAACCGTTACCCAATGTCGTCGCGACACAAACTTATTTTAAACAATGATAAATAAGTTATGAATGTTTGAATTGTTTGGTCTTATAAACAAATTAATTACGAAACAATCTATATTGAAAAGCATTTGTTACGCGCCTTTAGCATTTGCTCAGAATACTTAAACAAACTCAGTTTTTATTAATTTTACCGGCTGTATTTCTGTGTGCTAGTGGCAGTTATGTGTTGCTATCATTATTATAGAAGTATCAAGGTAATGTTGGGAGGCCTGACGATCGCGTGAAACCAGCGCAGTTCACTTGGTTGCATGGGGCGCGTTGTATTTTGGACCACGCTGGGGCTTCCCCAAACACTGCTTTTCGCTCCCCGTACCCCCTAAAGTGTGACAAAGACTATATAAAGCCGATCAAAAAGGCACTAAAGCTAGATCCGAAATTTTTACTCGCTGATGCCTCCCACTGAGCTAGCTCCACCTCGGTCAGCGGCAAACCTGCTAGAAAGACTGCCCTCCCGATTGGACTCCTAAGTGGTTCTTAAGGTACGCTCGTTTATTGTATTGTTGTAGTTAATTGTGGGCCAACCTGTGGGTTTTATAAATGTCCTTATGACAGTAAGTTTAAATAATATTTTACTTTACTATTTGTCTTAAATTTGCTTGCACATATCTTCAAATTAAATATAAGTATTCATTAATTACAGATGACTACTCCAATTTCAGCAGCAGTACCAAAAAGAAACTAGAGAATTGTATATTAGAGAGTACTCATGGTTCGCTATGCCAGTAAGCGTGCATAAAATTCTATTTCACGGCAAAGACATTATAGATTCGTGTATTCTTTCGATAGGCCAACTTTCCAAGGAGGCACAAGAGGCCCGCAATAAGGACAACAGGAAATTTAGGGAACTATTTACTAGGAAGACATCAAGGGTTAATACGAACAAAGATTTAATGAACAGAATTACTCTTTACTTCAGACCCATTTATAGCAAGCATACGATCACATCCTAAAACCAAACGAAACAAAATCAGTAGGGAGGTATGTGACCTCTTAGAGATGAGAGCTCCAGCTCCAATGGATCAGCTCCTTTCTGATTCCAAAGAATCAGAAAGTGATATCGAAGAATCTGAAGTTGATTCCGAATAATCCTCTAATTCATATTATATGTTGTATTATATTATATTCCTTATTTTTCCTTTCAATTTGTTTTGTGATTACAAATTATTACTTACTAATTTTATGTTTTACTGTACCAATTTTATTGCACATTGATAATCGATCAAATTGAATTGTTATTATTTATAATTAAACTATGTTAAAAGATATCTTAACAATTTCCTTCCTTAGATTTAAATAACCTCATATCCCTCTCCTTGCTAGCGGCCGTCACCGTTTGCGCTTTATCTCTTTGGGCCTGTGTGTCTTCTTTGTGTGTGGTTTTGTTTATGCTTCATGTAAATACTTCTCTCGCATTCCAAGACTCAATTCCAGTTAATAACTCAAGAAACACAAGAGAAATTAAGATATTTTTCTAACTACACTTGATTCGCGTAGGCAGGTAAGAAAATTGACTTTTGTCCCTCTAGATTGCGAAAATATCACACTGTGCGTCGGCGCGCCGTAGTTATTTCTTCGGCGGCGGCGGCGTGCCCGATAGTGTCGGCGGCTGGCGTAATCGGCGCGGCGCCCATCTCTAGTCTATATGTATAATAGATAGATATGAATGAATCCGGAGAAGGAATTATATATAATAGATATCTTACAGCATTAATTGTATCTGGGCATTCATTTTCCATGTCTTCTTATGGAATTATGCATGAGCTCGAAATCAACAATCGCCTTGGTCGTCTGGGGGATGTGTTGTTTACGACCTCGAAATTTCGATAAAATGTTCACGTACTTTATCTAATTGTGCGCAATTTCGAATCGAAAACGATATTCCATGACCAAAATAGAAATCTCTATTCTATTCTCCTTCTTTTGGTGCTTGATTCGACTTTCTAGGACAATTATTTCTAATTTGATTTAGAAAAAGAAATGAATCCTGCTAAAGAAAACTGACCTCTACGTGTATTTCTTATAGAAATGTTATGACCCGTCTGGGTTCGAACCGTGGACCTTAGGGAAATTAAAAGTAGCCTATACTCTGCGCGGGGTTGACTTTTAATGATGTAGAAAATTTCAAAGTTGTGCGACTCTCGGTTCTCGAGTTTTTAGCGAACATACACACACACCCACACTCTTTTTTATATTATAGATTTCTTCCGAGATCACGTTCAAAATTTCATTCGGAAAGTTGAGGTGTAGTGTTAAAGTTACAGCGCGGTTTAGCATAAATCCTAAGAGTTTAGGTCCGAAGAAAATTATATTAAAATTCCGTGTTAATCGTAGATGAAAAAAGAGTGGAAAAGCGAGTCATATATTTGATAGAGTAATTTCGGTTTCATGTATTATACTAAGGGCGGGGAATCTTTTATGATGTTTTTTATCCAGGATATTAAATAACAACATTCCGTTCTGATGAAAAAATATTGCACATTTAAAATCGGAAATAAATATTAATGGTTTATCTGAAAAGAATTGAAATGAACGACCCATACATTCCAAAGTGACAGAGACCCTATGATACAAATTGGAATTCCACTAAGGGCCGTGAACTTCCTCTGTTATTCATGAATCCAAATAGTTCCATGTCGAGGTGCTTCTATGAAAAACACTGGTATTCACTCACTTCCGAGAACCCCGTGTACTCAACGATGCGACCTTCACTCCCTCGTGGTTGCCAGCTATTGCTAATCGTTCTCTGGTTTATCTCCAAATTACTCCTAAGGAATTTGTCAACACTGCTTTGCAATGAAGCAGCTCTCTGCATAAGAATTGGGGGAAGGCATACCAAAGGTATTCGGAGATGGGGTAGGTTGTCGACGTTCCACCCAATTAAACCGAAAAAAAGAAACAATTTCTCTTGTAATGGGGCATGCTTCACCAATTTCATTTAACGCGTTGAAAGAAAACGCGGAACAAATTAACTCAAGTCCGAATATATTTAAATATCTCTCAGACGGTAGCTTTTTAACTTTTATACATCAATCTATATCTTAAAGGGTAAACTATTTGATTGATGGTATGTCATCAGAACTATATAAGTTGATTGCAAAGATAATAATTTCTTATTTCTAAGAATAGTAGAATTTAACAGTACGTTTACGTCCATCTCTTATAGCGATTCTTTACTATTTGTTCCACTGACAAAGTGTACACACTTTTAAGTCCACTTATATCATTATTTACTAGTCGTCCAATATATCAACAACAAAGACAAATGAATTGCGATACACGTTTAGGCGAGCACTAAGCGGTACTCAACGTATTCACAGGGACGTTAATCGGCCGTCAGCTAACCGCGGTTACGAAAACCTCGGTTACTGTTGGTGCACTCCAAACTTAAGTTGACCGCGGTCAGCTAACGGTGGATTTAACCGAGATTGGTGCACTCGGGCCAATGAGTCTTCCATATCACATACTTCTCGTACTGAGAGACTTGCGGCTAAATCATACCTTTCGAATAAATATCTTGGTGCAACTGAATCGTGAATTGAAACGTAGAACACCTTATCAAAGCACAAGATAGATACGGCATTGCAGTTTGCTGTTAATTTGGAAATTTCCAAAAAATCAAAAATACACATTCGATTTCAACTCCACTTCACATATCCTACGAATACTATGTTTTCAGATAAAACAATTTATATGATATAAAACCTTTCCTTAAAAATAAATGCATATTTTAAATGAAATATTGTGGTTTTAAATTACTATACATACGCAGAATTCGACCTTTCAAGTTAAAAGCCCTGTAAGTTTTTATACTCAAATTTTTTTTGCACTTACAAAATAGATGGCAAAATATTAATTAAAATAGATTATTATAACTAAAATATAATGCTGAATTGCAAGAATAAGCAATTTGCTATTGAATTCTATGGTATTAGGCCGGACTTCGTGGAAAGCCACAATAATAAATAACTAAAGTACTTCGTAATTTCCACAATATTATTTATTTAAAAAACGACCGGTTTCGGCTTACGCCATCCCCACCTGAGGTGAAATTACGAAGTGCTTTACTAATTTCTTAATTTGCTATTGCTAGCTTTTTATAGTTACAATTCAAGCAAAGCAATGGCCAAAGTGACATATATCCTAGTTAATTGAAAGATTGTTGCATATATTTCAATGAGAATATATGAGTATTTTAGAAAATATTTAAATAACAATTTCTAATTATATTTGTTTCTTCTATGAAATAAGTTTTTCGGATTTTATGTATTATTCGGATTGCTATATTAAAAATTACAGGGTAATTTGCATTCTATATAGTTGAATTCTGCAAATCTATGAAAATAGGTTTGCCACAATAATCCAATTCGCTAATGCTATCTTAATTGCGAAATATGTTTTATATATACGGTTATTTACTACGTAATGCTTAGAAAAGTATACTTATTTGTTACATAAACATTCAGCAATCTACTAATTTAAGTTTCAAATATATAGCTTTGCTGATACAAGTAACCCTCTGTTTTTAGTTTAATTCTCTTCCCCGTTTTTACTCTGAAAATTTTTTTTTGAACCACCCCCCCTAATCATTTTCCTGGTGTACAAAGAAAATTTGGCTCCGGTAGATATTTACGCTCTTCCCTGTGACAGATTTGGCAAAAGTTTGAAAAGAAAACCAAGATCTGAAGACATATAAATAGAAATAGGAAGCAGTAGTACCTCAAATAAATTTTACCCGGGTTGGAATCAACGTTTTATTCTCAGGAGATTTGAAAAGAAAACAGAAAGAGGAGCCCAAAATATCGAATATGCAGTGAGAGTTGCACGAGATTGGAGTTATAAAAGCTTTATCGAGGTTTATTGGATCCTTCCGAAACGGCAAAAGTAGAAAAAAGATGAGAAATGAAAATATTAAAGCTGAATAAAAGATTGGAAATAGGAGTTTATATGGAGCATTAACGCATGAAATGAAATATATGAAAGGCAATTTTGTACAGAGATTTTTCTTAGATTTGCCTCGATTATAAAGGAAAAGTTGAAATTGAATTCAATTCAATAAAGAATCGGCGGCAAGAGTTTACATTGAGAAATAACCAGTAAAGGCGTTCTGACGAGGTTGTTAGTTCAGTAATTCCCTAAATTCAGTCTTTCTCGTAAAAAAGACCTATACTTGCATCTTCTTATTTATAATTGCGATAAAATAATTCGCTCACTGAGATCATGCATCCATAAAATGTTGGGTATGGTTTAGAGAAAAATATATCTGTCATCTACTCTGTCACAGTCATGTTCTTGACTTTAATGGTCTGAGTGTTGCTACTGAGGTGTTAGTGATGAAAATTAATGGTAAATAGGTCGTTTCTTATGGAATGAAAAGAAAGGTGTTACTCGTTCATCCATTTTACTTCACATAGCATTCTAGATTAGAGAGGAAAGCAAAGACCTCACTTCTCATCTTGTCTAGTAGTTTAAATTATTCTCTCTTTGCTCTCCGTATGTATGTATTGTGTATTAATGTTAAAGGAGATGTGATTTCAACCAAATTACCGGCTGAATACTTTAAAGGCGTAACATGCGTTGTTTAGGTGAAATAAAACGAGTTCTGTCATTGCTAATTCTCTCTTGAGTTGTATGGCGTGTAACAGGATACTTAAGTAGTATGTTCGTCTTTAGTTTAAGTAGTCCGGTTTTCCCTGGAGTGAACTCTATCCCAGTAGGAGTCTGCGAAATGACCTTTGCTCATAGTTTGAGTTATCTGAGAGCTTTAATAAATACTACTACTACTACTCTACGTATTCATTGTTCTTTAGTTTTGGAGTATATAGTCCGAATTGTTTTCTAAACGTAGAATATAGAATAATGCAAGTCTTGCAAGGACGTAGAATGATTATAAAATATTGGACTGAATCCTAAGAAGGGAGACATATTTCTGAAAATAATAGCAAAATTATAGACCTCAATAGTACAAATCGTTAGGTTCAATAAAATTGCATTAACAGGAAATACAGCTTTCCCGATATCCTGAGTTAAAATAAATCAAAAGCCTAATTCATACGTCAACAGCCATAGAGTGTGTCAAAAGAAGAAAATTAAGAGACTAAGCACACTCAATTCATATTTTTCAGAAATTTAAATCATATTTTCCTAATTCTAAAGACAATGACAACTAGTGTAATTTTATAAAGGCAGGTATCCAAATCTTACCTTCATTCTCATATCGTAGTAGTAGTAGTATTAGTATTGTGAAAAGTGCTTCGACGGCTTAGGTCATTTCGCACATTGGCTCCTACCGGGAATCGAACCCGGGACCGCTTTCACCAAAGGCAAACGCGCTGTCCACATGACTATCCGGGAGCCATATTCTCATATCTCTATTTAGGTTAATCTAATTATATTTATAAGTTTATGTTTTTACCTCCTCTCTGGGCACTCCTCGTCTATCAGCTGAAAACGATCGCTCTTTTTCCTTCAATTTTCAACTTCCTTTCTTCCAACGTTCACTTCTTCTCTCCTCTTAAATCCATCCAAAATATGGTTGCGAGAGATTGAATTTTTATAATTCTATTCATTATTTAAATTAATTTATGTTGTTGATTTGTTGTTTTATTTTGTTTTCACTGATTGTTGTTTTTTCTTTGCTTCTTGTTATTTATTCAACTGTAATTGGCCTCGTGCTATTTGTTGATACTTAATGATAAATAAATAAATTATTTGAGCTCTAATTATAAATAATAAAAAGTATTATAGCACGTCAAATCATCTGCTCAATAGTGGAGAAACTACAGGATCGAGTGCTCCTATTAAAAGGGTACTATTCGATACTATGACAGTACATACTTTCACATATCATATAACTTTACATTCAGTTTTGGAACTACGAGGAGTTAGGACAAAAAGTTTAAGAAACTGGTAGATCTTTAACGGCTGACATGTGAACTTAAGCTGTGAGGGTAAAATCTTTTAGTCTTAATTATGTTATTACGAAAATAACTACTAACATATTACTTGTCATCAAGATAACTTTTTATTCCCGAATCTAATACGCGAACAAGTTTTGGAAGTAATTTTGTGGGAAAATTAAGAGATTGAAAGACGCTGCAATTCGTCGTGGTACTTGCAATTCATAAGTATTGTAATGCCAATCAATACAATCAGCTACCAATTATACTGACGATTAGAATTATTTTGCATCTTCAACCATTAAATAATATTTAATAATTATACTTTTTATAATATATTTAGGCAAATTTCAATTATTCATCATTCGGAATTAGATCAGACAGCTCAACGTTCCTCGAAGTTGGGGGTAGATGGAAATGGTGTTTATGCTTATGACATCTATAATCGAAAGATTCATACGTTAATTTTAAGGTACATACGTGAGTTTACGTCTGCCAGCAGATGTTACACAAATCAATAAAAGTAGCCGTATAAAGAAAGCATAATTCAGTTTAGTATGCGACGAAAACCACAAGTCGTAAGAATCCCTTTACTATTTAATACACAGCAGATATCGAGGTTGACTTAACGTCGGTAACGACACATTCTTTGCTTTATGGAGGTGACCGTTGTTGTTTTATTAAAATGCGATAAGAAATAATGCATTCAGAGGAACCCTTCCGATACCTACGTCGCACACGAAAAGCGAGGATTTATTTTGCTCGACTGGGATATCAGTGGCATGAATAAGAAAAGGGAGCGGAAGTGAAGGTCAAGGGAATGGTGATGAATAGGAAAGAAGAGTTCCTCTCATAGAGACTGTCGTTCCGTATTCCGGTCGCGATATCCACGAACGCCATTATCTAATGGCTTTTGTCCCTTCTTATTTCCGCAAGGCGGTTTACATAGATTGAAGACGGGGCGAAATGAGGGATGGAGCGTGTCGGGAGGGAGTTTGCGGAGGGAAATGAAGATAAAAAAGGCAGTCGATTTATTTGGACAAAGAGGGAAGCATAGCGCAGTAATTGAGGATGACTGTAAAGAGGAGACGTTCGAATTATCATTTCAAAGATAAATTGAAATCATAAGATTCTTTTTTATTTAGCATTGACACTCATTTAATTTCATTCCACTACTCAGAAATCTTATTTTAAATTGAATCTTCTCGGAGAAATTAATTTTGAGTTTAATGAAATGCATTTGGATGTATCAAAATCACATCGACATCATGATTATCCTAAGTAGTACTCTTTGAAGCATATTACAGGCATAAACGAAAAATTCTAAATCATTTGATCAAAAACAGTTTTGTTTCTTCTCGTTGAATTTATAACATTTTCAGATGTATAAATATAATGCTGAAAATTAGATACCAATCTGATTCTGCTCTATCTCAAAAATTAATGAAGTAATACTTCTTTATTATTCAAAGCAGTGGAAGGAAATCGTTTTGAGAGTGCATGCCAAATCTCTGATATGTTTTTTAAGAACATTTACATTTTATATCGAGATATTTGATTTGCGATTATATTAATGATTAAAAATTGAGCGAAAATACATGAAAGGTGTTTACGAATAAAAAATAAGAAACGTGTCCCCTAAAAACTAAAAAAATGAATTTGGGAAGAACTTCTCTCGCGTACCAGAAACGAGCAAAATATAAAATATGAAGGAAAAAGATAATCGGAATTGAATCGGCGAAATAGAATATAAAAATTTCATTGAATGTGAGATCCGAGAAATGGTTGCGATTCAATCTAAAGAGTATCTCAGGATGGAGAGCCTTTGGAAGGGAAGAACATTTTGGTGGAGAGAATTAAAAATAGTTTAAGCTGTTATAAAAGTGAGCGAAACTCAGTAAAACATTAGGAGAATGAAATATCAGTATCATGACTCTGACATTTCAGCAATAGTAATTAAAAAAGTAAATTTAAAATTAACAGTCATCAAACTTTATAAACTGCAACTTTAATGACTGCTCAAAATAACCCCAATTACTTTGGAAAACGAAGTTTGAGGAAAAGTAGAAATTAGGTTTATATTTAATATCAATCCCTAGTGGGCGAATTTTACTGTTAGGGGTCGATCTTAGTGCGAGTGTGGATTGAAGGATGTAAAATATAATTATTAGTAAATTATAGAAATGAAGCTTAACTTAGCACATGAAAGCGTGCGACTAAGGGTTAATACATAATGCCAATTGTATTATATACCTACACACATGAGATGAGCATTCGGACACAATAATATATTTTATTATAATTCCTGTATAGTTAAACAGATATAATTTTGAAATCTTACACGGTAATAGTTTTTATTTTTATTACGTCAACTATGTTATAGATGCTTCCCCAGAGATATACTGTATACATAGAGCATATAACCTAACAGCGTAAAGCAAAAGGGCCACTAATTTCGGATTTCTGCAGCGTATAGACTCGAACTTCCAAGTTAAAAAATCATGATTTTCATCATTTCGTCGCTAAATTGGTGCAAATTTTTCCAAATAAAAATTTAAAGCGGGAATTTTTCTGTTAATTTTCCAACCACATTCAGAAAAGACAGATAAATTCAGCTCGGGATTAATATTAGAGTCCAGATGTAATTTCTCAGAAAACTTCCCCAACAGGAATGAATGGTATACTCACATCGTGTTTAAAAATACTTGGCGGAGGAATAATGACCTGAAACTAATTCCCGATTAGCTTTCAATTTGCAGCCAACATTTTACTCGTAAATTTAATAATAATATTTATTAATGCTTGATTGAAAGTTTACTCTTCCGTCCAAGATAGATGAGGTTAGAATAGTTCGGGGATCCATGGTTTAGGTGAAAATTATCATAATTTTTGCTTGGCAGGCTTCAAATCTTAATGAAATTCACAGCGTCAAGCGAAATCGTGTGAAAATCCATCGTGTAAAATGAACGAAAGAGAGTTGATCTTCTCACCAATTTTTTATAAGAATCACGACCGGTTTTGACGAGTAGTCGTCATCTTTTGGTGATGAAGGAAGGTGACGATGAAAAGGAAGATGACGATAACTCCTCGAAATACTCATTCCTTCAATTTACAAATCATAATGCCGTATTACTTCTCTTACTCATATTACTACTATTACATCTTACTCTCTCTTTTCTCTTTCCGAGTTCCCTCAAGAACAACACGCCTATCCGATACCTTCTCTTTGATTACTCCCCGTCTATCAATAGTGAATCGATCACTCTTCTTTCGCATTCCTTCAATTTTCAACTCCCTTTCCTCCAATACTCATTTTGATCCTTTCTTCTTATCTCCGAAATCCATCCAGAATATGACTCCGCGAGTTTGACGTGGAAAAATACAATTTTCTATGACTTTTTTGTATGCTCGTATTCATTTGTTTTTTATTATATGTTTAATTTGTTGATTCTCACGATTTTATTGATATTTTGTTCTTTATTATTAATGTTAATCATCAGCAGTAATTGGCTTCGTGCTGTATGTTGATGCTATTTAATAAATAAATATTATTTTAATAATTGGCAAATAATCATTATTTTAGTAACTGATGAACAAAGTAGAAAAATACATCACGTTAGATTTAGAGTTAGGGTGTGGCCTAAGGAAGCTGATGCATGGAATAAATAAAAACAGGACTTCGACATTAAACCTGGAAAGGAAACGGGTGTAACAATAGGGATGAGAAATAGGCGGGATTTTGTTGACTGAAAACACGTTGGGAAAAGAAGAAAGGAATAGGAAGAGAGGGAGGGATGGATTCGGAAGGGATCGGGTCGCGTATGTAAAATAAGATGGTTTCGGGAGAAAGTGTGATGGAACGGATTTAAGGAATGGATATTGAAAGCCACGTCCTGTTCGGCTCCTTCTTGGAACGAAACACGCGTGCACAATGTGCTCCTTTTCACATGGAAATGGGCGCGAGACGACGTTTATGCGAACCAAGCGGCAAATGCAAGGAACTCATCGATGCTTCGATAGAATCTCTCGTCTGCAAATCCACGGAAGGAACTATGGAAAGGATAAACCAAGCCATCTCATTTCGAATTGAGAAACAAGGTATAAATTGTTTTCTCACGGTTCTTATACTGTTCCTCCTGAATGGTGTTGCGGAATACGGACGAAACGGCGATCCATTACGAACAGAACAACTTGTAACATCAAGAATTATTTGATGCGTTTTACTACGACACGCTACGTGATGAAACTTCGTTCTATGCCTTCATTATTTTAGCCATAATACATAGTATTTGCTTACACTTCAAAGGTATCTTCTTGTATGTTATGTCGATGTTAAACACACATACACAAATCCTTTAGGCGTTGAATATTAATAACATATTTTTTAACCGCTGCTTTATCGGAATCATTAATTTGAAATCCCTACCTCACTCAATTTATTCTTTAAAAATGTCACCGGAATCATTCTTACTATATTTGGGTCAATGTTTATCTTGCGAACATAAAATATATTTTGTATGTTATTCATTGGAATTCACTCATATTCGTGGAATCACTTAAATTAAGTCTTTTCAATGAATAAATTTTAGATTATCAGAGTTTCCAAAAAATCCGCATTAACGACGTGATTCGCTAATAAATTAGTTTACCGCTCATCAACATCGCAAATAAGTTTGTGAGGATATTAAAAATTTAGATATGAATTTTGCTTGTATCCTCGAGATTTCATACTTTATTTTTACAAAATGTCAGATGTCATACTTATGTGAAGATTGCTAAGGAAACATATTGGATTTCGCTTTCCTCTAATCCAATTTCATAAGAACTCTCATCATAGTATTCCAAAATCACGTGATTCGATAGATAGCATACGATAATATTTTTTCTACATTTCCTCTAAGTAATCTAAGATAAGCATTGGATTACGGTGTAGAGGAAATGTCACAACACCAGGTAGAAACATAAAAGGCACGACATTGGAAATTCTGGATTTTCGAATATACATATTTTTTATGCTTATTGATTAATATTGGTTATTTGGATTTGGGCATATGAATCGCATGAATGCAATTCATATGCCAATGCAGAGCACGGCCGTTTCCAATGTAAACAAGCAGTTCTTAACGCAGCGTTTTTCATTTGAATTAACAGGTGTTTGAATACTGCAGCAAAACGAGGCAACTCTGTTGTTGAAGCTGCTAATCTCACTATACGAACCGCTGCGGTGAAATTTTTTGTCGACAGATTAAGATTATACGTGTTAGCGGAGTATCAATGCCGGATTGTGACAGAAGAGAAGCAGATTAACTCGCGAAAGATATTTTTCATTTAATTGCGGTTGGATTTGAAGTTTTAGATGAGTTCATTCAAACCTGATCCTAAATGAAAAGGTATTGACTTTTCATGTTCTTATAATCCGGATATCGAAAATTAAAGTTGAATTTCATAAAACTGATAAATATTTAAAGTATCTGAAATAGCAAATTATTTAACATCTCACGCTTAAAGGAATAAAAACGTAAGAGACTATAAAAATTTAATAACAATCCTTTGTGAAAGAGCTATCTCATATAACCTACGGAAATAATAACAGAATTGCCATGAATTAAAGGATTGCTGTAATTTAACTTAATTCTTCAGCCAGTATTGAGACGTAATTTCCTTCTCTATTCAGGTGCCATAAATGGGTCTCGTATTAGATTGAACCTAGCGAACTGGGAAAATTTCTAAAACTACACCACCAAAATTTAATTGAGCATATAAGCTCAATTTGAAATAAAAAATAATTTCAAAAATTGTGCCTCTATCAGGAAAATTTGAATATGCACTTGAATTTTTTTTTATCTTCACGATACGTACAGTTTCGTATAAAATTACTTTCTGTTGGAAAGAATTTTAGTGGTCTTATCTGATGCCTATGTCTAATGGTTGAATTTTTAGTACATATAACGATTAAAAGAATAAATATACTTCGTAAAGGAAACAATATATGTCATCAATTATTATGACTAGGATGGTTTTTTCGTCCCATTCATGATCTTAAAGTTATGAGACTTCAAGGCTCTAAGCTAAACCTCCAAATCCCCTAAGAGACATTCCACTATCTGTAATGCATCGTTATCGACATTCTTTCCTGAGCCTTTCCCTTGTTCAAGGGCTCTTGAAAGATGTTACATGAAATGTATTATAGAATTAGCTTTATACAAATATAAACGACTCCAAATCTAGAGACCATATTTTCTCAAATGATGGATAAACTCGAGAAAGTGCAGCGTAAAGCGATTCGTTTTGTTAAGAAATGTTACTATAAAAAAGCAAGCATTACCAAATGCTCTCAGACGTAGGTTGGGAATCCTTGAAAGAAAGGAGATTGGAAACTAGGCTGCGATTGCTTAAAAGATTCAGGGAAACTACATTTGTGGAAGATACAATCCGTATCATGCAACCCCCCTGCTACGTCGGTCGATCCGATAATGACCGTAAGTTAAGAGAAATAGATGCTAGGACGTATCATTTTAAAAATTCATTCTTTCTGCGAACGGTAAAGAAGTAGTTTATATCAACTGGTGTTTACACACACTGCCACACGCCGAAAAATGGCCGCAGGGTATTATTTTAGATGTAGAAAGACAGATTAATACGCGAAGATACGTAGCAAGGAGAATTAAGAAGGAAGAAAGGACATGAATGGTTCTTCCATTTCAGGATAGATGCTTTGGCCTATTTATCTATATCACTAGAACATTCAGACATATTATTACGTTATCATTCCTTTACTTCTGGAAATATTTATAATTTGCGCGGAAGCTCGAGTGGCGCAATCCACTCCACAGATTTCAAGTTTCTTCTTTCCTCCGCTAGAGAGAACCTGCGTGGTGTTATCAGGAAAAGGTTTCGCTCATTCATCGGTTAGTTATTTCTCAAAAACGAAGAGAACGTATTTCATAACTGAACTCTATTAATGTCAATGACTGACTGTTACTTTAATACAGAACAAAATGTATTAGCTCAATCATTACTAAAGTAAATTTACGACCTTAACTGTTCACTTAGACCAATCGGTAGTTTCTACAGATTCAACACTTTCTGAATACTAATATTCCTTTCCATTTCACGAACTTATATCAACACCTTCCCCAATTGCATGTAGTGCTATCGATTTTCGAAACACTAAACATTCATCCGCATACGAGCATTAAATGTATTATTTACTTTTTCAGTACCAAGTAAAACGTATTAACGCAATTACGAGTTATCTGGGAAAAAATGTGAAAACATGTAGGTTATTAAGTTAAGGACGGATAAAAGGATTCTTAATTTTGCTCGAATCAATTTTAAATGCACTCCTTCAAAAGGCACAGAGGAGATGAATGACCGCCATATAGATTTTTAGTCTTCGTCTCTCTGTAGGAGTATAGGGAGGTGCCAAAATAAAGACGATTGATTATCATTATTATTATGAGTAGGTACGTGTGATTATTTGTGTAATAATTACGGCTGAATTTGAGCATCAGAAAATGATTTTGGAAGAAACATTATTGCACTCGTTAGCCTAATCTTTCAATCGTTTTTCGAGGAAAAGGAAACGTAATTCATAGAGCCTGAGCGAAGTTAAGATAAAGGTAATTTTCTCGGAAAAATAGAGCGGAAGATTTTTGAAGATGGCGGAAGAACGTTGTTTGACAAAGAAATAGTACAAGGATTCTAAGAATCAGGATCAAATAGAAAACTATGGCGTTTGGTAGAGTTAATGTTCATAAGGGAAAATTAAAGGTGAAATCGGTACACAATTCGAAGAAAAGCCGAAACAAGAGTGACCAATGATTAGAATTGGCAGCTTGAGATATTCTATGAATTCTCTGGGAAACTTTCATTCAAACGCATGAATTATAGTGGAGTTTTGCGTATTCTTCAAATGCTTTAGAGGACCTCAAGAATTCATGCGATGTAAAAATGGGCTAGAAAGTTATCTAGATGATATGCATTTTCACAATTTACATTATCTTAGCCTACCAAATTAATCTGCATAATTTCATGGTATTTTTAACTATACGTTCAAGTAGTTCGAGAAGCAGGAGTGCTGACTTAATATAAGATACATAGGATATTTTGCTTCCTCTAGGTTTTAAATTTTCTAGCGTATATAATGGCTACAGCATTCCATTATATATAGCATCATTTTTTCTACCATGTATTCGAAAGTATCCGCGGAAAGTGGTTAAGCTAAGCTATCTTTCGTCTATGTTTAATTAGAATGCTCAGTGGAAAGGGTACAGTTTGTATTAGAAAAATGTGAAGCTCACGTTGGACCCCTCCCGTCTCATAGTATTGATATATGCAAACGACAGGACGGTTTTATTTACATTAATCCTTTCGTGCACAGTAACATTATTATTTTTGAAAATAGCCACTTAAAAACTAAACTTATCGGTATTCTCCGAACGGATGGTATTTTCACTTACTGTTTCCTCTCCATTTAATCTCCTCTAAATTAATTTGCTGTAAAAATTTTCCGAACAACTTTGTACTTTCATGGAACTTGATGTGAAGCTTCTCAATTTTTCGTTTATCAAGATTCTCTAAAATAATCCCAAACGAAATGTATGCGTGCTTTCTTGGAATGAAAAATTATACAGAAAATTTTACATCGTATATAGCTAACGGTTAAAGATTTAAACACAGTTTTTCTGCGTAATACTCTTCATAAAAATTTTAAAACTTATTCAAAAGTATTGAAAGCTGAGGATAAAAAGAAGAAGTTTATATATTAGGCAAATAAACATTCATTTTTTAGAAATACAATGAATATTTCAGATAGAAAAATCATTTTCTGGCTGTTTAAGCTCAAAAACATCTTGCGTATAAATATAACGAAGCTATGTACTGTAGGTTAATCTAATATTTGGAATGTATCCTTCTCTACGGTATTTCCTTCGCTTAGTATTAGTTAAGTATTGCTAATTAATTCATAAATATATTGATTTTAGATATTTCCCTTAACTTAAGATGATGTTTATAGTGGATATAAGAGCCATGGAGGAAAATGTAGAAAGGCATGACGAAAAACTGCCACGACAATGATTTGAGAAACTCGCCGAAATTTGCTTCACAATGGCAGTGGAATTTTTCTCGGGTGTTCAGAATAGTATCATTGAAAAAAAATCAAGTTTATCAAAATACACTTATTTCAGGTGAAGGCTTCCGTGCAAAACGACCCGCATTTGACTTCCTTCCATTTCTCCGGCCAAAACTTCTCTTCCTTTTCTATGAACGGTAACAATCACATGGGCTCAACTGAATATTCAAAAAAGAATTGTAGCGATTAGAGGCCATTTCCAAATAAGTCAACTGCTCATAAAAGTGGGGGACATGGAAATGGCGGGAGCCATTGATGGATGCTGGAACAGGCGTTTGATCGCACGAATCGCATGCTAGAGGGTTAGAAATCAAAGCGAGTAATCGCAAATCGTAGGTATTCATCATGCACAGTCTACGAACACGTCAGAATAAATTCGCTTCGATCACGTTTGTTAGCAGAGCGTGCGCGCGCAGCTTAGACATAGAGTTACAAAAGCTGCAAGTATTCGCATCCGGGCGAACTAGCTTCTTGGAGAGGAATGGAATGAACCTTAGGAATTCAAAAAAGGGCTTCTCAAGTGATTCCTAATTTGGAGCGATGGCTTTGATTAAGATTTCAGTAAATGAGTGATGAAAAGTAGAATATTAAATCGGGATGCCTTTCTAAGGTTTCTTATTAAAGTTCAGGATTTCAAGGTATAGCTTTAGGCGATTGCTAAGAGACGCACCACGTAGAATGTACTAATTTCAGTTACCCAAATACGACTCCATACCACGTAGATAAATGAACAGTCATTTCCGAATTCCTTGCACAGATGGCCCACTTCAACATGTATCATTCACTTAGCCGCTATATACATTAAAGCTGTAGCTCTTGATATTTTTACAGTCAACACCGCTTTGAATCTGAAAATAAGTCCTCGCACCCCCCTTAAAAATGTTCCGATCTTTTTATCTAGAAACAGAGCTTTGTTGCAAGATTATCATTTATTGCATAAAAAATTTGTTAAGTCACATTACGTACTATATTATTATCTATAAGAAAATATCTGCATTCTTAAATGCTGCGTTGTAAAATTTTGTTCATAATTATTCTATTAAACCGAGGCCCAAACGCTGAGGTGGTAATTATTTTTATTTATAAACTTCTTTCGAACCCCTAGAAATGCTCTCTCACACCTCCAAGTGTGTCCGCAACCGCTGCTTTAAAATAATCTCCAGGGAAAAAATAATTTTAAATAACTTACCGTGAATACCAATACAAACTATCCTCTTCGGGTAATACATCTGCATCTAATAATGCATGAAATTATTTCCTCTAAAGAAAATTTTCATCGTCCAAGGGTCAAAAACAAGCTAACGAAAGTCCATTTCTTAAGATCTCGTTATATTCTTCAGTATTCTTCTTCAGAATTTTTTCCTCCCAATTTTTAACAAATTTCATACTCAATATCGTTAATAAAAATTGAAGCACCAAATTTTTGATTCTGCATGATGATTACATATCATTTTTAATATTTTCAAACTTTGGAAAATATATATGAGCTATCAGATAGGTTCCTAAGGAAAAACGGACTTGAAAGAAGTCTGACAGGGCCGGGAATCGAACCCGGGATCTTCCTCTATCCCGGAGGCTGCCTTAACCATCTAGGCTACCCGACCAGAACATTTTAACAAGCCGTTTTGGGGACTTTGTACGCAAGGGCAATAGGACTAATTTATGCATCTGCCTTGAGCCACATCTAGTTTATCATAATCACGTGGAATTTCGCCTGAGAGCAGATCCCATACACCACTGCCGTCCCCATTCTTTTCTGTCCCGAGCCTCCTCTTTAGTCTCTCTATAATTCTTGTTGTTTAACTCATCCACCATTATAGTTCTTTTTCCTCCTCTCTTAGTCATTCCTTCCAATGAGCCTCCCAATGCCACTTGCAGTATGCTATTTCCTCTTATTACGTGACTTAACCAGTAAGCTTTCCATTTTCTTATTTACTCTATCATCCTTCTTTCTTCTTTCCCTTTATTTAAGATCTCCTTATTTCTCACCCTTCTCACCTTCTCCATCCTTCTCCACAGCCACATTTCAAATGCCTCAATTCTATTCCTTTCCAACTTCCTTAACGTCCCTGCCTCACTTCCATATGTGGAAACACTCCATGTATAACATTGCTAGCCTCTTTCTCAGCTCCAAATATGACCTATATACTTCAAAACTACCTAGTTTATACGGACACATAAATAAAGAGATTTTTAAACAGTTACTTTACCTCGCAACAAAATATGAAAATAGTTCTGAATATTTACCTCTGTAATCTAATCTATACTGATAAGGGATTTGAAGCCTAATCGATCCTGTATTTTTATACTTATATACATAGCTTTACGCTCTTTAGGAACCCTTTTCTTCCAAATCCATATTTCATTTCAAAATTTATCTACAGTCACCCCTTCAGAAATGTCTTCCAATATCGGATCCTGACAAAACAGTCCCCGTGTCTCCAATATTTCTTCATCTTCTCTCCATTCTTCGCAAAAGTTAATCATTGTCGATCACAGACCCCACTCCTTCTGAGGACTATAAATACGAAAAACCCACGGAGGACGTGATCCATTCGTTAACAGAACCACGAGACCGTGATTATCTCCTTGGAAACACGTCTTCATCGGAGTAACCCACTGTTTCTGAGAAATCCCGTTCGCCTACACCCAAAGAAAGTTACTCCACAGTATACTTTCGTGTGTCATTACTAGAGCACGGAAAAAAAGCCTTTCGACTTTTTGTAAAAGCGGGACTTTTGTGGTTTTAAATACAAATCTTCACCAATCTCATCAAATTAAACCCGTTTTAATGACTTTCTTAGAGACTTTTTGGGACTTTTTTTGCTGTGGCGGGACTTTTTCGATTAAAAGAGACTTTTCCGGGACTTTTTATTGAAAATACCTGCCTAAGTTAATATTTGGCTGTTGTGACCACACTTGTTCAACTTTGTGTCGGAAAAATCTTGTTTTTTATGCGGTGCATACTACACGGAGCAGATATTTAGCGTAAAATGTAAGCTACTAACAATTGCTAATGCAGAATTTTATTGATAGCTCCGGAAACTGCAATGAATTCTTTCGATTACTCCACCGTTCATGAAGTAAACCCATGCAGTGCTTCAACTCGAAGGTGGTTTGGATATGTGAGGGTAGAGCTCACCACGTACTTATCCAATTGCATGTTAAATTCACATACTGTTTCTTTCCCTGGGCCACCTCGCCCTTTTTTTGCTAAGGGTGTCCAAAGACTTCACAAAGGGACATTATGAACCAACTTATTTGAACCCGGGTGGTCTGCTGACAAGGGGACAGCGCTACACTGTATGCTAGCACTCTGCTTTTTTTCAGGAGATTAGTGGAAAAATGATACAAATATATGAAAGGTTATCTAGAATTTCCGACGAAGTGAATGTCTCACGTTGAGTGTAGATGGTTACGAAATGAGCCTAGGAAAGGAGGAGGAGGAAAAATGAAGGCTCAACAAGGACTGGTGAACACATTGTATGAACACGATTCTATATATTCGAGTAAGCCGCGTAAAGTTTCAGTCATTTGCTGAAGTCCCCAAGCGTCGCTAGACCATCGTCCGCTCGTTTGTACAGCCCAGCCCAAGAAAATGTACAAGGTGAAAGGACAGGCGTCTTCAGAAGCCAAGCTGACTGCGTATGCTTTGTATACTTTGTAATACTATGCTTCACTATTCAAGTACCTGCAAGTACTGAGCAACAGTATTTACTGCAATGCTTGCGAAAAAACCGTGAGTATCAATACAACTTTTGAATCTGACGACTTTAATAATTATAATTATTATCTTAAGAATTTTTTTGGCATTCCCGAATAAGTCAAAATTGTGAGATAAATCTTTAACTGTACATTGTGTGTGTTTTTAATTATAATTCTTTATAAAAATACAAAGACCTATTTTGAGCTATGCTGAATAATTAACTTTAAAAGTAATTCTCATAGTAATTTATCTTTCTCATTATTTTCAAGATATCATCGGATAAAAAGTCACATGTGAAACAGCACATTGACAGCTCATCGCATCTATCTCAAGTGGAATTAAAGGAGACCGTGAGCTTGCAGAATTTACGACAGAGCCAACTATCGTTTGCAGTCACCGGCGATGAGTTTGCTTTGGACTTGTGCGAGCTATTTGTGGCATTGAACATTCCTACTCACAAATCAAAACACCCTCTATTCACATCGTTTATGGAAAAATATTTAAGAAGGACAGTTCCATCTGAGAGTTCTCTTCGGAAAACTTACTTGCCGAGACTCCACGAAAAGGTATGAGTTTCTAAATACTTTAACGTAGTAAATTCTGTAAAAATCTTTTGCATGCCTGCTCTTTGGATATAAGCGTTTAAAACTTTGGTTTAATACGATTTCAAAGAAATATTCGGCTGTATCAATCATTGTATTACATAAATAGTTCACTAAAATATAACAAGGTATAAGTATACCTTGTTAAAATATAATATAACACATACCTTGAATGGGCATTCCCGAATAAGTCAACATTGTTCGATACATCTTTAACTATACATTGCGTGAGTTTTTAATTATAATTCTTTATAAAAATACAAAGACCTATTCTCTGCCTTGAAATACTTTTACTATTTTCTGGTCGTAATCCGACTGGAATAAGATTAAGAACGAAAAAATATTAACTATTTACTAAGAAAGTAATTATGTGCCCTGGCCAATTTTTATTGCTCTTTTAAGTGTTTGCCTTAATATTTTTTGAAAATGCTCTTGTGTTTTAGATCACGAAAAGTATCAAGGATGACCTGAAAGTAAGCAAGTTATATGCCATTGTTGATGAAACGACTGATGTTAAGGGTCGATATGTGTGCAACATATTGGTCGGAAAATTGACACCAGATGAGCCCTACCTCATAGCATCCAAGGAACTTGAAAGAGTAAATAATGAAACGGTCGCTCGCTGCATCGACGAATCTTTGAGTAAGTGATGATACCTTATTTGGTATGGTGAAATGTTTGCTGAAAAGGCGAGCATATTCAAATAAGAACTGAAATTAATTAACGGTATAACTCATGTTGATGAGTTTTTACCGCATATTTACCTTATTTATCGTAATGTACTCACCAATTGTTTACAGCTTTCTTGTTTGGAGATAATTGTGCTAGAGAGAATTTGATTCTTCTCCTAACCGATGGAGCGGCGTACATGGTTAAAGCCGCTAAAGTTTTGGTGTTTTTCTACCCTAAAATGATTCACATCACTTGCAAAGTGCATGCTCTTCACAGAGTATGCGAAGAAATTCACAAAAGATTTCCCACTGCAAATAAGTGGGTCTCTACCATTAAGAAGGTTAATTAACTTGCCGTTAATAAAACTTGCTTTAATTAACTTGCCGTTAATAAAACTAAAAATAAATTTTCCAATATATTACTGCAGAACTAATGTTTCATATTTTCGTAGGTATTTTTGAGAGCACCATCGAGCGTGGAAATATACAAAACATTTTGCTGTGATCTGCCATTGCCTCCGGATCCAGTCCTCACGAGATTTGGAACATGGCTGGAAGCTTGCGTTTTCAATGCACAACACTTCGAGAAAATTAAGAATGTAAGTAATTATTTGTAGTTATGATTGTAACAGATGAATCAATTTCATTATATGAAATAGAATTCGTGCAATTTTGCTCAGTTAAAAATAACTACAACTGCACGTTCTAAATTAAAGAGGAAAACTGTATTTTAATTTTTTACTTCAGGTTATACAGAATATTGACCCTGAAGACGATGCAGAATGTATAGGAAATGCTCGAGAACTCTTAGAAGATAGCACACTCCCACTGGAAATGATATGTATTTCAGCATCCTTTGGGTTTTTGGTAGAAAAAATCAAATATCTTGAATCTTCCATCCTGAGCCTCAGTGATTCGGTGTCGACAATAATGGATGTGAAGAAGAAACTTGAATGTGTAAAGGGTGAACAAGCCGTAAGTGTTTATGGCAAATTGTGCAATGTTTTGGATAAAAACGAAGGCTTCAAGTGAATGACTGATATAGCTCAGATTCTCAACGGAGAGGTCAAGGGGCAGACATCTAATGTTTTACAAAAACTCACCTTAAGTGAAGTGGCTACGCTGCGATATGCTCCTATTACAACATGTGAAGTTGAGCGATCGTTTTCGACGCATAAACTTATTTTGACCGAACGTCGCACAACATTTACCATGGAAAACATAGAAAAATACCTTATCTTTCACTACTTAATTAAATAATTTTTTGGCAATAACCTCTCAAAATGAATTAAAATACGTTTTTTCCTTCATTTCATATCATGCAATTAATAAATAAAATCGTTTATCCATAACCTGTAATTTGACTTTAATTTCCCTATTTCAAAATAAAGATAGATATTGATCAGCTAAAAAAATTACAGGGGTCAACTATATTCTTAAACAATTGCTGATCATCAAAGAAAGTGTTATTCAGAATTTAAAAAAATATTTTGTAAATTATGGTGATCTCCTGTCTTAAAAGTCCATAAAATATCACGTAAACCCACGAATCCGCATCTCTACCCTCTTTTCTCCATCAATTCAGTTGAATTCAGCCACTTTCTCATGGAAATAACTCAGACTTTTAAAGAGACTTTTTTCAAAAATATTGACGACTTTTTAGGCGACTTTTTTTTTAAATTGGAGACTTTTTTCCGCGCTCTAGTCATTACATTATGTTGGAGCGCCGACAATGGCAGAGAAAGGAACTAGGGTTTACGAAGATACACTCCGCTGAGGCGTGCTCGGAATCTGAAATGGAGGCGCTATTGGAGAGCGGGGGATGTCACCCTTTCCATCCATTCATCTGTCCTTATCCTCCGTACATCTCTTCCTGAAGGCGCCGGCAAGAGGAAGGAAAAATGTCGGGCTTAAGAAGACGTCAGGGCCTTATAACAACGAGCAAACCAGGCTGTGCCGTCTCCCATGCATTGGATGGTGACGAAGTCCCTACTCCGTATGTAGTTCCAGAATGTAGGCATAGGTGCGCTGCAGTAGCTTTAGGCGGGATTATGAACTGTATCTATTCTTATTACTACTTTCCATTGAATACGAAATACACTTATGCGCACATTTTTCCGGAAAAGGGAGAATTATAAGAACAAAATACATAAGTAGATTTGTATTTGATTTATTTCAGAAAAAACAAAAAATTTCAACAAAATTTATAAAGAAAACAAGAAAATGGCATTCCTTTTGGAATCACTCCATAAATGAATCCCTTTCTCCATCAATTTAAACATAATATTCCACCAAGAAATTAGCACAGTAAAACACATTACGCACTTTGCACAGAATAATATTAGAAGCAAGACAATTAATCTTTAACTCAACCAAATAAGAGAGAGACAGAATGTTACTGTCAATTATTTAGTCAGAAAAGTTAGCACAGTAAAACACATTAAGCACTTTGCACAGAATAATATTAAAAGCAAGACAATTAATCTTTAACTCAACCAAATAAGAGAGAGACAGAATGTTACTGTCCTGTATTTCGTCAAAAAAGTTAGCACAGTAAACACGTTAAGCACTTTGCACAGAATGATATTAAAAGCAAGACAAGGAATTTCTAACTCAACCAAATAAGAGAGAGACAGAATGTTACTGTAAAGTATTTCATCAGAGAAGTTAGCACAGCAAAACACATACACAAACACTTATTTACAATACACTATATGCAATAGGAGAATATGTACACAACATTAATATATTTTCTGTCCATGAAAGCAAACAGCACATACCAGAATCACCTATAAAGAGAAAGTTATCATTAAAAAATGAAGAATGTACTTCACACACATAAGTATAAGGTTTATATCATTTCAAAGATAACATGAATACAGTATCATTTGCAGTAATAACAGTCAGTCATGCTTACCTTGAAGCTCATCACATGTCATTTACATTATTCATATATACATTTACATCATTTTGGAAGTGTTCTTAGAAAAACACTGGAGCCACCTGTGAATTTAAAAATTTCATGAGTAATGTTACTTAACTCAAAAATCATTTGTATCAAAAGAAGAGTAACTTCATTAGTATTATTACTTAATTCAAATACCATTTGTAGTATCAAAATATTCATGCTTACCTTGAACTCATCACATGTCATTTACTTTATTCATATATTTTGACATAAAGGACTTTTCCCTTTCCAATCAGCAACTGGTGAATTTCGGCAGAACTGGACCCATTTCTGACATCTGGAATCAATTATATCATTATTATTTCCTGTCCTTTGTTATTAATACCACCTAGCAATCCTACTTTCAATGGATGAAAGTGGCAGAAATTGTAATAGGTAATCTTAAAACCTTGAATCAAATACATTAATAAACCAATATTTTCATTGTTTGATACTATTTGGCCAATAATGGCTGCATGAGATTAAGATACACTGGCTGATTCAATAAATATTGGTGAAATATTGAGGGAACTTAATAAAGATGGTAGTTGATAACAATCATAAATAAAAGGTATCCAGGATATACATAACAAAATCTAACTTAGATTTTAGTTTGCACAAGAAATCAAGAATAATATTAATCACAATGTTACAGAACAGGAATCATTTTGACAAAGTTTCATCACACAGAACTATGTTGAGCTTTTGTAAATATGTCAGCTACCTTTTCTTCACTAGATATATATTCAACAACAACTTCCCAAAGTTAAAACATAGATCCTTACTTCCTTCCAGGTGTTTAATTAGTTAGTCTTATCTAATTATATAATGACTATCACCAGCCCAATATGCATCACAAAAATCAGTCAAATCCTTCTGAGCCTTCTCAAAGGTAAAACATAGGCCTTTACTTCCTTCCAGATATATAATTAGTTAGTGTAATTTATTTCATTCAATAAAGAAGGTAGTTGATCATATTTACAATTAAAAGTTATCCAAGATATTAATACTAAAATATCCACTTATTACTAACTTAGATTATAGTATGCACAAGAATTCAAGAATGATATTAATCACAATGTCACACAACAGGAATCATTTTGACAAAGCTTCATCACACAGAACTATGTTGAGGTTTTGTAAATATATCAGCTGATAGTGGCATATTATATTCAAGTGAAGAAAAGGTGGCTAGCCACCTTTCTTCACTTGTATATATTCAATAACAACTTTCCAAAGTTAAAACAAAGACCCTTACTTCCTTCCAGATATTTTATTAGTTACTCTTATTTAATTATATAATGACTATCATTACCCCAATATGCATCACAAAATCCAGTCAAATTCTTGAGAACCTTCCCAAAGGTAACACATAGATCTTCACTTCCATCCAGATATTTAATTACTTTGTCTTATTTAATTTAGATATTTTCACTACTAAGATTAATAGATAAGAATTGGTTAGTCCCACGCTAAGATTGGTGTTACTGTAGCTCCAGATATAATATTACAGGACGTGCAACGCAATTACCATTGAACAATGAAAGCTACTCACGTTTACGTCGCCATGTTAGAAAATTTATATTCCACGTTGGTTACAATTACACTAAAGCTTTAAATGCTCTTTCACACGATCGAACATTATTTATCATGTTTGAATATATATTAATATATATACATATATATATTAATATCCTACCACGATGCTTAAAGTATAATACAATATTTATATGCGTTATGTGTTTTCGTTCACACTTATATCAACCATTTCGTACTTACAGATCTATTCTTCGCGGAAAACTGAACATGCGGAAGCCCTGCTCTCCATCAAAAGTTGATGTGCAGGCTTCTACTGCACATTTGTAGACTTTCTTCTCCATTACAATCAAATAAACTTGATTCTGAATAAACAGGAACACGCTCTTCTCTTACAGCAAAACGAACATTCAATATGGCGTCTTCGGTCTCTTCGGTCCCGTTTGGTTTTTTATGTTTCTTAGCTTCTAGTAGTTCCTGAATGAGGTATGAGATGGCGTTAAACGGTAACCGTAGTCCCTATACCAGTCAACCCACCCTGGAGCAAACACTATCGTTTCACTTTGCCGCTCTCGGAGCTTAAATGACAGCTGACTGGAGAAATCCGGCTTTGATGTGGTTTCTCACCAAATATGGCGACGCTCCTTTTTTGTTCTTTTGAGGCTGTTGGGTTTCATTTGCCCACTGCGCGAGACCCGCCGTAGAGAAAGCTGATGTTTTGTTCCTTAACACCACTGAGGAATGGCGGAGTTTTATTTCTTGCGTTCGGGTGTAAAGAGAACTAGACGAATGCCAAAAGCTGAGGCATTGGCCGAATGACAAACGCTTAATATAGAATTTTGTGGTTCGGGATGATGGAGATGTAATACAAACACAGGAAGCAAATAATGTAATGAAATTATGAACCTCCGGCTACTTTAACAGTGGTTTATTGAGAAGGTATAAATATGAGGGTGGTCTGAAAAGTTTCCGATCCCAGATTTTTCAGAAATCTTTTAAAAAAATTTCAGATATCTTCAGAAAACTTTTCGAGAAATGACGAAATGTCGAAAACTTTTCAGACCACCCATGTAATACAATTAAATTTAATCTTCGTACTCAGGTTAATCCGTTTTCTTAACTTTCAATGGTGGAGATAAAGAATGACCTGAGAAGCAAATAATTAAATAAGGTCACTGTTTTCCACCTACATTCGCAGTGATTAGGATTAATAGTTTTACCTATTAATCAAATCTCGCAATTAAAAATAAACTGTTATACTTCGTATTTAGGCTTCAATATCCAAATAAACTAAAATGCCTCATATCAACTGAATTTCTCAATTATTTTCGAATTTATAGAATATATCGAGAATGTACAGACAATGGCTAAAAGTAGCGTTGTAAGTTCAAATTTCTTAATTAAGGTAATATTATCTTTTCAATGCTTAGTTATCTCATCGCAAGACACTAAAATCCCTCAATAGTTGCTTTGGATATACTTTGTGTATATTTAAAAAAACATTGACAGTGTATACATATTGTAATAGGAACCCTAGTGATTACTTCTCAGAATAACGATCACTAAAAGAAGTAAATTACTTAAATTGGCAGAGTGATTTCGCTTCGTTTTACTCTTTCATGAAGGAATCGATAACGAGTGCCGCTCTTTATTTACAACTCGTCCAAAAAGTATGTGATAAGAGAGAAATAAAAGTTTAGCTTGATATGAAATGTCTGAAGCAAAAAACACGCATAAATTGGAATTAGTTTGAGTAGTTTCAAGGTTCCAATACATTCTAAGAAGTGTATTCAGCAGGAATGCATGTTACATCCAAAATTCCATAAAATCATTCAAATGAGATGCCACGTGCACAAGGGAGCTTATTGTAAGGAGATAATATACGCTTAGGATTTTAAGATTATCCTGTTTTCGGAATCTCATTATAATTTTCTTGAAAATGTAGGAAGGTAGAATTTCCAAGGTTAACTCTAGGAATCATAAACTATCCGGATTATGAATCAACGTTTGCTCATATTCTCAGGGGTTTAATAAAGGAATTCATAACTTGTGAAAATGTTTTGTTATAAAGACTCATTATTATTCCTCTCAGTAAATGTATTCGGTGAAAATAGTTTATGGAAGTTCTCGGATGGGGTTCAATAGAATAGAATTCGGGGAAAAAGGAGTCTTCCACTTAAGTATTATTACTTAGTAAGAATAATCAATGAACCAAAGTTAATCAATAACGAGCGCCATCGATTGAGTTTATGAAAATTAGCGATACAGTAAATTTATGCGTGATTACATGTATTAAAGACAGAATCTCTTCATATTCTTTTTAGACATAAACATTTATTTATTAAAACACTGCCCCGAAATTAAATATATATTACTCTTAAACGGCTATAAGTTTATATATATATATATATATATATATATATATATATATATATATATATATATATATATATATATATATATATATATATATATATATATATATACGAGTAAAATGTAGCTTGCATACTGCAAGCAGATCGCCAACACTATTATCATGTGGGCATCATATCGGGACGGCCATCAAAAGAAAAAAAATGAATTGAAATTTTTCTTAAAATTCGCTGAAATTCCATCGTCTGGCATCGAACCCGGGTCTTTACTGAGAACTTACTATGCAGCACAATAGAACATCAACATTTCTAACTATGGGTGAAAATTCAAGCAGAAATATGGGCTACAACTGCCTCAAAAGACGTTCTAATTTTCACGAATTTAAATGGCTCTCTAGATTCGAACCAAGGACGATCTTGGAAATCTAAAAAATGTTTCTGAAACTTATTTATGATCTCTATCTATATGCCGAATTTGAAGTTTCTATATTATTGGAAAGGTTTCAAAATAATTCCTAAAAATCGGATCAACTTCTGATTGCAGAGACACCTGGTGTCGAACCCAGGACACATTGATAGCTGTGAAAGCACTGTTTGATTTGTATGGACTTGATCTTTCTATATGCAAAGTTTGAAGTTGATATCGTCCCGGGAAGTACCTAAAATTTGTTTCCGTTATCTTCGTAAGAAATGCATTGAGGAATTTAAATGTCCCTCTGGGATCGAACCAAGGACCATCAGCGAATATGTAAAATTCGATTATGATATATTTTTATGGTATCTAACCTCAAAACCGAATTTCAAGTTTCTATGCCATCGGAAAAGGGTCCAAAAAAAATCTTAAAAATCGCCACAATGCATTTTAAACGGCCGATTTTTGCCGTGACCTAGCATCGAACCAAGGATAATATTCGTAGATGTCTTTATGGTTTCCTTTAGATATGCACGGCATCTAGCGATCCCTTGAATTTCAACTCTCTCCTTTCCCGGGAAACGCCTCAAATAAATTTTCGAAAATCCCTACCATGTATTCTTACGGAGAAAATCGCGACTTTGGGGCCTTCTGGAATCGAACCCATGACCCCGAGGTTCAATGTCGGCTTTTTCCTGGAGGTTACACGTTATGGCCAATATCTCGTAAAAATTTCAAGTCAATGACGCTTGTGGTTTAGCCTGTGAATTTGTATCCTATCTATATACCTATATAGCTATATAGCTATACGAGTAAAATGTAGCTTGCATACTGCAAGCAGATCGAAAACACTAATTTCATGTCGGCATCATATCGGGAAGGCCGTCAAAAAAGAAAAAAAAGGATGGAAAATATTCTTAAAATTCGCTGCAATTTAATCGTCTGGCATCGAACCTGGGTCTTAATGGTGAACTTACTATGCAGCACAACAGAAAATCACCATCTCTTACTATGTGTGAAAATTCAAGCAGATATATTGGCTCCAACTGCCTCAAACGACGTCCTACTTTTCAATAATGTAAATGGCGCTCTGGAATCGAACCAAGGACGATCTAGGAAATTTAAAACACGTTTTTGAAATGTATCTATGTTCTCTATCTATTTGCCTAATTTCATGTTATAATATTATTGTGAAGGTGTTTAAATTAATTCTTAAATATCGGTTAATTTACTGATTGTAGTGACGCCTGGTGTCGAACCCAGGAAATATTGGTAGCTGTGAATGCACGGTATGACTTATTAGGACCTTATCTTATTTCATACAAATTTTGAAGTCGATATCATGCCGGGAAGTACCTAAAACTTTTTACTGTTATCTCCATAAGAAATGCATGGAGGAATGTAAATGGCCCTCTGGGTTCGAACCAAGGACCATCAGCGAATATGTAAAATTTGATTATGAAATATATGTATAATTTCCAACCTCATGCCGAATTTCAAGTTTCCTTGCCATCGGGAAAGGGTCCAAAAAAAATCTTAAAAATCGGCACAATGCATTTTAAACGGCCGATTTTTGCCTCGACCTAGCATCGAACCCAGGATATTTTTCGTGAAACTCATTTATGTTTTCGATAGATCATGACCATATATATAGGCTCCTAGAGTTTTGATTCACTACCTATCCGGGAAGTATTTTTTTAAAATTCCCGAAAATCACGGCAATGCATTTAAACGGGAAAAATCGGGATTTTGGGGCCCTCTGGAATCGAACCAATGACACTGAGGTTCTAAATCGCAATTTTTCTGGAGGTTACACGTTATGGCCAATATGTCGTAAAAATTTCAGGTCATTGACGATTGTGGTTTAGCCTGTGAATTTGTATCCTCGCTATATATATATATGGATACATGAATGAATCCGGAGAAGCATCTATATATAGCTACGAGTAAAATGTAGCTTGCATACTGCAAGCAGATCGGCAATACTAATTTCATATCGGCATCACATCGGGACGGTCCTCATAAGAAAAAAAAAGGATTTAATTTTTTCTAAAAATTTGCTGAAATGTCATCGTTTGCCATCGAACCCGGGTCTTACTGAAAACCTACTATGAAACACAATAGAAGATCACCATCTCTATCTATGTGTGAAAATTCAAGCAGAAATATTGGCTACAACTGCCTCAAAAGACGCTCTAATGTTCACGATTGTAAATGGCTCTCGGGACTCGAACCAAGGACGATCTTGGAAATTTAAAAAATGTTTCTGAAAGTTATTATTGATCTCAATCTATATGCCAAATTTCAAGTTTCTATATTATTGGGAAAGTTTTCAAAATAATTCCTAAAAATCGGATCAACTTCTGATTGCAGAGACACCTGGTGTCGAACCCAGGACACATTGATAGCTATGAAAGCATAGTTTGATTTGTTAAGACTGGTTCTTCCATCATGCTAAGTTTTAAGTCGATAGCATGCCGGGAAGTACCTTAAACTTGTTTCCGTTATCTCTGTAAGAAATGCATTGAGGAATGGATATGGCCCTCTGGGATCGAACCAAGGAACATTAGGGAAAACATAAAAATCGATTATGAAATATATTTATGATTTCTAACCCTATGCCAAATTTCAAGTTTCCATGCCATCGGGAAAGGGTCCAAAAAAAAACTTAAAAATCGCCACAATACATTTTAAACGGCAGATTTTTGCATCGACCTAGCATCGAACCCAGGTTATTTTCCGTAAAACTCAATTATGTTTTCGATAGGTCATGACCATATATAAATGCTCCTTGAGTTTTGATTCTCTACCTATCCGGGAAGTATTTTTTTTAAATTCCCGAAAATCAAAGCAATGCATTTAAAAGGGAAAAATCGGGACTTTGGAGCCCCCTGGCATCGAACCCATGACACTGAGGATCAAAATCGCAATTTTTCTGGTGGTTACACGTTATGGCCAATACGCCGTAAAAATTTCAGCTCAATCACTTTTGTGGTTTAGGCTGTGAGTTTGTATCCTCTCTATATATATATATATATATATGATATATGAATGAATCCGGAGAAGCATCTATATATCTATTACGAGTAAAATGTAGCTTGCATACTGCAAGCAGATCGACAACACTAATTTCATATCGGCATTATATCGGGACGGTCCTCAAAAGAAAAAAAAAGGATTTAATTTTTTCTTAAAATTCGCTGAAATGTCATAGTCTGGCATCGAACCCGGGTCTTACTGGAAACCTACTATGAAAAACGATAGAAGATCACCATCTCTAACTATGTGTGAAAATACAAGCAGAAATATTGGCTACAACTGCCTCAAAAGACGCTCTAATGTTCACGATAGTAAATGGCTCTCGGGACTCGAACCAAGGACGATCTTGGAAATTTAAAAAATGTTTCTGAAAGTAATTATTGATCTCAATCTATATATCAAATTTCAAGTTTCTATATTATTGGGAAAGGTTTCAAAATAATTCCTAAAAATCGGATCAACTTCTGATTGCAGAGACACCTGGTGTCGAACCCAGGACACATTGATAGCTATGAATGCATAGTTTGATTTGTTTAGACTGGTTCTTCATTCATGCTAAGTTTTAAGTCGATAGCATGCAGGGAAGTACCTAAAACTTGTTTCCGTTATCTCCATAAGAAATGCATTGAGGAATGTAAATGGCCCTCTGGGATCGAACCAAGGAACATCAGGGAAAACATAAAAATCGATTATGAAATATATTTATGATATCCAACCCCATACTGAATTTCAAGTTTCCATGCCATCGGGAAAGGGTCCAAAAAAAATCTTAAAAATCGCCACAATACATTTTAAACGGCAGATTTTTGCATCGACCTAGCATCGAACCCAGGTCATTTTCCGTAAAACTCATTTATGTTTTCGATAGATCATGACCATATATAAAGGCTCCTTGAGTTTTGATTCTCTACCTATCCGGGAAATATTTTTTTTTAATTCCCGAAAATCAAAGCAATGCATTTAAACGGGAAAAATCGGGACTTTGGAGCCCCCTGGAATCGAACCCATGACACTGAGGATCAAAATCGCAATTTTTCTGGAGATTATACGTTATGGCCAATATGTCGTAAAAATTTCAGCTCAATCACTCTTGTGGTTTAGGCTGTGAGTTTGTATCCTCTCTATATATATATATATATGGATACATGAATGAATCCGGAGAAGCATCTATATATAATAGATATATATGAATGAATCCGGAGAAGCATCTATATATAATAGATATATATATATATATATATAAAAAATGCCGTATTTCCTTATTCATTTATGAGTTCATAAGCAATTGGAAGCCGGAGTAGGATATTTGGGAAACTATCCGAGTTTCTTCCGTCTACACAGACAGAAGAAGGCAGCATTTAGGCATTAAATGATGTAACATTGTATAGCATTACGCATAACAATACGTAACACAAACAAACAATTATACAACAACAACAATTTATTTGAATATAGTTTAGTATAAACGTAACAACATAACAACAACAACTTATTTAAACATTTACGTAAAAATACGTAACACAAGCATTGTATAGCATTACGCACTGAATTAAGTAAAGTACTGATATATGGTATTAATTTCCTACCTTTAATAGTAGTGTGATGCTTTCAGAAAGTGTAAATTCTTACAGTAGTGAATGATTAGAAATAATAGTTGCATAAAATTTTATTTTATGATAAAATGTGAATTTGAAATTTGTTTTACTTGCTATAAACGTTTGAATAATCGGATGAAAGACTTCGAAAAAGGGCACCGATGGAAACCTGAAATTCGATCCAGGTTTCAATAATCCCTGTTTTAAGGCGCTTTTAAAAATTTGTGGGATTTTCCGACATTCAGCGGTGCGTGTCATGCGCTTAACATGAGAAGCGGAAATTTGGTGCATCGGTGTGCAACGTCACATTTGCTCTCCATTTTTAGAGGCAATTTGTTAAGCTATCGAAATGCATGCTAATCCTTCACTTCCTGAGCAGTTAACCACTTTTAAAGAAATGGCGTTTGATAGGTCGAAAGTATGCTCTTAATCATGCTGAGTACAAGTACTTTTCCGGTGATTCGGGATTGCATAAAGATGAGATAAAGTCTCGTTAGTTTTAAATTTAATCCATAAGTAAATTAAAAATAAGATATCCACCCTACCATGTGCAGATAGCAAGGTTAAATGCGTGGATGTATAAAAGAATTTTTTTGTCAAATTGGAGGATAGCCGTACTTTCACCGAAACCGATCGTACAATAAATATTGGTGGATATTACGAAGAACTGATTAAATTATTTTTAAGATATTTTATTTAAATTTTATTTTATGTCTGCTATTCCGTTTCACACAAAATGTATTCCGGTTATATATAGGTCAGGTTACAAGGTCTATAAAATCTTTATTAAGTCGAGATTGAGATTGAAAAATACCGTCTTCCATCTAACATTTCGTCAATGACATTGGAACCATAAATACTGTATAGGTGAAAAGAGATAGAGAATAAATCTTTAAAAGGCATGGGTATATATTAAAAAAACTATGTTATACATATTTTAAGCCCTATACTTCACTGTGCTTTGAAGTAAGTCATTAAGAGTAAATGTATCTAAGCATCTGAAATTGATCGGTAGGGTTACATCAGTAGTTTTCTCATTATTTACCAAATTAATATTAAATTGATATGAGGCATTTTAGTTTATTTGGATATTGAAACTTAAATACGAAATATAACAGTTTATTTTTAATTGCGAGATTTGATTAATAGGTAAACCTTTTACCTATTAATCCTAATCACTGCGAATGTAGGTGGAAAATAGTGACCTTATTTAATTATTTGCTTCTCAGGTCATTCTTTATCTCCACCATTGAAAGTTAAGAGAACGGATTAACCTGAATACGAAGACTCAAGTTAATCCGTTAATTCAGGTTATCCGGTAAAAACTGGGTATGAAATATGAACTCCTTGATGAGGATATCGTTCCATATTATAAATATCAGCCTGCTCCTGTTTTAGAGAGGAACAAGATCATCCTTTATTGGGATAGACCAGTTTTAACAGATAAAACGATTAAATACAACAGACCAGATATTTTGCTAATTAATAATGCGAACAAAACCGCAATAATCATTGATATAGCTGTGCCACTGTCTCATAACATACGAAGAACGGAGATGGAAAAGAGGGACAAATACGAAGAGCTTGCGTGGCAATTAAAGGATATCTGGAAGTTGATAGAGGTCCAGGTTGTCCCATTTGTAATATCTGTTGAAGGATTGATGACCAACAATTTTGGTAAAAATATGGAGAAAATTGGTTTAGAGGAATATACCATCGATGCAGCACAGAAAGCAGTATTACTGCAAACATGTCACATTGTGCGCAAGTTCCTCAGCAATTAATAATAAGATCACATCGGTTAGGGTGAATTCCCTCTCCGTGTCGACTGAGCCTAGTCCTAACCATCTATGGACAGGTGAATATTTTCCAGCGGAAACGCTGAGAAAGTGCAAAAACTCAAATAATAATAATAATAATAATTTATTCAATAGAATATTCAATCAAATTTAGAATATAAAACAGTACAATAACCAGCAATGAAAGATAATATATATATATATATATATATATATATATATATATATATATATATATATATATATATATATATATACACAGTAGAACCCCGTTTTTACGAACCTCGATTTTACGAAGTGACACAGTTTTACGAACCATTCCGCCGGTCCCGATCTTTTTACATGTAAAATGACCTCGGTTTTACGTAAAACCTCGATTTCATGTTTTACGAAGTGAGAAGCCGGTCCCTAGGAGTGACTGAACCCCGGTTTTACGAAGTATTTGAAATGGTTTTGTCGCACTGAGCTCAATACAATGGGATGACGATCGCCGTAAACAGGAGCAGCTGAATCCAGATCGTCTATGTTGGGAAGACCCTCATCCCATGTATTTTAGATGGGAAAATGTGAAAATTTCGTGGAATACAAACATTTTTATTACAGTTTTCGCGAAAAATTATAGCTTATAAGACGTAACTGTGCTCTTTCTTTCTTCATCAAGCTTTCTGGTAATATCGCGAATCCGCGACGTGGGATCATATAGATCAACAGTTTCCAGGAGTTTAACTCTGTGTAAACTCTCAGTAAAGTTTCTATTTGGACGAGAGATTGAGAAAATAAAGCATGATAAAAATTCGTTTTCGACTTGGGGAGTTTTGGGCTCAGGCCTTGGCTGCTAAATTGGAGTGCGACTATTTAAAATCTCAAGGCTGCTGCAGGGATTTCGGATTTTTAATTGGTTAGCAAAAGGTTGAAAAATAATGGTTGGATGGTGGACACCCTAAAAAATGTTTGTCTCCAAGCGAGGAAAAATCGCTCGCGTTCAGTCAGAATCACTCTCTGCGCGAGGTGGCCTGTGTTGTGATATCCTGTGTGCCTATTAGTAAATAATGGATAAAACATCGCTGACCAAGAAAAAGAGGAAGTCCCTGATTTTGGTAACCAAAATGTCAATTATCAAGGAAATACGTGATCGCGGGCAGACAAAAACAGAAATTTCTCGGAAGTATGGCATTTCTTTACCTACATTGGCAGCAATCGTCAATTCAAGTGAAAAAATTTTGAGTCACACAACAACATCATTAAAAACAAAGTACGTCTCATTGTCACAATTTGATCAACTGATAGGCAGCGGCCATTTTTTTTTAAAGTGTCGTGCGTGCAAATTGCCTATAAGTGGACCAATTCTGAAGCAGAAGGCTCAGGTTTTGGCTCTTAAACTGAAGTGCGACAACTTTAAAGCCTCAAATGGGTGGCTTGATAGATTCAAGAAAAGATACGGAATCACTTCAATGAAAATCTGTGGAGAAGAAGGTAACGTCAACACAAAATACGTTGAGCAGTGGCGTGAAATAAACGATGACATTGTGTCTAAATATTTCCCTTGAGATATATACAACCTGGATGAAACAGGTATGTTTTTCAAGGCATTACCTGACTCCACTCTCGGGATCCGTGGTGAGAAATGTCGCAGAGGTAAAAAATGTAAGGATAGGGTTACAGTAATGCTGATATGTAACCAAGATGGGTCCGAAAAGTTTAAACCAGGTGTGATTGCAAAATCAAGAGCTCCGCGTCGCTTCAAGAACGTGAAAAATTTGCCTGTGTTGTATGAAAGTAATAAAAAAGCATGGATGACGACGGATATTTTTCAGAAGCAAATTATCTTCTTGCAGAGGAAGAGCGCATGAAAGAATCGCAATATTCTACTTCTTGTAGATAATGCCCCAGTTCATAAAATAGGCGGACTAGTGCTACCAAACGTCAAAGTACTTTTTCTTAGTCCAAATAGCACCAGTAAGATTCAACCGCTGGATATGGGAATAATTTACACCTTTAAAGTCCACTACCGAAGATTCCTCGTCCAGTACTATCTTCAGACGCTTGGTACGTTCTATTTCTTTTTTATCATTTTGTGTATAAAAAATACCTATTCGTCGTCGCAAAGGATATATATTATATTTATATCCTTTGCGACCTCCATATTTTCTCTGGAATTATTTAATATTAGCAATATGATAGCCGCCGCAACCCCATCGCAGAACTTTGGTAAACCTTTTACTTGAAAGTAGCATTCCTGTGGAAGTTTTTCGTTGCAGCTGTCATGGAAATTAGTTTAATTAAAGAATACTAAATTTGTAGTAATACGTTACTATTACTTAAATTTTGATGCATTTTCAATATGTAATTTATTAATTAAAAGCGTTTTACGTCGTTCGGTAAGAATTTGCGATCGCGACTTGTGATTTGTCATGCGAGAAGATAGTTTAAAGTACCCGCGAGTAAGTATTTCTCGAAAATCACCGCTAAACGTCAGCGTATTAGTACGCATATAAAAAAAGAGGGAGTTTCAAATTAACTTAAGTTAAGTTCTTAAATGACTTAAAATATTTACGAGCTGGTTTCCTGGAATTCATGGCTGTGAGTTTCATTCACTTTGACATAAGTGAGTCTTCTAGGCTTTGAAATAAGGTCTATGCTATAAAGAGAATCAGTATTATTGTAGTCTAATTTTAAAATCCTTTCAATTTGAAGCAAATATACTGCACATTGTCTCCTGGAGAGCCATGTGGGTAACGCTCGTGACTCATGAGGAATCAGTTCTGATTTCAAATCCTGGTGAGAGCACATGGGCATAACCTAAGCTGTCAAAGAGCTTACTACTACTACTGCTTCTACTATAGTGCACACAGAGAATTGCATGTGATATATATTGTTTTCTTCCTGAGAATGAGCTTGTGACTCTTATTTGTAACAGAAATTAGTTTGACTTCATCCTCATAATTATTTGACAAGTTTAGACCTGCACAGTTTAGCTTTCTATAAGCAGAGCTTTAGTACGCATACATTAGTTGCATATCAAGCCTCTGATGTACAAGATGTGCCTCCATGGACATTGCTCCTTTGCTGTGCGAGGAATTGCCAGAGCATGGGACAGTGTCACTGCAAACACTATTTCCAACTGTTGGAGATTAGCTAGTTTCGGTGACACATCAATTATAGAGACAGAGGAGTTAGTGGATGTTCCCACACTACAGGACCTCCTTAGTAAAGAAATGGCACAACTAAATCAAAACATCCCACATGCATCCTCTTGTGCTGAGTCATATGTCAAGTGTGACTCTCATGTGATAACGCATAACTGCAGTGAATTAAGTGAAGACGAAGAAGATGAGGATGAAGTGAACTTAGATAGCTCTTCTACAAGCTATGAAGATGACCCAGAAGCACCTTCCCCCCTACAAGGGATGAATTAAGACACAATAAAAGTGCTTCACAATTTTCAAATGTTTACTGATGGTGTACCTGATTTATTCAATTATTACCTTTCAGGTATTGAGAAAATCACCCCATCTCTCATTGAAACTTCCAAAAAACAAAAAATTATTTATGGTTATTTTGAAAAGTAAAAAATTTTGAATATTTTCTGTTGTATTAAACATTAAACTGCATGTATAATTCATTTTATTGAAATATAACCTTCCTTTCAATCCTATTTAACTTTATGCACTGTGTTACTGAACCTGGATTGGTATTGTAGATATTTCAATTGCTTGAAAGAAAACCTCAAATTTACAAAGTCCGAATTTTACAAAGCGCAAATTTTTGGGTCCCTTCAACTTCGTAAAATTGAGGTTCTACTGTATATATATATATATATATCATCATCAGCCATTTTCAATCCGACGTCGGATGTAGGCCTCCCCAAGTACTTTCCAATTTTCTCTGTCCTGAGCTTCTCGTTGCCACGTTACACCTAAGTACTTGATGATGTCTCTGTTCCACCTGTCCATAGGTCGTCTTCTTGGTCTCTTCACATCTCTTGGTATCCAGTTGAGAACTGCAGATGTCCAGCGGTTGTCGTTTCTTCTTGCAATATGGCCGGCCCACCTCCATTTCAGTGATCTTACCTTATCTATTATGTCTGTAACTCCAGTCATCATTCTCACCCAAGTGTTTCGTTTCCTGTCTCTTCTTGTGATTCCCAGCATGCAGCGCTCCATGCTCCTTTGCGTTGTCTGAAGTCTCTGGGTTATTGCAGCATTTAACACCCAAGTTTCACTTCCATAGGTCAAGACAGGTAAAATGTATTGGTTGAAGACCTTCCTCTTCAAAACCATTGGCATTCTTGACTTCAGAATGTGTGAGTTCCTTCCAAATGCGCTCCAGCCAAGTTTCATTCTTCTGTTTACTTCATTAATCCTGTTTTTCTCTCCTGTTGTTACAAGTTGTCCCAGGTATGTGTATTCCAAGCAAACATCCAGAGGTTTTCCTTGAAGTTTGACTGGCTCTTGCACTGTAAAAGAATTATACATTACCTTTGTTTTTGTTAGGTTTATCCTGAGTCCTATCTTCTGTCCTGCTGTGTTTAGCTCTTCAAGTCTTGAAGTTAGGTCTTCTGCATTAGCTGCAAAGAGAACTATATCATCTGCAAAACGGAGGTGACTGATGTACTCCCCATTTACTCTTAACCCCTTCTCTTCCCAATCAAGGGTTTTAAAAACTTCTTCTAAAATGGCTGTGAACAAGATGGGAGATAGACCGTCACCTTGTCGAACTCCCTTCTCAATCTTGAATTCATCGGTCTCTTCATGAAGCATTACAGAAGCTGTGGCATTCTCGTAGACACTGCGCAAGAGGCGGATGTACTCAGAATCTATTCCTTGATTCTTCAGAGCTTTCAGAGTGGAAGAGGTACTTACCGAGTCGAAGGCCTGTTCATAATCTACAAAGCAAAGGACGAGTGGGATCTCGTATTCATTCGTTCTGTTTATAATTTCCTGTAATGTGTGGATGTGGTCCATAGTGCTGAAGCCTTTCCGGAATCCCACTTGTTCTCTAGGCTGGGCTGAAGACAGGGTCATCTTAAGACGTTCCGCTATTATCCTCATGAATGTTTTGTAGACAACTGGAAGGAGGCTAATGGGGCGATAGTTCTTCAAATCTTCTTTGCTTCCTTTCTTGTGCAGAAGGGCAATCCTTGCGTGGTTCCATTCCTTGGGAATCATTCCTTGTTTTAGACAATTACTGAATAATTGTGCTAAAACATTAGCAATCTCTGTTCCACCAGCTTTCAGATATTCCGCCAACACCCCATCTGCTCCTCCTGCTTTCCCATTCTTCATCTGCTTAATCGCCGCCATTACTTCTTCTGGGAGGATTGAGAGGAGATTTTGTGAGCTTTGGCTTTCATCTCGGTTCTCCTCTTTGGCGTTTCCTATCTTCTTGTATAGGTTGCCAAAGTATTCTGCTACAATCCTCAATATTGCTGGTCTGTTATATGTTGTGGTGCCATCTCCTTTCTGTAAGGCTGAAATCTGTTTCTTACCAATTGCTAGGCGTCTTCTAGCCCTCTTTATGCTTTTGTTATTTTCTATGGCCTCTTGCACAATCTTTTCATTAAAATTCCTCACATCTTCCTTGATTGCTACTCTGATGGCTTTGCAAAGCTCGGCATATTCGATATTATCTCTTGGAGTGTTTAAATTCTTCAGTTCCTTCCGTCGTTTCATCATTTTCCGGGTTCTATCACTAAATTTCTTATCCTTAGGTTTTCTTGGCATGCTTGCTACTTCCTCTGCCGCTTTCTTTACAATTTCCATAACTTTGGTTTCGAGTTCTTCTTCCTGAAGTGCTGAGAATCTATTTCTAAGTTCCAGCTGAAACTTTTTCTCGTTATCTGATAGTTTATCGATATTTATCTCCTCCTTCTTGCAAGAAACCAACTTCTTTCGTTCCATTCGGGGGTTAATATTGATTCTGCATCTAACAATTCTGTGGTCACTTCCAGTGTTGAAATTATTCAAAACTTCACAGTTAGTTACAGTGTAGAGTCTGTTTACCAATATGTAGTCTATTTCATTTTTTGTTCCATTGGGACCTCTCCACGTCCATTTTCTTGTAGGATTTTTCTTAAAGTATGTATTTGTTATATACATATTGGTGCATTCGGCAAACTCTACTAAGCGGTGACCTCGCTCATTTCTCTGGCCCAGTCCATATCGTCCTGCGACAGTGTCATCAGTTTCCCGCTGTCCTACACGAGCATTAAAATCTCCCATAATGACTTTATAGTAGTGGGCCTCCTTGTCATGTTCAGTGCCGAGAGTTTGGTAGAAGTTTTCAATTTCCTCTTCGCCGCTTGCCGCTGTTGGTGCGTAGACTTGGATGACCTGTACTGAGTAACGCTCATTGATCTTCAGTATGAGTTTACAAATTCTATCTGATACACCTTCGATTTTCACCACATTATCCTTCCATCTCTTGTTGATCAAAAATCCAACGCCTCCATTTCTTCCATCCTTGGTACCCCTGTAAAAGAATAAGTGTCCTTCCTTCAGTGTAAGTAGCTCCTCTGATTTTCTTCTGACTTCGCTGAGACCGATGATATCCCATTTTATCTTCTCTGCTTCATTGAGTAGTTCCAGCAGTCGTTCTTCACTCTTCAAGCTGCGGCAGTTGTAGGTTGTGAATTGCAGGGTAGTAATTCTTTTCTTCATGATGGACCTCTTTAATGCCACCACCTCCCGGACATCCGAATGGGTGGTGCTTTTACGTCCGGATAAATTTCCACTAAAGAAGCTCATCATGAAAATTGTACTTGTATTTGGGGGGGTTAGGACAATAATTCACCAGGCTGTCCTACTGCCGGTTGGTGAATGCCACTTTCATTATTTGGCCGGAGATATTGTTGAAGCCTTCTTAGCATGGTTGAACCTGGGCTATGCATCGCCTCCAACCTCCGTTAACACCCCTCCGCCCCGAAGAGGCAATGAACTGTAGCGGTGATGAGGAGGGGATATATATATATATATATATATATATATATATATATATATATATATATATATATATATATATATATATTAGTTACGCCGCGGCTCCCAACAATCGTCCGTACATTGTAGTAATCTCGAAGGGTATTGTTGTTGATTAAAGCAAGTAATGAGGGAAGGGGGGTATTTTAACTTACCGCCGAAGAGTGCAACAGCCACGTTAAATGGTAAAACGTTTTCTTGTTCCGATAATGAACCACATTAATGACTCCAGTTTAAGGTTTAAAGAGGCTTTGACTTGTTTGTTAGAACTGGGAATCATCGACTTACTATGTTTCGAATCAAACTTTAGGTATGATGCCGTAAAGATAACCCAACAAAATTTACGTGGTAAATAGCTGATGCATTAGAAAAGTTTTTAAGATACGTGGCAAAAATTTTTTTAATTATGAATTTTTTTTTAAATTGCCCTCAAAGATTTTGTCAAAGTTCGGAATTTTGAGAATTTAAGAATTTGAAATTTTATTTTGGCAGAACGGTATGAGTAAGGGTAAAAACTATTCTTTTGTCAATTAAAACAACTATTTAGCTTTTTTATAGAAAAAAAATCAACAATGCATCTCAAATAATTACGTCACCATGACCACAAATGTCTGGAAAGTCATGGTTTTCTCAGAAAATACGAAAAAAATTCGTAACTCGAAAACAAAAGAAGATCGGACGCCAAAATGAATTGCAAACCTGTAGCCCAGGTGATGCTCTACCTCTGTGTTTCGTTTGGTCCATGACTTTTAACACACCCTGTATCTATTATATATAGATACTTCTCCGGATATACCTATATATAAGTTATATATAGACGCTTCTCCGGATATACTTATATATATACGAGTAAAATGTAGCTTGCATACTGCAAGCAGATCGGCAATACTAATTTCATATCGGCATCATATCGGGACGGTCCTCAAAAGAAAAAAAAAAGGATTTAATTTTTTCTTAAAATTCGCTGAAATTTCATCGTCTGGCATCGAACCCGGGTCTTACTGGTAAAACTACTATGAAACACAATAGAAGATCACCATCTCTAACTATGTGTGAAAATTCAAGCAGAAATATTGGCTATAACTGCCTCAAAAAACGTTCTAATTTTCACGAATGTTAATGCCTCTCGGGACTCGAACCAAGGACGATCGTGGTAATCTAAAACATGTTTCTGAAAGATATTTATGATCTCTATTTATATGCCGAATTTCAAGTTTCTATATTATTGGGAAAGGTTTCAAAATAATTCCTAAAAATCGGATCAAATTCTGATTTCAGAGACACCTGGTGTCGAACCCAAGACGTATTGTAAGCTGTGAATGCACAGTTTGATTTGTAAAAACTTGCTCTTGTATTATGCAAAGTTTGAAGTCGATAGCATGCCGGAAAGTACCTAAATTTTGTTTCCGTTATCTCCGTAAGAAATGCATTGAGAAGTGCAAATGGCCCTCTGGCATCGAACCAAGGACAATCAGCGTACATGTAAAATTTGATTATAAGGTATATTCATGATATCTATCCACGTGCCGAGTTTCGAATATCCATGTTATCGGGAAAGGATCCAAAAAAAATCTTCAAAATCGCCGTAATGCATTTTAAACGGCCGATTTTTGCCCCGATCTAGCATCGAACCATGGACTATATTCTAAGATGTTTTTCTGATTTTCGTTGGATACGCACGGCTTCTAGCGATCCCTCGAGTTTCAACTCTTTCTCCATCCGGGAAGTACCTCAAAAAAATTTTCGAAAATCCCCGCCATGTATTCTTATGGAGAAAATCGCGACTTTGGGGCCCTCTGGAATCGAACCCATGACCCTGAGGATCAAAATCGCAATTTTTCTGGTGGTTACACGTTATGGCCAATACGTCGTAAAAATTTCAAGTCAATCACGCTTGTGGTTTAGGCTGTGAATTAGTATCCTATCTATCTATCTATCTATCTATCTATCTATCTATCTATCTATATAGGTATATCCATGAATGAATCCGGAGAAGCATCTATATATAATAGATATATACACTGGGGATCAAAAGTATAAGCATGTTCCACAAGTGCCACCGACTTGAAATTTTTACGACATATTGGCCATAACGTGTAACTTCCAGGAAAAAGCCGACTTTGAACCTCAGTGTCATGGGTTCGATTCCAGAAGGCCCCAAATTCACGATTTTGTCCATAAGAATACATGGCGGGGATTTTCGAAAATTTTTTTGAGGCACTTCCCGGAAAAGGAGAGAGTTGAAATTCTAGAGATCGCTAGATGCCATGTATATCTAAAGTAAACCACAAAGACATCTACAAATATTATCCTTGGTTCGATGCTAGGCCAGGGCAAATATTCTCCCGTTTAATTTACATAGCGATTTTTAAGATTTTTTTAAATTACTTACAGATGACTTGGAAACTTGAAACTCGGCATGTAGACATATATCATAAATATATTTCATAATAAAATTTTACAGCTCGCTGATGGTCCTTGGTTCGATCCCAGAGGGCCATTTACATCCTACAATGCATTTCTTATGGAGATTACGGAAGCAAATTTTAGGTACTTCCTGGCAAGTTGTTGACTTCAAACTTTGCATTTAATAAGATGAGGTCAAACCAAGTCATAATGTGTTTTCACAGCTGCCAGTAGGTCCTGGGTTCGACACCAGGCGTCTCTACAATCAGTAATTGATTCAATTTTTAGGAACTATTTTGAACCCCTTCCCAATAATATAGAAACTTGAAATTCGGCATATAGATAGAGATCATAAATAACTTTCAGAAACATGTTTTAGATTTCCAAGATCGTCCTTGGTTCGAATCCAGAGAGCCATTTAAATTCGTGAAAATAAGAACGTCTTTTGAGGCAGTTATAGCCCATATTTCTGCTTGAATTTTCACACATAGTTAGAGATAGTGATGTTCTATTGTGTTTCATAGTAGGTTCACCAGTAATACCCGGGTTTGATGCCAGACGATGGAATTTCAGCGAATTTTAAGAAAAATTTCAATCCACTTTTTTCTTTTGATGGCCGTCCCGATATGATGCCGACGTGAAAATAGTGTTGTCGATCTGCTTGCAGTATGCAAGCAACATTTTACTCGTATCATATCTATTATATATAGATGCTTCTCCGGATTCATTCATATATATAGATAGGTATATAGATAGGTATATAGATAGATAGGATACAAATTCACAGCCTAAACCACCAGCGTGATTGAGTTCAAATTTTTACTGCGTATTGGCCATAACAATTAACCGCCAGAAAAATTGCGATTTTTATCCTCAGTGTCATGGATTCGATTCCAGGGGGCCCCAAAGTCCCGATTTTTCCCGTTTAAATGCATTGCTTTGATTTTCGGGAATTTTTAAAAAATACTTCCGGGATAGGTAGAGAATCGAAAATCTAGGAGCCTTTATATATGGTCATGATCTATCGAAAACATAAATGAGTTTTACGGAAAATATCCTGGGTTCGATGCTAGGTCGAGGCAAAAATCGGCCGTTTAAAATGTATTGTGGCGATTTTAAAGATTTTTTTTGGACCCCTTCCCGATGGCATGGAAACTTGAAATTCGGCATGGAGTTGGAGATTATAAATATATTTCATAATCAAATTTTACATATTCGCTGATGGTCCTTGGTTCGATCCCAGAGGGCCATTTACATTCCTCAATGCATTTCTTATGGAGATAACGGAAACAAGTTTAAGGTACTTCCCGGCATGCTATCGACTTAAAACTTAGCATGATAGAAGAAGCAGTCTTAACAAATCAAACTATGCATTCATAGCTATCAATGTGTCCTGGGTTCGACACCAGGTGTCTCTGCAATCAGAAGTTGATCCGATTTTTAGGAATTATTTTGAAACCTTTCCCAATAATATAGAAACTTGAAATTTGGCATATAGATTAAGATCAATAATAACTTTCAGAAACATTTTTTAAATTTCCAAGATCGTCCTTGGTTCGAGTCCCGAGAGCCATTTACATTCGTGAACATTAGAGCGTCTTTTGAGGCAGTTGTAGCCAATATTTCTGCTTGAATTTTCACACATAGTTAGAGATGGTGATCTACTATTGTGTTTCATAGTAGGTTTTCCAGTAATACCCGGGATCGATTTCAGACGATGAAATTTCAGCGAATTTTAAGAAAAAATTAAATCCTTTATTTTTCTTATGAGGACCGTCCCGATGTGATGCCGATATGAAATTAGTATTGCCGATCTGCTTGCAGTATGCAAGCTACATTTTACTCGTATATATATATATTCATATATATATATATATAGAGAGGATACAAAGTCACAGCCTAAACCAGTAGCGTCAATGGCTTGAAATTTTTACGACATAATGGCCATAACGTATAACCTCCTGAAAAATTGCGATTTTGAACCTCAGTGTCATGGGTTCGATTCCAGAGGGCCTCAAAGTCCCGATTTTTCCCGTTTAAATGCATTGCTTTGATTTTCGGGAATTAAAAAAAAATACCTTCTGGATAGGTAGCGAATCAAAACTCAAGGAGCCTATATATATGGTCATGATCTATCGAAAACATAAATGAGTTTTACAGAAAATATCCCGGGTTCGATGCTAGGTCAAGGCAAAAATCGGCCGTTTAAAAAGCATTACGGCGATTTTTAAGATTTTTTTTTGACACTTTCCAATGGCATGGAAACTTGAATTTCGGCATGGAGTTGGAGATCAATAATAAATTTCCGGATCAAATTTTACATATTCGCTGATGGTCCTTGGTTCGATCCCAGAGGGCCATTTAAATTCCTCAATGCATTTCTTACGGAGATAACGGAAACAAATTATAGGTACTTCCCGGCACGATAAAGACTTCAAACTTTGCACTAAGAAAAATTAAGTGTATACAAATCAAACTGTGCATTCCCAGCTGTCAATGTGTCCTGGGTTCGACACCAGGCGTCTCTACAATCAGTAACTGATCCGATTTTCAATAATTATTTTGAACCCTTTCCCAACAATATAGAAACTTGAAATTAGGCATGTTGATAGGAATCATAAATAACTTTCAGAAAAATTTTTTAGATTTCCAAGATCGTCCTTGGTTCGAATCCAGAGAGCCATTTAAATTCGTGAAAATTAGAACGTCTTTTGAGGCAGTTGTAGCCCATATTTCTGCTTGAATTTTCACACATAGTTAGAGATGGTGATGTTCTATTGTGCTGCATAGTAAGTTCAACAGTAAAGACCCGGGTTCGATGCCAGACGATGGAATTTCAGCGAATTTTAAGAAAAATTTGTATCCATTTTTTTCTTTTGATGGCCGTCCCGATATGATGCCGACATGAAAATAGTTGTGTCGATCTGCTTGCAGTATGCAAGCAACATTTTACTCGTATAAGTTATATATATATATAGGGGATCAAAATTCTAACCATGTTCCACAAGTGCCACTCCCTTGAAATTTTTACGACATATTGGCCATAACGTGTAACCTCCAGAAAAAAGCCGACTTTGAACCTCGGTGTCATGGGTTCGATTCCAGAAGGCCCCAAAGTCGCGATTTTCCCCATAAGGATACATGGCGGGGATTTTCGAAAATTTTTTTGAGGCACTTCCCGGGAAAGGAGAGATTTGAAATTCAAGGGATCGCTAGATGCCGTGCATATCTAAAGGAAACCATAATAACATCTACGAATATTATTCTTGGTTTGATGCTAGGCCGGGGCAAAAATTGGCCGTTTTAAATGCATTGTGGCGTTTTTTAAGATTTTTTTTGGACCCTTTTCCTATGGCATAGAAACTTGAAATTCGGTATGAGGTTGGATACCATAAAAATATATCATAATCGAATTTTACATATTCGCTGATGGTCCTTGGTTCGATCCCAGAGGACCATTTAAACTTCTCAATGCATTTCTTACGGAGATAAAGGAAACAAAATATAGGTACTTCCCGGCGCGCTATCGACTTCAAACTTCGCATGTTACAAGAACAAGTATTAACAAATCAAACTGTGCATTCATATCTTACAATATTTCCTGGGTTCGACACCAGGTGCCTCTGCAATCAGAAGTTGATCCGATTTTTAGGAATTATTTTGAAACCTTTCCCAATAATTAAGAAACTTGAAATTCGGCATATAGATATATATCATAAAAAACTTTCAGAAACATGTTTTAGATTTCCAAGATCGTCCTTGGTTCGAATCCAGAGAGCCATTTACATTCGTTAAAATTAGAACGTCTTTTGAGGCAATTGTAGCCAATATTTCTGCTTGAATTTTCACAAATAGTTAGGGATGGTGATCGTCTGTTGTGCTGCATAGTAAATTCACCAAGATGACCCGGGTTCGATGCCAGACGATTAAATTGAAGCGAATTCTTAGATTATTTTCAATCCTTTTTTTTCCTTTGAGGCCCGTTCCGATATGATGCCGACATGAAATTAGTGTTGTCTATCTGCTTGCAGTATGCAAGCTACATTTTACTCGTATATCTATTATATATAGACGCTTCTCCGGATATACCTATATATATCTATTACATATATAGACGCTTCTCCGGATATACTTATATATAAGTTGCGAGTAAAATGTTGCTTGCATACTGCAAGCAGATCGGCAACACTATTTTCATGTCGGCATCATATCCGGACGACCATCAAAAGAAAAAAAAAGATTGAAATTTTTCTTAAAATTTGCCTAAATTCCATCGTCTGGCATCGAACCCGGGTTTTTACTGTGAACTTACTATGCAGCACAATAGAACATCACCATCTCTAACGATGTGTGAAAATTCAAGCAGAAATATGGGCTACAACTGCCTCAAAAGACGTTCTAATTATCACGAATTTAAATGGCTCTCTGGATTCGAACCAAGGACGATCTTGGATATTTAAAATATGTTTCTGAAAGTTATTTATGATCTATATCTATATGCTAAATTTCAAGTTTCTATATTATTGGGAAAGGTTTCAAAATAATTCCTAAAAATCGGATCAACTTCCGATTGCAGAGACACCTGGTGTCGAACCCAGGAGACATTGATAGCAATGAATGCATAGTTTGATTTGCTAAGACTGGTTCTTCTATCATGCTAAGTTTTAAGTCGATAGCATGCCGGGAAGTACCTAAAATTTGTTTCCGTTATCTCCGTAAGAAATGCATTGAGGAATATAAATGTCCCTCTGGGATCGAACCAAGGACCATCAGCGAATATGCAAAATTCGATTATGATATATTTTTACAGTATCTAACCTCATGCCGAATTTCAAGTTTCCATGCCATCGGGAAAGGGTCCAAAAAAAATCATAAAAATCGCCACAATGCTTTTTAAACGGCCGATTTTTGCCTCGACCTAGCATCGAACCCAGGATATTTATCGTAAAACTCATTTATGATTTCGATAGATCATTACCATATATATAGGCTCCTTGAGTTTTATTTCTCTACCTATCCGGAAAGTATTTTTTTTTAATTCCCGAAAATCACGGCAATGCATTTAAACGGGAAAAATCGGGACTTTGGAGCCCCCTGGCATCGAACCCATGACACTGAGGATCTAAATCGCAATTTTTCTGGTGGCTACACGTTATGGCCAATACGCCGTAAAAATTTCAGCTCAATCACTCTTGTGGTTTAGGCTGTGAGTTTGTATCCTCTCTATATATATATATAGATATATATATGGATACATGAATGAATCCGGAGAAGCATCTATATATAATAGATATATAGGGGATCAAAATTCTAACCATGTTCCACAAGTGCCACTGCCTTGAAATTTTTACGACATATTGGCCATAACGTGTAACCTCCAGGAAAAAGCCGACCTGGAACCTCGGTGTTATGGGTTCGATTCCAGAAGGCCCCAAAGTCGCGATTTTCTCCATAAGAATACATGGCGGGGATTTTCGAAAATTTTTTTTAGGCACTTCCCGTAAAAATAAAGAGTTGAAACTCGAGGGATCGCTAGACGCCGTGCATATCTAATGGAAACCATAAAGACATCTACGAAGATTATCCTTGGTTCGATGCTAGGTAGGGGCAAATATTTTCCCGTTTAATTTACATTGCGATTTTTGAGATTTTTTTAAATTACTTCCAGATGAATTGGAAACTTGAAACTTGGCACGTGGATATATCTAATAAATATATATTATAATCAAATTTTAGCACTTCGCTGATGGTCCTTGGTTCGATCCCAGAGGGCCATTTACATCTTACAATGCATTTCTTATGGAGATAACGGAAACAAAATTTAGGTACTTCCCGGCATGCTATTGACTTCAAACTTTCCATGATGCAAGAGCAGTTACTTACAAATCAAACTGTGCATTCACAGTTTACAATATGTCCTGGGTTCGACACCAGGTGTCTCTGCAATCAGAAGTTGATCCGATTTTTAGAAATTATTTTGAAACCTTTCCAAATAATATAGAAACTTGAAATTCGGCTTATAGATAGAGATCATAAATAAGTTTCTGAAACATATTTTAGATTTCCATAATCGTCCGTGGTTCGAATCCAGAGAGCCATTCAAATTCGTGAAAAGTAGAAAGTCTTTTGAGGGAGTTCTAGCCAACATTTCTGCTTGAATTTTTACACACAGTCAGAGATGATGATCTTCTATACTGCTGCATAGTAATTTCACCAGTATGACCCGGGTTCGTTACCAGACGATGAAATTGCAGCGAATTTTAAGAATATTTTCAATCCTCATATTTTTTCTTTTGAGGACCGTCCAAAAATGATGCCGATATGAAATTATTATGCCGATCTGCTTGCAGTATGCAAGCTACATTTTACTCGTATATATATACGAGTAATATGTTGCTTGCATACTGCAAGCAGATCGGCATCACTATTTTCATGTCGGCATCATATCGGGACGGACATCAAAAGAAAAAAAAAATCAAAATATTCGTAGAATTCGCTGCAATTTAATCGCCTGGCAGCGAACCCCGGTCTTCCTGGTGTACTTACTATGCAGCAAAATAGAAGATTACCATATCAAACTATGTGTGAAAATTCTAGCAAAACTATTAGGTGCAACTACCTCAAACGACGTCCTACTTTTCACATACACTCCTTATTTGAGAAATTATAATGTGCTCTGGCATCGAACCCAGGAACAGCATGGTCTTATCTATTTTTTTTCTTAAACAAAGTGTTAATATACATCTTCCATCTAAGCAAGAGCTCCCTTACATATCGATAGATGCATAAAAAAATTATGAAAAGATACCCCATAGTATTATATATGGGGGATATTTTTATCGCCCGGCATCGAACCCGGGTCTTTCAGGAAATATTTTCTATGCAGCACAACAGAAAAACACCATCTCTAACCGCGTATGCAAATTCAAGCAGAAATATTGGTTACAACTGCCTCAAATGACGTCCTACTTTTCCTTTATATTCCTTATGAGAGAAACGTTATTGTACTCTGGCTTCGAACCCAGGAACAGTACGGTCTTATGAAAATTTTTTTCTAAAACTTATTCGTACCATACATCTTCCAGCCAAGCACGAACATCCTATCATTTCGATAAGTGCATCTAAAAAAATAATGAAAAACGGCTCCCATGTATTTCAAAGGGCAGATCTTTGCATCGTCCTAGCATCGAACCCAGGATAACTTTTGTAAAAGTCATTGATGTTTTCGAAAGTCCAAGACCATAAATATAGGCACCTTGAGTTTTACTTCTCTACCTATCCGGAAAGTATTTTTTTTTAATTCCCGAAAATCACGGCCATGCATTCAAACGGGAAAAATCGGGACTTTGGGGCCCTCTGGAATCGAACCAATGACACTGAGGATCAAAGTCTCTATTTTCCTGGGGGTTTCACGTTATGGCCAATATGTCATAAAAATTTCAGATCAATGACGCTTGTAGTTTAGGCTGTGAATTTGTATCCTATCTATCTATCTATCTATATAGGTATATATATGAATGAATCCGGAGAAGCATCTATATATAATAGATACATTCATAGGGGATCAAAATTCTAACCATGTTCCACAAGTGCCAATGCCTTGAAATTTTTACGACATATTGGCCATAACGTGTAACCTCCAGGAAAAAGCCGACTTTGAACCTCGGTGTCATGGGTTCGATTCCAGAAGGCCCCAAAGTCGCGATTTTCCCCATAAGATTACATGGCGGGGATTTTCGAAAATTTATTTGAGGCACTTCCCGGAAAAGGAGAGAGTTGAAACTCGAGGGATCGATAGATGCTGCGCATATCAAAAGGAAACCATAAAGACATCTACGAATATTATCCTTGGTTCGATGCTAGGTCGGGGCAAATATCGGCCGTTTAAAATGCATTGCGGCGATTTTTAAGATTTTTTTTGAACCCTTTTCCGATGGCATAGAAACTTTAAATTCGGCATGACGTTAGATATCATAATTTTATTTAATAATAAAATTTTACATATTCCCTTATGGTCCTTGGTTCGATCCCAGAGGGCCATTTACATTCCTCAATGTAGTCCTTATGGAGATTACGGAAACACATTTTAGGTGCTTCCCGGCATGCTATCGACTTCAAACTTTGCATGATACAAGAACAAGTTTTTACAAATCAAACTATGCATTCACAAATTACAATATGTCCTGGGTTCGACACCAGGTGTCTCTGGAATCAGAAGTTGATCCGATTTTTAGGAATTATTTTGAAACCTTTCCCAATAATATAGAAACTTGATATTCGGCATATAGTTGGAGATTATAAATAACTTTCAGAAACATGTTTTAGATTTCAAAGATCGTCCTTGGTTCGAATCCAGAGAGCCATTTACATTCGTGAAAATTAGATTGTCTTTTGAGGCAGTTGTAGCCAATATTTCTGTTTGAATTTTCACACATAGTTAGAGATGGTGATCTTCTATTGTGCTGCATAGTAAGTTCACAGTAAAGACCCGGGTTCGATGTCAGACGATGAAATGTAAGCGAATTTTAAGAAAAATTTCAATCTTTTTTTTTTTCTTTTGAGGACCGTCCCGATATGATGCCGATATGCAATTAGTATTGCCGATCTGCTTGCAGTATGCAAGCTACATTTTACTCGTATATATATATTATATCTATTATATATAAACGCTTCTCCGGATATACCTATAAATATATAGGGGATCAAAATTCTAACCATGTTCCACAAGAGCCAACGACTTGAAAATTTTACGACGTATTGGCCATAACGTGTAACCTCCAGGAAAAAGCCGACTTTGAACCTAGCTGTCATGGGTTCGACTCCAGAAGGCCCCAAAGTCGCGATTTTCCCCATAAGATTACATGGTGGGGATTTTCGAAAATTTTTTTGAGGCACTTCCCGGAAGAGTTGAGAGTTGAAATTCAAGAGATCGCTAGATGCCGTGTATATCTAAAGGAAACCACAAAGACATCTACAAATATTATCCTTGGTTCGATGCTAGGCCAGTGCAAATATTCTCCCGTTTAATTTATATTGCGATTTTTAAGATTTTTTTTAATTACTTACAGATGACTTGGAAACTTGAAACTTGGCGCGTAGATATATATCATAAATATATTTCATAATAAAATTTTAGAACTCGCTTATGGTCCTTGGTTCGATCCCAGAGGGCCATTTACCTCCTACAATGCATTTCTTATTGAGATTACGGAAGCAAATTTTAGGTACTTCCTGGCAAGTTGTTGATATCAAACTTTGCATTTAATAAGATCAGGTCAAACCAAGTCATAATGTGATTTCACAGCTGGAAGTAAGTCCTGGGTTCGACACCAGGTGTCTCTGCAATCAGAAATTGATTCAATTTTTAGGAACAATTTTGAACTCTTTCCCAATAAAACAGAAACTTGAAATTCGGAACATAGATAGAGATCATAAATAACTTTCTGAAACATTTTTTAGATTTCCAAGATCGTCCTTGGTTCGTATCTGCAGTGCCATTTAAATTCATGAAAATTAAAACGTCTTTTGAGGCAGTTGTAGCCCATATTTCTGCTTGAATTTTCACACATAGTTAGAGATGGTGATGTTCTATTGTGCTGCATAGAAAGTTCACAGTAAAGACCCGGGTTTGATGCCAGACGATGGAATCTCAGCGAATTTGAAGAAAAATTTTAATCCATTTTTTCTTTTGATGGCCGTCCCTATATGATGCCGACATGAAAATAGTGCTGACGATCTGCTTGCAGTATGCAAGCAACATTTTACTCGTATAATAGATAGACGTTTCTCCGGATATACCTATATATATAGGGGATCAAAATTCTAACCATGTTCCACAAGAGCCACCGACTTGAAATTTTTACCACGGTATGGCCATGACGTGTAACCTCCAGAAAAAAGCCGACTTTGAACCTCGGTGTCATGGGTTCGATTCCAGAAGGCCCCAAAGTCGCGATTTTCCCCATAAGATTACATGGCGGGGATTTTCAAAAATTTTTTGAGGCACTTCCCGGAAAAGGAGAGAGTTGAAACTCAAGGGATCGCTAGATACCGCGCATATCAAAAGGAAACCATAAAGACATCTACGAATATTATCCTTGGTTCGATGCTAGGTCGGGGCAAAAATCGGCCGTTTAAAATGCATTGTGGCGATTTTTAAGATTTTTTTTGGACACTTTTCCGATGGCATAGAAACTTGAAATTCGGTATGAGGTTGGTTACCATAAAAATATATCATAATCGAATTTTACATATTCGCTGATGGTCCTTGGTTCGATCCCAGAGGGACATTTAAATTGCTCAATGCATTTCTTACGGAGATAACGGAAACAAATTTTAGGTACTTCCCGGCAAGATATCGACTTCAAACTTTGCATATAGAAAGATCAAGTCCATACAAATCAAACAGTGCATTCACAGCTATCAATGTGTCCTGGGTTCGACACCAGGTGTCTCTGCAATCAGAAGTTGATCCGATTTTTAGGAATTATTTTGAAACCTTTCCCAATAATATAGAAACTTGAAATTTGGCATGTAGATAGAGATCATAAATAACTTTCTGAAACATTTTTTAGATTTCCAAGATCGTCCTTGGTTCGTATCTGCAGTGCCATTTAAATTCATGAAAATTAGAACGTCATTTGAGGCAGTTGTAGCCCATATTTGTGCTTGAATTTTCACACATAGTTAGATATGGTGATGTTCTATTGTGCTGCATAGTTAGTTCACAGTAAAGACCCAAGGTCGATGCCAGACGATGGAATTTCAGCGAATTTTAAGAAAAATTTCAATCCATTTTTTTCTTTTGTGGACCGTCCCGATATATTGCCGATATGAAATTAGTGTTGTCGATCTGCTTGCAGTATGCAAGCAACATTTTACTCGTATATATATATGTAAATTACAAAGAATAGGTTATCATACACAGCTCAAACCTACATAGAAACAGAACAGTCTGGCCCTGCTAAGCAAAATGCTTGTTAGCAGGTTGCATTTGTGTAATCTACAGTAAAATTATAGGAATGTAATAAATAATAATAATATTCGACTTGCAGTGTTATTATCAAATACACATTGTGACTACAATTAGTCTTAATAATAGTATTTTCTTTCCAATCTCAATTGTTATATCTGTCTCCTTTAACTGAGTCCAAGTGAGCATCCCAACGATTTCAGGAATTAAAGTGATATTCGAAGAAATCTTGTGATAAAGCAGCCGTAGAAATGCAGAATGATGATCTCTTGAAATGGTTTCCTAAGATTGAAAACATGGCCGAAGGAGATTGATTAAATAGAAGATCCATCCAGGAAAATTGAAAGCTACCGCTGTGATTCATCGTAGAAACGACGAGTTATTGCTTACTCACTCTCAAAAAAGAGTGTTCGAAACGCAAGAGTGAGTTTATTTGAAGATTTATTTAGCTTCAAAATTAAACAACCATTGGGAACGGGCATATCTGCTACACATCTTTCGGGGAAATATTTTTCATGAGAGAATGTTGTTAAGATGAATCATAATTTCACTCTACCAATATTACCCTTTTATACAATAGATTGTTAATGCCACTAGCCTGATTGAATCTTCAATAACTACGTACATGGATGTTGAATATCGTTACGAGAAATTAATCTCAACTCTTCGGGGACACAGGTCTCTACTCCAAGTGAAAATATTTATTTTCCCACTCGTAGTGCTAATATTTGATTCAGTCCTCTTTTAATTATAAAATTAATAAAAAATTATCATCCGCAGGAAAATTTTACCGAGAACTAAGTTGCATCATGAATTAAGTAATATTGTCATTGGATTGAACATATCTGAAGAATCTATTCGTCTCAATACTTAGATAAATTGAAAATTTTACTGAATAAATCTTTTATTGAGGCTTCTGAAGCTGCCTAACGATCGATATGCACAGTGAATATTAGTCGGTAATAGTTCATTTGCCAGAAAGGATTTTTGATCGGGATTATAACTGCAAGGTGTTGTAATTTTTCCTTATATCTTTTGCGTAATATCCCCTTTCTTCATTTGGTTCAATACAAGCTTTCTCCTCACCATTTAGACTTTCAGTGACGTAGAAAGTTTACCTCCCGTTCAGGACTACGTTACTATTGTCATTATAAATATTACATTCATACGTTACGATTGGACAGCGGTCCTATGGCAACGTTAATACAACTACATACATAACTCTACATCATTACCTGCCGTTCGAAATAGTAACCAACTATAATCATATTGTAAATAATATCCAGGAGCACATAATAATATCAATAATAATACAATATCCATTATACTATAATTTCGTCTAAAATAATCCTAAACTCGTCAGCAAATTTCTCATATCATATCCCGTTCCGGAATACTTGTACCATGAAACCATCTAACTGCCTATTTTAAGTTGAAAATTAGCTCACTGTATTAATGTTTGAATTAGCAATTAATATCGTAATAAGCATATATAGAGCAAGAGAACTTTTCCGTGCAGAGTTTACCTTTGAGAGGTAATATTCTGCTGAACGGAATGGGTATTGCATTTACTGTCTCCTTCCCTCAGCGTGGGTACTCGAAAGCCCTGTTTTAAAGCTAATTCAGTCACTATTTGTAAAGCTCAGGCAGCGTATATTTAGCTGGAGGGCAGATTGTTTTAGGCCAAATGAGAAAATGAAGATCATTTTCATTTTGATGCCTCCTATCCCCCGTTACACCTTTCATTTTATAGTTTCAGAGATTGAGAAACGAGATAGAACTACGTTTAAAAAGTGAATGTGTAATTCAGTTCTTGATCAAAAAAATTATTAGTACCTAAATTTTGACTGTTATTAAATAAGGTATCTGCTGTACGATTATTGAAATTTACACTTCTCTCAACTGTAATTTATTTTATAAAAACACCTTATTGGTAGATTTACAATCAGATATCCTTTTCCGCATGAATGTAGAAGAGTTTTAATAAACTTACTAAAAATCTTCACTATAAACCCTTTTTAAAAGTATATTTTGAAAATCTTATTTAATATTATAGATGTGAGGTACAATATAAGGTAATTTGACAAATGAAAATGTATTAATCATTCACAGTGAGGAAAAGAAACATGCAGTGGAAACACCGGTTTTTTTTCTAAAATAGGCAAGGATTAACGTGAAAAAGAGCTTGATAATATTTTCAAATTTCCGATTTTTTTATACTAAACGTGACGTGGAGAGTGATACTGTAGAATGATTTTGAGAAATACTTTGATTGAATCTATATTTTCTCATTAGAAAATAGCCAACCTACAGTACTCAACATAAATTTCATCGGGTTATACACCAATTATTAAGTGCATATTTATTTAATATTACTGCACTGAATTCCGAGCTCAATTCTTATTTCCTTATACTTCGTGAAGCATTCATATGTATCCAATCATTTTATTTCCAAGTGGCAATTGGACCCGCACACTAGGATATTTTAGTTGTTTCAAATCAACTGCTGATACACTCCCTTAAAATATTACACAATCCTATGATTTAGACACTGTTTACAATCTCAATTGCTAAAATAGTTTTTTGAAGGTTGGGTTGATGGTCACTTTTTTCAGCCTTACAAAAACTGATTGCATAGGCCTTTAAAGAAACAAAGTATGAATTGTTTTGTGTGAGAGTAAATGTTGGCGATGTTTATCTCCTGTTAGAGTATTTGCTTAGTTTAATATAGATATTTTCTCTGCGTAACGTTTTGCGGTTTGACGTTTTGGTGATTTTCAGAACTGTCATCCACGTCTGTTCAATTCCATCCCTAAGATAACAGCCTTATTCTCGTAATTCATTCGTTGTTTTGGTGTAATAATCGTTTTAAATCATGAATTTCACAAAGGACGTTATTCTCGCTTGTTTGTTACCAGTCTTCCATACTGTTCGCTCTAAATCAATACCAAACTTCGCTCTGCGAATTTCGCCTCACATTTTCGCCTAAGACTTGCCAGTCGAAGAGCAAAACCGTTCCAAATCGCTGCCTCAGTTGCATAAAGCGGATCACCAATTCATCTAATAACTCGTAACACCTACTCGAAAGGAAGTAGTAGACTCGGAGTATTTTTCTTTCCGCAGATGCATTAAAGGCGCTCCGAATTCGCACAAAACTCCGTCGTTTCGCCTGCATATGCCTTTCTTTCTTTCCTTCCTTTGAAGGCGGCCACTCTCCGACTACCTCCAGAGCCCGAAATATTCTCTTTGACAACTTCCACGTGGAAAGCGGTTTAATTTGATAAATAACGTTTCCATACATACTTTGTCGGCTTTTGACGTCTTTAGCGGCGCCATAGAACAAGGTATTTTCCTTTTTCCTTAAAGTACTCCGGGTTTTGTTTTGATTCTTCTTGTTGAGCCAATTTTCGGATGAGATGAATGAAAACACGTCTTAACGATAGCGCATTACCCCTTTCCTCTCTGCAATTCCGCTGTTAAGGCAATACGAAAATTTCCTGAGTTGGAGGCACTTGCACAGAAGTGCTCATCAGGAACGTTTTCTTCCGTACGGTGAAATCGTGCATTTAAATTCCTAATTTCTTTCAAAATCAACGCAAGGCAGGCAATGGTGAAGAGATAATCATACAAAGAGCGCTAATACTATCTTTAAAACAAACACTCACTCTCTAAAGCTATGGATTCATTAGGAGAGGGAATGTTATTCAAATTTAAAGACTATTATACATAGGGAAGCAATTATGCTACGAGGAAAAAAATAAGTTCAGTTCCTTTAAATGCATTTCGATATAATTTAAATTTTTAATTTCTTCACTTTAAGCAGAATCTTATGCGATTAATTAGAAAATCTCTCGTGAATTCAACCGTAGCTGCTTCAATTTCCCTTGTTCTGAATTCCAATGGTTACAAATAAAGCTATCAGAGACAACTGCGAACAGAATTAGTTTTCCAAGTTTGGTACCTATACACCAGTATAAAATTCGTTTCAGCTCAAAGTTTCTCTTTCTTTAAGATAAGAATTGTATGCAAGATGTGCATAGGAGTCAAAGGAGTTAAACATTGACAAAGAAAAGTTGGAAATAAATCGCGTAAATGCTTTTTAAATCGAATAAGTTGACTACCCATTATAATGTGGCAAAAGCGATGCAACTTGATGGAATGAAGTTAAAGGGAGACATAATTGAAGATTAGTCTGGATTAAAGAAGTTAAAATTGACTGATCAAAAAATTAAGTATGGAGCAAGATGTAATAGGCAGTATTTTTTTAAGGGGCTGATGGGTTGTCGAAAGAAAAGTGTTGGTAATTTAGGAGTAGAAAGATAAAATAGTTTTTAATTCAGTTACAGCTTCCATTAAGATGATGCCTAAGGATAGCTTACTTCTTCCGTAATTTGGTTAAATTGTAACTTGACAGATTAACAATAAAATTAAGGCGTAGCAAAAGAACAGTAAAATGAAATACAGAATAAAATAATCGTGAGAAAATAAGATTCTATTTTCAAGCAGCTGCTCGCACTGAATTTGTCATTTGTCTAGTTTGAGATTTTTTATGCTTTTATTTTTAAGTGAATAAAAATAATCATGACTTATACCCTTAAACATGAAATAGATGCTCTTTTATTCATAAGCGTATAGTTGAAACCTGTTACGTTATTTTAGTTTTTACACTACGATAATCTTGAATTTTCAGTTGGTGAATATCAACTTAAGTAACAGACTCCAATTTAATTACAGTTGTTTTTTTGATTCTCTGCAATCCAATAGGAAAGTGAAACTTCTGTTAACTTTTTCTCTATTAATTTAGAATTTTTCCTGGTTTTCTGTTTCAATTTTTCTATAATTTTCATAATAATAATATTATCAATTAAAGTTTGCTTTGTTCAAATTTCAATTACTATTTATTTCATGTTTTGCCTTTTTTTGAAACTAATTGGCATCGAAACAGGTTTTTCGTCCAATGTGACGCTAATTCACTCGCGACTGCAAATTTTGGAAAAAGTTCGCAGGATTATAATCACGCTTTGTTGCAATTTCCGCACATCAATTGATTGGTCGCGAATGAAATTTGAGATAATTGCGTACCGAATCACCACGTTTTTGAGCACCTATTTTCATTTGTGGTTTAATCACCCGACTGCACACGCGTTAACCAATCCCTTTTTTTATACTTTGCCCATTATGAGGTAATCGGAAACGCAAAAGCATCGATCAATTCGTGGATTACATTTTCGCTATTCATCATTCGCCGTTGTCATCACTTTTAATTTTAAATACAATGATATAGATTTTTAAATTAGTGGAAATGCTCCTGATACCAATTTTCTCTTTGTAATAAGTTCCTCTCTCGATCAGATTTTCTAAATGACCATCCATTTTGCGAAAATTGTCCTTGATTTAGATCCAAAGCACATTAGATAAAATCAAAAATTTTCAGTTTGATGTTATAATTTCACATTATTCATAGGAAAGAGTCAAAATTACTGATTCAGCTGTAACGTTTTCAAAATATCTCTCTCTACTCTTAGCAATAGATAATTGCTCGATTCATGGAGAATATTGCTAAGTATCAGAGAGATAGATTTTTGAAAACGTTAAAGCTGAATCAGTAATTATGATTCTTTCCGATGAATAATGTAAACTAATTAAATGATAAGTTATCTCAAGAATTAATTCCCATAATAAACCTTATACTGTCGAATAATAATCCAAAGGAAGTTAGAGAATGTTATAAATATTAAATTTTTTCAGGACTAAGATTTTTTAAATATACACCGTGTAGTTTGTAGTTTCAAAGAAATATATGTTTATGATAGGTAGGAATTTTAGACGTTTATAAAGACGAAAAGAAAGTTCTTGAGTCGGCAAACTATCAAACTAAGTTTCCTATTTGACATCGTAAAATATTCAGTTAGGGTGGACTGAGTTTAAACGGATCACTCCGCCCTTTAATTCTCATTGCAAAAAATATTGAAAACTTTCACAAATGTTGCATTAACCGTCAACCGTCCAATATCCGTTTAGCCCCCATTAAGGGGGATCACATGCATTTCTTAAGTGAGAATTATAATGTGCTCTGGCATCAAACCCATTAACAGCATGGTCTTATATAATTTTTTTCTTAAACCAAGTCTTGATATACATCCTCTATCGATGCAAGAACTTCCTATTATTTCGATAAGTGTATCAAAATAAATAATTAAAAACTACCTCCATGTATTTTAAATGACAGATTCTTGCATCGTCTTAGCATCGAACTCAGGATATTTTCTGTGTAAGTCATTTATGTTTTCGATAGATCTTGACTATATCTATCGGATCCTTAAGTTTTAATTCTCTACCTATTTGGAAAGTATTTTTTTTTAATTCCGGAAAATTAAATCGATGCATTTAAAACGGAAAAATCGGGAATTTAGGGCCCTCTGGGATTGAACCTATGACACTGAGGATGAAAATCTCATTTTTTCTGGCGGTTACTCGTTATGGCCAATACGTCGTAAAAATTTCAATTCAAAATTCAAAAACGTCAATGACGCTTTTGGTTTAGGCTGTGAATTAGTATCCTATCTATATATATACCTATATCCCTATATACATGAATGAATCCGGAGAAGCATCTATATATAATAGATAAGATTTTATTTCGTAGAAGTTACTCGTAACTATTGAACACTTTTCTGCATTTAGCTGTAATTTCTAATCATCGCACCCTTTCATAATTCTATATAAGTAGTAATTATAATAGAGATTGCGGCAAATAACGCCAGTTGCGAATTTAACGAGGGTGGTTATGATTATAATAAACAAATCACTGTATTCCCATGACCACAGAGCACTATTGCACCTGACCGCCACGACAACTGAGAGAATTTAGTTTGCAGACGGTATTAATGGAACGACTTTAACTTACTATCGAACGGGTAGGAACCCAGTTCGCTCAGATAGTTTTCCATTAAGAATGCCCGTGAAACTTCTTTTTATCGCATGCAGGGTTTATTTCGCTAAATTAAATTAGAGGGAATAGTCGCACGTTAACGAGACAAAAGTCGAAAGAAAGAAAATCGAATCCTTATTCTTATTTTATTCGTGTATCGTGATTTTATCTTGAAGTTATAAGAGTTCTCAAAAACGAGCAAGTATTGCAATAAGTTATCTAAGGGAATTAATTCCAGAGACACGCGAAGCGACGCTGAGCTGAGTTGAATAGAACGAAGCTAAGCTATGTTAAGGTGACTTCGCTTCAGAACGAACCACGGCCGTTTGGAAGATGAGAAGAGCGAAGCCGAGTTGTCTTATTTTTTTACGTAGTCCACTTGGCGTAACTTTGCTCAAATTAGCTTAGCTTCGATCAACTTAACTTCGCTTTGCATTTATTCGCGAAAATTCTCAAAATTGCTCCGCTTCTACAGATTTCTATCAGAAAGCATTGGATGAGGGAACCGTTCCAATGTCGTGGAAAAAAGCTAACGTCTCTTGATGGTGTTATTATAGGCAGATGGATTTAAATATAAATAAATGCGTTGCCATGAGTTTTAGGCACTCCACAAGCGTAATTCCCGCGCAGTACCAAATCTCAGGGCATCCATTAGAGTTAGTGCACGACAACAATTACCTAGGAAACACGTTTAGCAGTAACTTATCTTAAAAAGAACATATTCGAGATGCGATAGGAAAAGCGAATAGAATGCAAATATTAACTACGTTGAGAGGATGCTCATCGAGAGTCAAACAAATAGCTTGGTTTTCTCTTATGATGCTGATAGGGAGGAATGAATAATGGTGGTGTATTTCACCCCCTGCCATACGCCTCTGGCGGCTAGCTGGGTATATATCTAAATCTAAAATCTAAAATTCGTGTGAGAGTTCAACAATCAGCATTGTCGTTAAGGAATTGTTTATACCCACAAAATCACTCAAATATTTCGTCATTTTCGTCAGAATTATCTCAATTTCGACTCGAATGCGATATTCCACTGCCAAAATAATAATTTTCATTCAATTTCCTTTCTTTTGGTGTCAATATCGATTTCGTACGACCATTATTTCTGATTTAATTCCGCGAAAGAAAAAATGTCTGCAATCGATCAAAGTGAACTTTACGTGCATTTCTTATGAGAGAGACGATTCGAGTAGTCCAGAGTCGAACCAAGGATACTTGGTTGGTTCGGTGAACACCTTCTACATGGTTTTAACATCAAAAGTATCATTTGCATTTGAATTACCTCTGGTTTTCACACATCATCTAACTATTCTTTTTTTTAAACAGTTTGTAGAATTGAACTAGATTGCAGATACGTTGCGAAATTTCTTTTCGGAGTATTTGTCTCATGCTAGTGAATTCTCGAAAATGACAAATTTAGTTCCAGAATTATAAATAAGCTTTGAGAGCTTCAAAATTATGCGCTCCCACAAAATACGAAAGTAGATACAATTATAGTTAACCTTAAAATAACGAAAGAATATTGTCAATTGACAATGCGTACTAAAATAAAATGGTTTATCGTTCTAGCCGTTACGTATTAGCATCCAAAATATGACAGCCCTGTTCAGCACAATCGAAATCAAACGAGAGATAAATTTATTCTTAAAATTTCGGTTCTTTTTTCAAATTAATACATTTTGAATCCATAATTCTGTCCCCGCTATTTATGTAACAGTTTCCTATGATCTCAGTAAATTGTCTCCTCTTCATAAATTCTGAGATTATCCCCTACCATTAATTAAGTATGGACATAAATTCCCCGTGTATTCTCGTGGGAAAATGAATGTATCGGATTCAACAATCACCTTGGTAGTCAGGGGGACTAGTTGTTTACCACGAAGTAATTTTACATGAATTTCGTTTATTTTGCGATAGTTCTCCTAATTTACATTCACAGAGCTTATTCTACGACCAAAATAAGAATCTCCATTCTATTTTCTTTCTTTCGGTGTTCGTCTCGTTGACGTGCGACTATTCCTTCTAGTTTAATTTTGCGAAATATATAAACCCTGTATGCGATAAAAATGAGTTTTACGCGTATTCTTTATGGAAAACTATCCGAGCGATTTGGATTCGTACCCCATTACATTGTCGAATGAATAGGCAACAGTGATTCTTTCCAGGTCGCAGAGGACAAGTATATTAAGATTGAAGCAAATCGGACTAACGGTGTGGTGAAAAGTCAAACCCACAAACACACCCACAGAATTTCCATTTTACATATAAGTAGTACCTCTTACTACGAGTGTTCCACACTACGAGCTGGCACTCGGCCGAAATATTGACTCTTAAGACGAACGAAATTTCTTACTACGAGCTTGCGGGTATAATCGTATCCTGCTTGTTGGCGCTGTCTAATAAGTTCGCGGAAGAGCTACCAGGGCTACCAAGGACCTGATGGTAAGCTCGAAACAAAATCCCTTTTATAAGTTGCTTTCGTTGGTCACTTTGGTAAACGAGCCAAAACAAAGCGGGATGTGGAGTTCAATGCTGATAAGACCAAATCAAAATTCTTCTTGGATCACCCTGCCGTCGCTCACTCAGTTCGCGTTTTGAAATCGTAGGAAAAGCATTTCTGAATTGTGTTCTGGCGAATATTTGTGTTTTTTTGCTATGTATACTGTAACTTCTGCATGGGACCTAAGAATCGTAGTGTAAAGGAGAGTAGTGATAAGTAGAAAAAGCTCATCACGATCGATATTAAGAAGGAAATTATCGAAAAATATGAAAAAGGAGTGCGTGTTACGGACTTGGTTGCAATACAAACGGAGTACGTCGACGATTTGTACTATTTTGAAGAAAAAGAAGGAGATAAAGGCATTGTCGTCATCGACGGGTGTCGCAAGGCTGTCGAAGACGCGGACAGTTGCGGACGAGGAGATGGAAAAATTGCTTCTGATTTGGTTGAACGAGAAGGAGCTCGCAGGTGATACTGTCAATGAAGACATCATCGGCGAGAAGGCACGATTACTGTACGACGATCTTTACAAGAAGTCTCCTGGAACGTCATTGGAAGAACCTGCGGATACTGTGGAACTTTTCAAGGCCAGTCGAGGCTGGTTTGAAAAATTCGAGTGGAAAACTGGCATCCACAGCGTACTACGATATGGTGAGGCAGCCAGTGCGGTACCAAGGCGGCTGAAGCGTTCGTTAAAGACTTCGCCGAACTCATCGCGTCGCAGGGCCACGTCTCACAGCAGGTGTGTGATGTGAGAAGTGATGTGATGAGATAACTGTGATGAGACTGGCCTGTTTTGGAAGAAGATGCCGAGATGGACGTTCATCACCGCCGAGGTGAAGAAGTTGCCATGCCATAAGCCAATGAAGGATAGGCTGACGTTTGCTTTTTGCGCTAACGCCAGTGGGGACTGCAAAATCAAGCCTCTTCTGGTCTACCATTGGAAAATCCGAGGGCCTTCAAGGCTCACAAGATAATTAAGGAGAAGCTACCAGTGATGTGGATGGCTAAGGTGAAGGCCTGGGTCACCAGGCAATCAACCATTGAGTGGGTAAACACCGCCTTCGGATAGGCTGTGAAGACATTCCTACTTGAACAAGGCCTTCCTCTCAAGGCCCTCCTCATGCTTGGAAATGCCCCGGGACACCCTCCGAACCTTCAGGATGAAATATTGGATGAGTTCAGCTTCATCAAGATCCTCTACCTGCCGCCGAATACCACCCCTATCTTGCAGCCCATGGATTAGCAGATGATTTCCAATTTTAAGAAACTGTACACCAAGCATTTGTTTCGTCAGTGCTTTGATATCACAGAGAACACAAAACTCACTCTGCACCAATTCTGGGAAGATCGTTTTAATATCGTTAACTGCATCAAAATCATCGATCTGGCGTGACAGGGAGTCACCTGAAGAACTCTGAATCCGGCTTGGAGGAAGCTGTAGCCCGAAGCTGTTTGCGAACGAGAATCCATGGGACTCGAACCAGGAATGCCTGATGCGGAAGAGATCGTATCTCTTGGTAAATCCTTGGGGCTGGAGGTGGATGATGCCGACATCAATGAACTCCTCGAGGGCTACGGAGAAGAACTGACGACGGAAGAACTTCTGCTGCTTCAGGAGCACAATCAGTCAGATGCAGTGGAGGAAATTGTATTGGGGGAGAAAGCAGGAACGTCGGAGGATGCGCTGCCATCCGAAAAATTAAGAGAAATGTAATCGAAGTGGCAAGAACTGACCGATTTTGTCGAAAAACGTCACCCAGATAAATTAAATTCGGGGCGTGTTTCACGATAATGGTATGGAACACTTAAGAAAATTTTTTTAAAGCCGTATGAAACAAATTTCGACAGGTTCCTGAAAAAACGAACTGCAGAGGACGAACAATGTTCACCAGGCAAATTGCCTACATTAGATGCGACAGTGCGAGAGAAAACGCAAAAAAATGTGCCTGACTTTTTATTGAAAGGAAATTCTTCCCCATAACAGTAGTCCTCCGCTCTCCCGCCCAGATCGTCATAGGTAAAAATTAAATGACTTATTAAAACCTTTCTATTTCATTGCTTTATCTTTTGTAATGATTTATAATTGTTATGTTATTAATTACTGTACTACATCGATATTAATGAACAATAATTTTAGAAATTGAGGTGGGGTGGGTGGGTGCTGGAACGGATTAATTGCATTTCAATTAAGTTAAATGGGGAAAATTGTATCTTAAAACGAGCTCGCTTTTGGAACAGATTAAACTCGTAGTAAGAGGTACCCCAGGTATATAGATTTTCATAATCACTTTCTTTCCCGTATCGTCCGCGGAAAAAAACGGATTATTGAATCGATGTTCTAGCATATGATACCCTGATCTTCCTCGTTGTATCGGAACAACAAAACTGAACCACGCCGATAACAGAAAGATAGTAAATGAGTAAGAATTGAAAGCAGTTAAAAAACCACAATGAATAACTTTTTTATTCTGCGTATAACAAAACATGAGCTTGTTTTACCTTTTCGATCAAGGGATACGATGCTGGAGATTTGCTACAGCATTACAAATCGCCGTTTAGCTCCAACACTGATTCTGGGAAATCTTTACGATATTCACTAAATCTATTTTCGTCAATCGCAAAATATTTATCAATGTAAATTGATAATTTGTAATACTTATTGCAGAAGATTATATTAAAAACAAACAAAACTTACCAGGTTTATTTTACGAATTCAGTTGTATTCATCGAGAGAAAGCAATTTCATCTAAAAAACAACTACAAACCCATTGATCCAACAAATTGTCAGTAAACAATTAACTTGATATAGATAAAACTTGTTTGCTAAAGATGCTTCCAGAAAATGTAAAATCTTTCTTAAATACTGGTATTCGTATGTTTGTACGCTCGATTCTGCACAGTATATCGTTCATAGCTGCAGTTACTAGCATCTCCTTAACTTTCTCCCTCTTCATATAATCCCTCACTTATTTTTAACATGCATTTGAAGGGGGCATATTTTCTCAATGTGTTTTTACGGATAAATACATGAGCTGGAGACTCATCAATCGCCTCCATCGTCAAGGAGATGGGTTGTTTACGACCTCAAAATTTCGATGAAATATTCACGTACTTTATCAAAATGTGCGCAATTTCGACTAAAAAACGATATTCCACAACCAAATCAAGAATTCTTATTATATTTTCTATCTTATAGTGATTCATTCAACTTTCTAGGACGATTATCTCTCTTTGCAAAAGAAATGAACCCTGCACGAAAAAACTGAGCTCTAAGTGTATTTCCTATCGAAACGTTTTGACCCGTCTGGTTTCGAACCGTGGACCGCTTAGGGAAATAAAAAGTAGCCTATACTCTGTGCAGGGTCAACTTTTAATAATGAAGAAAATCTCAAAGTTTTGCGACTCTCGGTTCTCGAGTTTTTAGCGAACATACATACACATATACAGAAACAAACACCCACACTCTATTTTATAAATATACGAGTAAACTGCTGCTTGCATACTGCAAACATTTGATAACACTAATTTCAAGTAGACATCATATCGAGAGGGTCATCAAAAAAAAAAATATTGGAAATATTCTTAAAATTCGCTGCAATTGATCCGTTCGTCATCGACCCGGGTCTTAATGGTGATACTAACTATGAAGCACACCAGAATATATCCATCTCTAACTATGTATGAAAACTCAAGCAAAAATATTTGCTGCAACTTCCTCAAACAACGTCCTACTTTTCCCTGATATTCTTTATGTGAAAATATTAATGTGCTTTGGCATCGAACCCAGGCACAGCATGGTCTTATGTAATTTTTTCTTAAACCGAGTCTTAATATACAACTTCTATCTAAGCAAAAATTTCATATCATTTCGATAAGTGCATAAAAAAATAATTAAAAACTATCCCAATGTATTTTAAATGGGAGATATATTTACCACCCGGCATCGAACCCGGGTGTTTCAGGTCATACATACTATGCAGCACAACAGGGGATCAACATCTCTAACTATGTGTGAAAATTCAAGCAGATAAATGGGCTGCAACTGCCTAAAACGACGTCCTGCTTTTCACGTATATTCCTTTTTGTAGACGCCTGGTGTCGAACCCAGGACTTATTAACGGATACAAAATGGCTATTATAACTTGATAGGACCTGATCTTAAGAAATGCCAAGTTTGAAGTCCATATCATACCGGGAAGGTCCTAAAATAAGACTCCATTATTCCCATCTGAAATGCATAGGGCAATGTAAATGGCTTTCTGGGATCGAACCAAGGACGATCAAGGAATCCTAAAACACGTATTTGAAATGTATCTATGATATTTATTTACATGCTAAGTTTTAAGTTTCTATATTATCGGGAAGAGGTTCAAAAAAATTCTTAACCATTGTAACAATTATTAATTTTAGAGACCCCTGGCGTCGAACCCAGGACTTATTGGTAGCTATGAATAGACCGTAAGACTTGATTTTATTTGATGCAAAGTTAGAAGTCGATATCATGCCGGGAAGTACTTAAAATTTGTTTCCGTTATCTCCATAAGAAATGCATTGAGGAATGTAAATGGCTCTCTGGAATCGAACCAAGGACAATCAGTGGAAAGTTCAACAACGTACATAAAAGCTATTTAAGGTCTCTATCCACTTGCCGAGTTTCAAGTTTCCATCTTATCGGGAAGTGATCTTAAAAAAATCTTAAATATCGCAATGTAAATTAAACGGGAGAATATTTGCCATGACCTAGCGTCGAACCAAGGATAATATTCGATGATGATGGTTTTTGTCGGACACGCACGGCCTCCAGCGATACCTCAAATTTCAACTCTCGACTTTGCCGGAAAGTGCCGCAAAAAAATTTTCCAATATCCCCGCTATGTATCTTAATGGAGAAAATCGTGACTTTGGGGCCTTCCGGAATCGAACCCATGACACTGAGGTTCAAAGTCGCCCTTTCTCTGGAGGGTACACGTTATGACCACCACGTCGTAAAAATTTCAAGTCAGTGGTACTTGGGGAACATGGTTAGAATTTTGATCCCCTGTATATAGGTATATCCGGAGAAACGTCTATATGTAAAATAGATAGATATGAATGAATCCGGAGAAGGAATTATATATAATAGATATCTTACAACATTAATTGTATCTGGGCATTCATTTTCCATGTCTTCTTATGGAATTATGCATGAGCTCGAAATCAACAAACGCCTTGGTCGTCTGGGGGATGCGTTGTTTACGACCTCAAAATTTCGATTAAATGCTCACGTACTTTATCTAATTGTGCGCAATTTCGAATCGAGAACGATATTCCACGACCAAAATAGAAATCTCTATTATATTCTCCTTCTTTTGGTGCTTGATTCGACTTTCTCTGACCATTATTTCTAATTTAATTTAGAAAAAAGTAATGAATCCTGCTAAAGAAAACTGACCTTTTCGTGTATTTCCTTGTAGTGTAAGTTGTGCGACTCTCGGTTCTCGAGTTTTTAGCGAACATACACACACACCCACACTCTGTTTTACATTATAGATTTCTTCCGAGATCACGTTCAAAATTTCATTCGGAAAGTTGAGGTGTAGTGTTAAAGTTACAGCGCGGTTTAGCATAAATCCTAAGAGTTTAGGTCCGAAGAAAATTCCAATAAAATTCCGTGTTAATCGTAGATGAAAAAATCTGATGTGGCCAGCACATGACTTTCTCCATATATATAAGATGTAAATATTTATCTACCGCAATAATTTCGAACTCTATATTCCATCTAAACTTGGAATTTGAGTTATTAATATTATATATTATCTTTGATACCAAAAACATGATAAATAATTTTTACGGGACATGATCGATGAAAAACGATGAAATTGGCCTTTCGCCCATAGAGCCCAGAGCGCCCACAAAGTACATAATCAGCAACTTCCGGTTTATCAGTATTTCATGAATAACTCCTACACAATCAGTGATACAAAAATATGTTTCAACCAAAAGTTATAGTACAATACATTTTCTAAAACTTTTACAAATAATAGTATATACCTAAATACCATATTTATGGAGATATTTTGAAAACCGGAAATGAGCTTTGAAGAATTAAGCTCAACTTCCGGTAAACGGATTCACTCCAAAAACTAATCAACTCTAACGACACAAACCAAAATACTATGTATGAAATTTGGTGTTGATCCGACAAATAGTTTTCATGTTAGAGCGCCCACATAGTACATAATCATCTTCCTCCGGTTTATCAGTATTTCACGAATAACTCCTAATCAACCGGTGATACAAAAATATGTTAAATACAAAAGTTATAGTAAATTATATTATCTAAAACTTTTATAGGGAATACAATATACCAATATATCATATTTATGGATATATTTTGAAAACCAGAAATGAGCTTTACACAACGTACATAATCAGCAACTTCCGGTTCATCAGTATTTCATGGATAACTCCTAAACAATCAGTGATGCAAAAATATGTTTCATACAAAAGTTATAGTAAAATAAATTTTCTACAACATTTATAAATAATAGTATATACCTAAATATCATATTAATGGAGATATTTTGAAAACCGGAAATGAGCTTTGAAGAATGAAGCTCGACTTCCGGTCAGCCGATTTACTCCAAAAACTAATCAACTCTAACGACTGTAATGAAAGTACTATGTATGAAATTTGGTGTTGATCCGACAAATAGTTTTCATGTTAGAGCGCCCACAAAGTACATAATCATCTTCTTCCGGTTTATCAGTATTTCACGAATAACTCCTAATGAACCGGTGATACAAAAATATGTTAAATACAAAATTTATAGTAAATTATACTATCTAAAACTTTTATAAGTAATACAATAGACGTATATATCATATTTATGGAGATATTTTGAAAACCGGAAATGAGCTTTAATGAATAGAGCTCGACTTCCGGTTAACGGATTTACTCCAAAAACTAATCAACTCTGACAGCACACACAACAGTACTATATATGAAGTTTGGTATTGATACGACTTTTAGTTTTCGAGTTAGAACGCCCATTATCACACACACACATACACACACACACACTCACACACACACACACACACACACACACACACACACACACACACACACACACACACACACACACACATACACAGACATCATTCAGAAAATGGTCAAAACGTGTTCTAGGGACCCCAAAACGTGTATTTCCGTTGAAATCTCGAAGTCGAATTTTTTCATGAAAACAATACTTTCTCTATACTTCGTATATGGAGAAAGTAAAAAGAGTGGAAAAGCGAGTCATATATTGGATAGAGTAATTTCGGTTTCATGTATTATACTAAGGGCGGGGAATCTTTTATGATATTTTTTATCCAGGATATTAAATAACAGTCCGTTCCGATGAAAAAATATTGTATATTAAAATCGGAAATAAATATTAATGGTTTATCTGAAAAGAATTGAAATGAACGACCCATACATTCGGAAGTGAGAGAGACCCTATGATACAAATTGGAATTCCACTAAGGGCCGTGAACTTCTTCTGTTATTCATGAATCCAAATAGTTCCATGTCGAGGTGCTTCTATGAAAAACACTGATATTCACTCACTTCCGAGAAACCCGTGTACTCAACGATGCGACCTCCCCCCTCTCGTGGTTGCCAGCTATTGCTAATCGTTCTCTGGTTTATCTCCAAATTACTCCTAAGGAATTTCGGAATTGAGAGAATTTGTCAACACTGCTGTGCAAAGAAGCAGCTCTCTGCATAAGAATTGGGGGAAGGCATACCAAAGGTATTCGGAGATGGGGTAGGTTGTCGACGTTCCACCCAATTAAACCGAAAAAAAAGAAACAATTTCTCTTGTAATGGGGCATACTTCACCAATTTCATTTAACGCGTTGAAAGAAAACGCGGAACAAATAAACTCAAGTCCGAATATATTTAAATATCTCTCAGAAGGTAGCTTTTTAACTTTAATACATCAATCAATATCTTAAAGGGTAAACTATTTGATTGATGGTATGTCATCAGAACTATATAAGCTGATTGCAAAGATAATAATTTCTTACTTCTAAGAATAGTAGAATTTAACAGTACCTCTTGTGAATGTATTGAACCGGTCTAATGCACTTTCTCTCTTACTTGACAATGAATCTTCATCTGCGTCGCCTTCTTGTCCGCATTGGAATGCGTCCGGAGGGATGACGTTTCCTTAGAATTGACTTCCTCGGAAGTGCTCTCGCGGGGAGGCACCAAAAACGAGGAAGGTGCAATCAACACTGCCAAAAACCACGGGTCTAAGAGAAGGAAACGAACTGTCAGCTCCCTCAGTTCCTCCCTCAGCTCAGCAGCGCGGTTTCCGAAGCAATCCACGGAATATACGCTCGTTCCCCTCGTGAAATCGGTACCCATTAAGGAAAAGGTCACCGAATCCGTAACACATGACTTAACATTGCCATTGATAGGCAAGGTAAGCATACCCAATCTCGAACTGCTTGCCTCCCTGTCTCCTCCTTAGCTTCCTCGCTATCTTCCCTGTCCTCCGCGACCTTGCCCATCATCGGAACCAAGGTTGCCCTTCCAATTGCAATCAAAAAGGTCAAGCTGGCTAAGTTGACGGCTCCTCTGGTAGACTGTGGTCATCCCAGCTTCCGTGGTCGCCAAGAAGCTGATTTCACAAAAATCTTCAAAGTTCACTCTAAGTTCTCGTAAGGAGATACTCTGCGAGAACTGTCGGAATGTTTTCTTACGACTTCCTGTCATTAGACGGTGACATCGATGGTGCGATGTAAACAGTCAGCAGTGTCTCACATTTTTGTGCGTGCCGTGACTTGTCGGTGATATTTAGGAAATCAAATACTATTTATTTTGCCGATGCTGTGCCGTGCTCCGGATACGGCCAGAGCTGGAGAGAGAAATTAAAAGCATAAGATGATGTGCTCGGAGATGATCTCCTTCCTTTTTTATTTTATCAGATTTTACGAATTAAACCCAACTGAAATATTTTACAGGTTCGAAATCAAAACAATTGAACTTAAAAAGAAGATCGTGAGCGTCTTCAAAGATCAAACAAACCTATCTAATGGTGTTATTTTTCTAATTAAAACAGACGTTTTTTTACTATACATATATTTATATATTATGAGTTCTTTTCAAAAATTAAATTTTTTCAATTACAGCGATGTTAAAAATATTTAATAATAGATAAAATAAAAATAATGCTTCGCTATTAAATATAAAAGGCTTTGTATATATTTCGTAATCAATTCACGCTAAGGAAAGATGATAAAAATAATAGTCTTAAAGCGCCATTTTTGTCCAGTTTATATCTGGTAGATTAGTATCCCCATCTACTGATACAGTTGCGCTGAGTTTACTCTCCTAGAATTTTCTCAGTGTCCCACAGAGACCAACTGGAGAATTGTCGCCGCCGTCGGAAGGGCGATAGAAAGAGAGAAATACGTTTTCTTACAGTGTCTATATGACACTGAACACCAGTGGCGGCGCGTAACTAAAAAAACAGGGGGTTCACTTCAAAAGCCGTATTTTTTTAAAGTGGCTGCGAATATGGTTAAATATTGTGGCGCGTACTGGAATATTGCCTCTGCTTTCATGGACGCAGGATAATTCACAACAACCACTGATAAAAGCAGTAGAAATATGAAAATTAAAATTTCGGGTTGAGTATATACAACATATGACTTTGTAGCACAAAATCCCCACATTCACGAAAATTGAGCTTTTTTTAATTCTTGCTTCATATTTCTTCGTATGTATTTTTAAAGACCAAAATACCTTTTGACTAAGTTGTATTTATTTGCTGAAAAATAAAATATAATCATAAGAAAGTAAATCAATTACCGTAAATTGTTTTATTCAAGGTTGAAGTATTTTTGATCACCATTTTACCCAAAACTGAAGGATCGGTGCTCGGTAAAAATATCACAAGTAAAAATGCCACACATTTTGATAGGTAAAAATGCCACGGTAAATATTCCACACTGGAATTCTGTGGAAGGTAAAAATGTCACAGCAGAATTTTCATAATTATTAGATCGCATAGCGGCATTGTTTTCCACTTGGCACTTAAAGATAACTTTGGCTAAAAGCCGATAGGTTGAGTTCGGTGGCATTTTTGCCCGTGGCCTTTTTACCGTGGCATTTTTACCTGGATTCGAAAGATCATGCTTTGTAATTTTTTGAGATGCCTTAAATCAAACACACCTATTTTCGTCCAGGTCGCGTCCTTGTCTTTCGCAAAGAGCAAACAGGGGAAACAGTATAGCCTATTGGAAGAGTAACAGCCACAAATCTGTTTCTCTCATATATTTTTGCTTAAACATTCGCCAGTATCTGTTACTGACTCTGAGATAGGTTCAGCAAAGGAATAGTCCTCCCTACTTCTTTTATTGCACACTTTTCTTCAACAGAAAGAAAGTAAATTGTAATATCTTTCAGAAATTCGACAATATTCATCGTGAAGAGCGAGAAAAACTGTTCACAAATACGTAACGCATTAGGTTTGTGTACTGAATACGCCACTAGCAACCACAACAACGTAACTGAATATGTAGACTGGATACGAACGAAATCCGTAAATTCACAATATTGCTCCGTATCATGAGTAGCCATTACATAGCTTTTAATCTAAAGTTTTACGTCGATATCATACCGGGACGATCCTAAAATAAGATTCCACTACCCCCTTCTGCAATGCATAGAAGAATGTAAATGGTTCTCTGGAATCGAACCAAGGATCATCAGGGAAAAGTTAAACAGCGTATACGTAATGTATATATGGTATATATTCACATGCCGGGTGTTAGGTTTCCATGTTATCGGGAAGGCATTAAAAAAACTGAAAAATCGCCGCAATGCATTTTAAATAGGAGAATATTTCTATTTTGAGATGGCGTTCTTCGTGGTTTATCCGATAGATTTACTATCCTGATTAGGAAATTTTGCAGTTAACCTGATCTAATAGCTTTAAAGAATGTATTTCTCTAGTTTTTAAAACGATTTTATAAAAAACACAAGTGTTTACATGTTTGCAAGACTGATACATTGTATAAAATCAACATTTTCAGGCGTAACTTTGTGGAAGTTTGGCTTCATGATAAAATTCAAATGAGTTAATAGCTTTGTAAAAGCAATCTATGATAAAGTGTGGAAAATTTCGAAAATATGTATAATATATCGACTAGTAGAAGCAAACTCCTTATAAATATCTCTATTACTTATCAAGTTATTACATTTTTTACTATTATATGTTTATCCTGGAAACCCTGTACTGTTAGAAATTGTTGCATTGGTTTAAATGAAAATGTGGAAAATACTTAAAACAAAAGTTCCAATAAAAAGAAAAACCATTTATTTTAATAATTGTCATTGAGTTTGTCATGACTCAATGAATCAAATATGTTTGAATTTCTTTATATTGTGCAAATTTACTTTGTTTATTATAATGGTAATGAATTAAATATAATGCAAGCTATGTCTACGATTGCAGGTTTCTGCGCAGGTTGGAACTGACACTGAAGAGAAGAGAAAGACTGGTATGTGCTCAGTTTCCCTTACCTGGATATTTCATTTTTTGTCTTTCATTTTTCCATGAGATTTACATATTTTTTGCATTCTCATTTTTAAATCATTAATATTTCATAAATGATCAGCTAATCAGAGAAAAGTCATCGAAATAGTGCTGGGTATTCGTGGTGATATAGCTTGGTCGTAACAACAGGGCCTTCCAACCTTCTTACAAGGGGAACACCAGGTTTGTGGGAAACGGATTCTAACAAAACTTTCATGGCACATTTTCTGCTCAAAAATAATGGACACATGTCTAACCGTTCAACTCGATAGGCCTTCGTTTGTAAAAAATTATCAACAGAAAATCGGAGTTAGGCAACTCTGCCGTACTCGTGCATTACTATATAGATCTTGAGATTTTCCACTTGGGAAATTATGTTCTTCCATTTTTTTGCTGATTATTTTCCTTTTTGCGATCAAATTTCATCTACTTTACCTTCCTAGCATTCTTGACCTTTTAGACCTTTAGCAATCATTCTTATGCACAAAATACGCACAGAGGGCAAGAATCAGAAAAAGCTGGACAAAAATAGAAAAGCATTTCTTTTGAGTGCAGACTTTTAAACTTCACACATTTAATGCTGAATATATTTCGTATACAATCATGCAAGTAATTTGCATCAATTCTAGGGTGTTAAAACGATACAGGGGGTCAAAGTTGAAAAAATTTTGCCAAAAATGTCGGTCTTGCTAGGGGAGACTCTCCCTTTGTGTGGGGATTTTGATGAAAATTTTTGTGGTGATTCAGAAAGTGGAGTAATGAAAAATCATTTTGGCGTTCTTTTATTTGTTGGTACTAATTACAGTAGCTGTCCTCTTATACTTGATAGTAGTGTTATAAAATAGTATCTGGATGAATTTAAGAGTGAAGTTTCAAAGTCTGCGCTCAAAAAAACCACTTTTCTTTTTTTGTCAAGCTTTTTCCCATCCTTGCCCACTGTGCAACATTATGTAGATTAGAATAAATGAAGGTAGAGAATGCTTAAAAGGTAAAGAAGATGAATTTAATCGCAAAAAGGTAAGTTATCATCAAAATAATGAAAGAACCATGAATATCAGTGTCAAAATAACTATTCCCAATTCCCTTGTGTTTAAGTTTACTCTAGATTCATATAATTTAATTTTGTGTTCTTAAATTGACCTAAACATGGGTATATAATGTATGCATTGTGCATTATATATCATAAATATAATTTATATTACACAATACACAGAATGTAAATTCTAGCAACAGGCATGTCAAAGGTTTTAGAAAAGCCAAACTATATACCAAGGTTGGTGAACCTTTGCAACAAGAGACTCATATTTTATGAATGTAAAGGACATGCATGCTGAAGTGGTGCAAAATCATCCAGGGAGATGGTGATATACATTTTATAATGTCAACAATAGAATTAAGATCTTATAATTGGCTTAAATAATTGTTAATTACTATCACTAATGAACAGAATACACATTTATTTACTGCAGGGGTTCATTTTTTAATTTTTTTTTCAATTATACATGATATAGATAGTGTTTTGAGACTTCTGCATGCCAAATAAATTCTCTCACATGCCACTTTGGACATGTGTGTCATTCGTTTGCCACCACTGCTACATGCCATCCATATGTGTCATCTTCATCCTGGTTTTCATCTGTTACAAATATTTCTACTTTGCTTTCTTTCAACTTTGCTAGGCCAAAGCCAATCCATTTTCTGAATAAAATTTATATATGTATAACTCATGCATTTCTCTACCGATTATTCAGGTAAGTCCATCTGATAGTGATGAAGGACCTCATAAGGCAGATGACGATGATGAACATGACAGGAAAGAAGATTCATCACAGTCTTCATCAGAAACCACTAAAGTTCCCCTCCTGCAGAGTGCTTTGCCACGTAGCAAAGAAGGAAGGTACAGATCATCTTTCCGTCGCCAGCGGAGAGCGTACGAGAGGAGTGGAAGGGGAAACAAAATCATAGCACCGGTATTGGAGCCACTGCTTCACCAGGCTCCTCTAAGCACCTCTTCAGAAGATGAAGAAGATAAACCTAACAGCCACTCTTCACCGTACCGACAGCGGCACTCAAATCACCCATCAATGGCAAATCCTTCTGCAATAGGTGTCATCACTGTACCTAATGTAAACAGATAAGTAAATGACAAAAGTAAGATAACCATCATTAATGGCAACGAATCGAAGTATTTTTCACTCAAATGGGATCTTAATTCCAGGTAAAAATTTCATACACTATTATTAGAGAAAGCTTTGAAAGAGCCTAGACATGCAAGTGTTTTACAGCATGCCTGGAAACTGCCTACCTAAACATTCCTGTGCTTGATAGATTAAATTCTGGCAAGAATTAATGAAACTTGTTACTTTTAAAAACTATCTGACACAAGGTAAACCTGTTAAAATTCCTGATAAAGGCTTCTACATTATTATTTCATATTTGCTTGGGCAATCTTTGATGGAAGATCAAAGCAAAGAATGTGCTTCAACCAAGACTGACCCATTGAGATGTTTCAACATTAAAGTGCACATTGATTGAAATGAATCATAATGCTCTTTTGGCAACTCTTTGAGAAGTTGATTCAGAGATTTCAATGCTAGATAAGACAAAATATCAAATAACAAAATTCCAAATTGAGAGAAGAGAATCTCATATTTTTTCTCAATGTTTCGATGTCCTTCTTTTTTAATGAATGTTTCCTACCAAAGAGTAAAACTTCTCAAACTTGGAGTTTGTTCAAAATATTTGATGCATAGAAGGAAATGGTATTATTACCATTGGTTAAGGATCGTCCATCAAAGGGATGATTTTCCGCTTGAAGAGTCAAAAATTAGGATCAAATTCTCATGGAAATGCTAACCTAAACAATATGTTTAGCACCCATTGTACATTATGGAGAATGCAACAATTATTTTAAGGTAACAAAAGTGATACGGGTAAATTAGATCTTGGCTACTGCTGCCATCCAATAATACATTTGCAGGTCTGCTAACACAAGTCTGCATGTAAATACTGAAAAAAGATAATGATTAAGGGATATCGTGTGAGCACACATGTTTTGAAGATTTTCTATCAATTAAATGTTGACGTTGTGAAATATTAAGTACTATTTTGCACATGTGAAGAATATAAAATGTTGTGATGAGTGATGCCACAACACGAGGAGGACTAATCAACATTCCAAATGATTAAATTAGTTAAGAAGCAATCTACATGAACATTTATGCTACTTGAGTTTCCATTTTTCTATTTTTTACATGATGATGGTCACCTATAAAGCAGTCTGTGATATAGCAGCACAAGATGGTCAGTGGTAGTATAAATTGAATACCAGGATGAATAGAATGAGGGGAAATTAGCATTAGTTGTATAAACATGTTGACCTGAAAGGCTGTCTGAGAAGCCTGAAGTTCATGGAGTTCAAAAGAATCTGATAGAGATAAAAATATGATTCATTAATAACTTTAATAAAATGGTTATGCATGTGAAGGGCTAAGAACAAGGGCAATTACTATGTCACCAAGATGTGACATAATTGTTAAGGAGTATTGGTGCCATTATTAGATAGTACTGATTCTTACTTGTTCATTAAAGAATTCAGCTTTCCATCTAAATCTGTAGATGCTTTTCCTCATTTTAAACTCCACACAAATTAGGTAATAAGAGACAGGGAAGACGTTAAGCTTGAATCTTAGGAAAAAATCAACTCTAAAACTAATATGGCTTGATGTTTATATAAGCCCTTCAGAGCATGAATAAAGCTCGAGTGCCAAGAAGGCTCTAATCTCTCAGCAATACTTCTGTGCTGTGCAATTATTTTATTGATGATAAATTTCTAAAGTACTTTCTACTTATTTTGTTATCATAATTGTAATGATGTATTGATAAGACCTGGTCTGTTAATCCTAATCTCAGACCACGTGTGAATGAAATGGGAAGTGTCCAGATATCTTTACTATTCCCAAGAGGTTATTCTCTCCATCCTTCATGTGATGTAAATTAATCCCACTTGTTATTACATTATTGTTATTGATGGAGCTGTTTCTTAATAATGTTGTTGGCAGTCTTAACTAAAAAAAATTGATTCATGTAATGAAACACATTTTCATACACTATTTAATAATGTTACTTTTTGTATTGTCATGCAAATTCCATTCCATAGAACTCTTTCATTTGTGTTCCTCAGCAAAAGATTGTGATAGAAATTACAGTGTATACTTGTGGATAGGTTGACCCGTCAACTTTAAAAACAAATTTCATTTTTTTGTTAGTTTATTTTCCATCTTTTACAAATTATGGTTGTTGTCAATCTGTTTATAATGTTCATTGTGTAGTCTCAATGTATTTACTCTATGCATCTATCTACCTGTCAAACAAATTTTTACTCACTCCTCAAGTGAAAACTAATGATTGTCAATAACTCTTTTATTTTTCAGTTGTCTCTTCATTCCTTCATCCATATCTGTTATTTGAATGTCAACTTATTCACAAGTTTATGTGGGTAGTATGAAGTTGTTTTGATTTCAGGTTTAAGTGATTGTTTTTACAACACACATAGGATTTAGTTGAGGTTCAAAAAGGTTTGCAATTTTATGAATATGTTGTCAAGTTTGAGCCATCATTATCATAACAGCCTCAAACCCTGACCAATTAAGTCCAGCTCTCTGACCATAGGGGCCTTTCTTACTGGAATGGTTAAACAACAAGAGTGATTTAAATTGCATTTGTGGTCAACAAATGAATAGTATATTCGATTTCAAATCTTTCACCACGAATGGGGGAATAATTTATCTTTAAGGATTTTTTTATTTTCAAATGGATAACTCTTCCGACTAGAAATGAACGAAGGAATTTTTTTAACTTCATCCTCATATTATAAGGAAAAATAATACTCATATTCTTTCTATCATTACCTTTTATGTATTCATATACATATGTATTGATTAATTAAATTATGTGCCTTGACATTAAATTGAAAAATGTAAATTAAAACTCACCTAACATCAAATAATGTAAATTTATAACGATAATTTGGCATACACAAAATGAAATGTAAATTATTTATTAAATTTTATTTATGTGTTCTAGGAAAAACTCAAATGTAAGGAAATCTATAATTACCGATATTTTGGTACCAATAGCAAAGGGCACTAAGAATGTTTCCAATGTTTTATCAACTATTAATTTTGTTGATAAGTGTCCTCAAAGAAATTTTTTAACTTTACTCTCTTATTACAAAATGAAGTTGAGGGGGAGTGCTGCTCCAATTATATTTTTCGCACTGCTTTTGAAGAAATGTGTCAATTTTTAAATGCATGGAGCTCATCTCTTAATGAGCAAATTAGCCTGATAATATTGGAACGGATATGATTGTTCCCACTTGTATCTTACCCTAGTTCTGTGATTCTTTTTTATAATAAATAAATAAATGTGCTCAAATTACATGCCTGATATTTATTTCAAGAGTGTAATTTAATATTGAATCTAAAAACAATTGAAATAGAAAAAAAATATTTTGTTTTTATCCGAGAGTTTTCTAGTTTTGTAAATGAGACATTTCCCTTTAATTAATTAAATACAATACCATATATCTTTATTTCAATGGCTAATGCAGTTAAAAGCAGCCCAATGTTTAGTTCCTCTATTAGTCCCAGTTGCAGTTCCTCTATTAAAGCTCTTGCTATGATTTATTATGGCAACATAAGCTCTGGAAATCACCTGTGACACTGAAGGGGTCTGAGTTATCCCTTAAGTGCCTCAGGCCTTGCTTTCTCCTTACAACTTGCTGCATTCTCTCTCTCATCTGCACAAAACTTAGATTCCTCGAAACGTCCATGATATATGCTATTAACAATGAACTTACGTATAACAGCCAAATTCATCATCTTTTTAGATTCATGCAGAATAAAAAGTGAAACAAACTCGAGGCAATAGAAATTCATTAGTGAAATTGAAAATCAGCTGATTGATGGGAGGTAGAAAAAATAGTGAAAAACATTGCAAAAGTGTCACTGCTTATGCAAAATGGACAATTATAAATTAACATTTCAGCATTTATCTCAATTTCTCTTGCGACAAGTCCTTTCGAATGTGAGAAATAAAAAATATTAGGAGACACTTACATTGGACTGCACGGTGAACTTTTTCTGAGGTCATGTTCTACTTAAACAATTTTTTGTTAAGTTTTGGTTACTCTATACTAAATAACAGGTGATTTGCATTCACGCTAAGGATACAAAGAGCAACTGATGAAAAGCACAGCATTTTATACTGGATTGGTAGAGAACATTATCAATTTTGAAATTATCACTGGTGAAAAATGCAGCCATTCATTCAATATCCGCTTCTTAACTTAAAGTCGATATAATATAATAAAAGAGATGTTTCACACATATATACATACGAGTAAAATGTAGCATGCATACTGCAAGCAGATCGACAACACTAATTTCATGTCGGCATCATATCGGGATGCCATCAAAAGAAAAAAAATGGATTGAAAATATTCTGATTATTCGCTGCAATTTATTCGTCCGGCATTGAACCCGGGTCATCCTGGTGATACTTACTATGCAGCACAATAGAAGATCACCATCTCTAACTATCTGTGAAAATTCAAGCAGAAATATTATCTGCAACTGCCTCAAACGACGTCCTACTTTTCCCTTACATTTCTTATAAGAGAAATTTTAATGTGCTCTGGCATCGAACCCAGGAATAGTACGGTCTTCTGAAAATTGTTTTCTTAAACTAATTTTAACCATACATCTTCTAGCCAAGCACGAACTTCCTATTATTTCGAGAAGTGCATCAAAAAAAATAATGAAAAACAGCTCCCATGTATATTAAAGGGCAGATATTTGCATCGTCCTAGCATCGAACCCAGGATATTTTTTGTGAAAGTCATTGATGTTTTCGAAAGTCCAAGACCATAAATATAGGCTCCTTGAGTTTTATTTCTCTACCTATCCCGGAAAGTATGTACACTGAGGATCAAAGTCGCTTTTTTGCTGGGGGTTTCACGATGTGGCCAATATGTCATAAAAATTTCAAGTCAATGACACTTGTGGTTTAGCCTGTGAATTAGTATCCTATCTATATAGCTATATATATGAATGAATCCGGAGAGGCATCTATATATAATAGATATATATGAATGAATCCGGAGAAGCATCTATATATAATAGATACATATAGGAATATTTGGCACTCGATAGGAAATGCACTAAAGATTTATACTTATATGCAGAAATGTGAGTGTTTTTTGCAGTAATAATATTACGAAGTATTATTAGGAACCCGGAACAAGAGCACTACTGGTCCAGAAGGCATATACACACAATAAATAAATAAATATAATAGCAACCCATCTAAATTGGGTGGACCAGTATTTAGCGGATTACCCAATTCCCAGAAAAAGAGGAAAATAGTACTATAAGAAATTATTCTTACATTTATGGAAATATTTGTGTCTAAATCCTTTGTGCTTCATAGAAAATCCGGAGAGAAAAGTGTAAATTTAGATTTAATTTAGTAGAAGAATTAATACCCATCATCCCTAAATATGGGAAGATCACCTGCAGCGCCGCACCTTCGCAGCCTTACAGGAAGATGCTGCCCAGATGCAGTCCCAGTTACAAAAAAAGAAGCGAATCTGACAAGAATGTGTACTGCTTGTTCCCTAAAGCCTGCTCTAAAGGTAATGCCCTGTGCATGATCTAATGAGAACATAATCTATAATTCTAGCTTGGTAAGGATATTAAGAGCCAAACTATCTCACTCCTAATTGGCATAAAAAGCTCTTGGTCGCTCATGTTAGAGAGAGTGAGGCCCTCTGACCGAATACTTTACTAACAGATATCATGAATTTGTGAAGGGGCCCTACTCATTCATTATAAATCTTGAATAAACTGCATTTTTCATCAATCTAAGAAAAAAACACATACGAATTATTTACATTGTAAAACATAAAATTATAAAGAAATAATGAGAATAATTTTAAAATATATATTTGAGATTGTCTGCTTTTATTTACCACGCTCATCAAAACATTCTTAGAAAATCGAATCTGTATTTCCCGCTTAATTAAGCAATTAATCGCTGAGTGAGCTAAGCTAAGTATGAGGGTTATGCTCAGCACTCGTGCAGTAAATATCGGCAACTCTATTAGTTTTTTAAAAAAAGATGAGGTGTTACTCGAAGAATGACTCTCATTGCCCTATTTTGTAGCTTCTGGAATTTTTTCATGTTGTTTTTACAGATTCCATACATAACTGAAGAACAATAATCAAAGTGGGGTGAAATAATTGTTTTGTATATGAGACTCTTTGTCCATGGGCTTAAGTATCTACCGTATTTCCCGGCCTATAAGACGCACTTTTTTTACTCCAAAATATGCTCAAAAATCAGTCTGCGTCTTATGCACAGATGGTATAACTCCGTCCTATAATAAGAAAGCCGATTCGCTGGGGTAAATGCATCCCTTTAAGTATTTTTTACCGTACCAGGCATTAAAAATAGTTCAGTTAATTACAAATTTCAATAATAACACTTTTTTCATTAAGTAGTAAGGAATTCAGTTTTAATATTTCGATGACAGAACATCCTTAAAAAAAATCCCAGGTAAATCGGAAATGCATACAATGTAGCACATTTAGTTTAATCTCGCATGTGGTGCTGCTGCAAAACTTATACACATTTGGCTAACGGAGATGTCATCCCTATGCTAATACATTGTATCTCTCGCGATAAACTCAACCTTATGTAACAAAGTATGAGTTTTTTTTTATAAATTCTTACCGGAAAAATCAAGGTGCGTCTAATGTGCCGGTGCGTCTTATAGGCCAGGAAATACGGTACTTATTCTTGATAAATACCTAATTTGTTTGCCTATTTTTTACAATTTAGTCTACATAACTCATGAAATTCAAATGGGAGTCTATAAATATTCCTAGATATTTTATTTCATTCACAAAATCTAGTGCACTACTATCAAAAAGGATCAAGGGTCTATTTTGGTCATCTAGAATTGCTTTCTTTCTTATGGTTGATGGTATAATTAATAAGCATTTGGTCTTGCTCACATTCAGCTTGAGTTTGTTTGGCTTAAGCCAGGTGCTCAAGTTGGCAAGGGCAGAATTGATTTTATTACATACTTCTTCATAGGTCCCCTCAGATGCAGATGTCAATGTGTCATCGGCAAAAAAAATTACAAATACATAATTTAATATCAATGAAAGATCATTAATGTAAAGGATAAATAGTCATGACCCCATAATTGCCCCTTGAGGAATACCCAAATTGTTGAAAATTTCATCTGAGGTTAAGTTGTTATACCTTGTTTTTATTTTTCTATTGCTCAGATAGCTTTTTATTAGTTCCACAGCTGCATTTCCAAAACCATATTTTGTTAGTTTTTCTACCAGTAGGTCCCTGTCAATAGTTTCAAAAGCCCTTTTAAAATGTAACATAATTAAAACTGTAGTCTTTCCATCATCTGCCATTTAGATAAAACAAGTTAGATAGCAGTTTCACATGAAAAAGTCTTCCTGAAGGCAGATTGATTTGTGCATAATATATTATTTTTCTCCAAATATTCAATCATTTGTTCATAGAGTATTATTCCTAAAAAAATCATGTACTGGTAAACAATTTACTGGTCTCAGATCTTGGGAATCAAGAGGATTTTTTTTTTCTTTGGAATAGGTGTAACTAGAGATGTCTTCCAGGACTCAGGAAAAGTACCTTGTCTGATTGACATATTTACAATCTTCAGCAACAAAGCCCCTCATTCATCAAATGTATCTGATATTAAATTTGCTGTAATGTGATCAGGTGCACTTTTCTTCTTATTCAGGGAACATACAACTTTGTGTAATTTAAATAAATCTATCTCTTTGAAATCAAAAAACTAACACTGTGATTTTGAAATGTGATATCCTTTACAGTAAGCTTTTCAGCTTGAGATAACTTGGGTATAGAGTTTACAATATCTACAACACTATTTACAAAGAAATTATACAGGCGATCATTTTCAGCTAAAGATTCATAACCTACTATATTTACTTTCAGAGAATCCCCTTTTGCGATTTTACAACCATCTAAGAATTTAATAGTTTTCCACATTTGTTTTGGCTTGTATTTTGAATTTTCAATTTCAGTTTCAAAGTATCTTTTCTTTTCATTTATTTTATTTTATTTTTCTTTATTTTATTTATTTTCTTATAACATAAAAGAAAAATATGTGTACAAGTAGAATAGCTGTTGCCTATTTTACAATTTGTGGATAAATTCCATTAACAGAGATTATTACAAGAAAAACTTTTTATAGAAGCATGCTTTTTCACCCCATCAATCAAATCTATTCTATCTATCAAATGGTTTTATTGAACTTTGTTGAAAAAAACAGAAACAAGACAGTTTAATCTTAAAGACAACTCATTTCACGTTAATGATGGAAAATATTTATGAATTATGATGATAATTTGTTACAATGTGAATTACTGAAATATATCTAATTCTGCTCATCCAAACCTTCATATATTAATTTCATTGAATGAATATATTAATAGTAATTTTGATCATCACTGACAGCAGATCTTGACAATGAACAGAAATAATTTAATTTTGTACTACATTTGTTGCAAGAATTTAAACTGAAGACACACTGGGAAGTAATTCATATTTTTCCAAGTCATTATTGATAACAGATTTATTAAACAAGATTATTCTGTCACACATTTCCTTTGCTTTATGTTGAATAATTTTTTTTTATATTACCTCTTGAAATCTTTTATTACTGCAATGGTAATTTTGTGGTTAACTGAGAACAGTAGGGATGGATATGCCAATGCTCCTAAGGGGAGTACAGCGTATTCTTTGAAAAATAGCATTACGAAAGATTATTATTAGCCTACTAGATATAAAAAAGAATCAAGAAAAATAGTCTCAGGACTGTCTTTAGATGGTAAGCAAGGGAGGCAGATGTTGTGCATTTCAGCAATCAAAGGAGCGATGATAACTGAAGATTAGAAGAAAACTTAACGGCTTAAAACAACAGAAAATATTTTAAATGGATGGCTGTTAATTATATGCCTGTTTTTTATAGAAATCACTGAAAGTTCCAGTATAAATAAAGAATTTTGCTCATGCTTTTAGGGAAAGTCTCATATTTTCTAAAAACCTGTATGAAAATAATGTTAGATTTACTCAAGTATGGCTTGTTTTCATTGATGAATAAACATATCCATTAAAGGCATTTTTATTTCAATGCAATAAAATACTGAAAGTGGCATTACTGGTATAATAATGATTCATGCATGTCCATTGCATTTCTTTGAGTGGTTACAAAAAATATTAAGAGTGGTGTTTCACTTCAAGGCCTGTGAGGAACAATGAAATTTTTGTAGTCAAGCTAGAGTAAGTTAAGAAATTGAAACATCAATTTTCGGAAAAATTCACTAGGTGGGGGATTTCGAGTCAATCCTTGTCTTCCTCATTGCTGTCCCCTAATGTTCGCTGAAATTGAGCATTTTTTAGCATCTATTGATATGAATTTAAGACTCAAATGTTCCTAAATATTTTTAAGAGTAGAGTACATCCTGTAAAGCTGATTTTAATTCAGAAAAATGCTAGTATTATGTTGTAATTTTAGTAAATTGTTACACCATATTAAGCAATATTTGCCATTACTTTATTTTTAGAAAGGCCCATAAATCACAAAAGAACAGACAATATAATAATTAATTCTCTTAACTATCGGATAAGACTTAATGCTTATATTCTCTGGTAATATTTGAATTTAGTTAGAAGTCAACCAAATTCATGTCAGAATGTGATTGACAAAAGCTTATTCAAGGCGAATCAACGTTGAAGGAATTAAAATAATGATTTTAAACGTTTTAAACCACAACCCTCAACACACCTACCGGGAGCGAGCGAAAGCACTTGCTGAAAAAGTGACTAACATATTTTTCGTACGTACCGCGAGAACTGCTGTAAAGCAGAAGCTTTCGGAGATAGATTTGTTCGTGTTTATTATAGTATGCCATTTGTATTATTTATCAGAAATATTTCTGAAGTTCTATAGATTGAATTTTGTGGTATCCAGTTATTTTTAATCACTTATATTGAGGAGCGAAAAGGTCTTTTATCGGAAAGACTCAATCTAGCTGACTTGTACCTTAAATATATTGCATTTTTCCTTAGTTTTTGTGTTAATAATCGTCTAAGATGTCATTAATGAGAAGTATTGAGAATTTATATCATCGATCATCCTCAATTATCCCAGCGATTAATAAATTAAGTTCTCTTGCATTGGGACGACCATTATTTTTTAATCTTAGCAGGAGTCTCTGCTCGTAAGTGAACGATTTTCCTCAAGTTACTGGCATATGTACATATTTACACTCAGATAAGAACTCTTACTTTTAATTATTCCTGTAATTAATGTGTATTTCATTTAAGGTCAACGGATGAACCTAAAAAGGTATCTTCAGAAAAGGTGAATAAAAGTATAATGGCATTTTTCGATGACCAGAAGAACTGGGGAGTGAACGAAATAAAAGTTGGAAGAAAGACGAATTAAGATTAAAAAGCAATTCGGATCTACACAAATTATGGTAAGCTAGACATTTCCATTCATTCGGCGCCTCGAAAATTAACACAACCTAACACTTCCTTGCTTGTTCATAGGTATATTCTTCTCAAAGAAAAGAATATGCTTTTAACAATGGAGCATGCATCAAAAGAAGAAATGAGGCTTTTTCCTAATCCTGAGAGAATCGACAAAGTTGAAGAAAGTATGGCGAACTTGGAGGAAGTTGTTCGTGAAAGAAACAGGGCCTATTATTTATTAGAAACTGGAGAAGACGGTGAAAGGCCTTCGAGATTGGCGATTGGACCATTAGGTAAGATTGTAGTGATAATACTGCTGAGATAGTCACATTGAAGAACACTGCTTTTGGTTTGCCGGATTTGGTGTAACATATTTTGTGCTTTTCTAGTTTCCTTGAACTCTGGGATGGTTTAAATACTAAAAGCTCGTATAGCTATAATTTGGGTAATTTTCCATAATTTGAATTAAACTCTCTTTTAATACCTATAAGCTATGTGATATTGTGTTTAATGTGGAAATTTTGGATAAACCGCGTATTATTGGAATTATTACCATTTATTAAAGAATTATTTTTGTCTTCAGGAATAAGATACAGATTTAGGATGAAAGAGTACGCTATTCCAAAGCAAGGAAACATGAAATGGTGGCGTACACTTTCAGTTGGCCATGAAAGCGGTGTCTATCTTAATAGATTTCTGAAGCTCTACAGAGAGAGTATATACTTGGAGAAAAAGAGGCAGCGAACGTAAGTTTTCTCTGTTAATGAATATTATTATGCACTGAATTTCTTTACAGTTTATTTTTGAGTTTTCAAGTTTCACTCCTTACTTTGTGCTTGGATACTTAACCAACATGAGATCAGAAGGATCGCTGTTTTAAATCATCCACTCTCTTTGTTATTTTATTATTTGTGCGTATTGTATATTTTCCTTTATTCAATCAAGATATTTAATTATTGTTTGGCTATGTTAAGTAAAATCAAGTAATTTATTAATGACACTGCAAGTTGGTCTATATATATCTATATTTAATTAACGTTTTAGCAAATAATTAAATGACAGATTGTACTCTCAGAGTTCTTGTTTACCCCTCAAATAACTACTTATAGAACTCAAAAACTACTTATAGTATACTAAAGATTATAGTGAATTGTACTGTAATGAGAGTGGTATCATTCATATAAGGTTGTAAGATGACAAAATTGGCTTTCCAACCCGTAGTCATGCCATATAAATTGCTTTACTCTTAGAGCTAATAAGAAGGCCAAATTCTTAGTTAAACTGTAATAATTTGCTTAAAGGAATTATTTAAATCTATTTAAGTCTATAGTTGCTGTAAAATCAATTAAACCCTCTGCATGAATGTATTTTTAAGACTCTGAGAATATATTATGATAATATTGTAATGAAAAACCAGCCTTAGAAAAAACAAAATTTCCTTTCTGTGATAAATTAAAAATTTTTAATCAATAATCAACAAATGATATTCTAGCAGTATAATATTATGGAAGTTTTTCAAATGTTCACTTTGATAAATAGTACAATGTTTTTATTGTTGCTAGTGATGGAGCTCACTTGGTATCATTAAATGTTTCTGTATTTGTTCTTCATGCATATTATTTGCGTCTTTGGCTATGAAATTTCTTTGTAATAAATGTGAAATGTGTTCAAATTAAAATAAATTACTTTGCCTTTTCAGGAGAAACTTCAACCATGTCCAGCATTTGATGAGGAGATACCCGAATATGAGTTTAGAAGCCATTCAGGAGCAATATCCAGAAGTTGACAAAGAAAAGGCAAGACGAGGGAAAAGAGCATGTGGTAATCATTATCAAAACTCTTAACAATAAATTTTTAAATTAGCAAAGCTCATAGAAACCTCAAGTTGAATGAATTAATATCTTGTTGAATGTATGTCATAATTTGTAATAAAATCTTGTTTAAATTATATTTTTCTTTCATTCATAACGAATGTTTTTATTAAGTAGTTTTAAGGTCATCAACATTTCTTATAATTTTTATAAGAATTCATTATATGACTGCCAAGTAGGTAAGAAGTATTTATGACAACCAACAATGGTCTTCTGCTGTCCTAATTGAATTTGTTGGTAAGTGTCCTAATTTAAACACCAGTAGAAGTCCTCACAATTTGGAGGAAGGAAAGGCTTTCTAAATTAGTGCTAAAACCAAATTCATTTTCATCTGAAAACTTTGGGAGATTATCAGCTACCACATTAATGATTATGGATGTAAATATTAACTAGGAAAGTGCGTAATAGGAATTTAAATTTGTAGATTTTTGACTTATGGATAGATGGGTTCTCACTGCTAAGTCTATTGAAGAAAGAAGTTGCACGTGATGCTCTCTGCCTGTAGATTCTCCAATATTAGTGTGTATGATAGTTTATTTATTGCATTTTTGGATTATTCTATGCTCTGCATATGATATAATTTGATGGGTTTCTGATTTCAAAAATATTGTACTGTTATATATATACATATATGACCATCCTCCAAATCTTTTTATGGAACTTTAAAATGTTATTCATTCTTCAGTTCTTCAATAAAAGTAATGTACAAACATTATTGAATGTTCAAGGGCCACTTATATATTCAAATACTTTTTCCAAATAGTAATATAAGTAATATATAATATAATATAATATAATAGTAAGTATAGTTTTCCTTTAAAAATAAATAGGAAAGATACCAAAGAAGAGTATGAGTAACCTCCACATATGAAGGTAAGTTTTCATTGATGAAGATGATACTTAAAAATCTTGAAGCTCATTGAAGTGGTTGTTGGTGATCCTCGAGAAATTTCTTGTGAGCAGAGAGAAAATTTTGGAGTTGCGTAAGACCTACGAGCCTCAGGTAACTTTGGTTAATGCTTTAACACATCACTGCATGTTTAGATATGGATACATTTCCCCCTGACTCATAATGAGTATAGTACATACATACTGCAAGACACTGATGAAATAAGAACAGCCAAAGCAGCTTCCTAGTCCCTTCCAGTTTTTGAGAGAGAGACCAAAACTCATGAGAGTCACATGCCCTTTGCTTATGCTCACAACATCGCTCATGAGTGATGTATGCACTGAAGGTGTTAAACACTATATCAGAGAAGGTTCAAGGAGTACAAGAAAACATAACGTACATCTGGCATACAAAACTTTCACCTTGATTTTTCTATGTTACTTAAGTCAATTTTTCTCATCTCTTCACCTGACCATGATGCTGTTATTTTGAAACTACATAGTAGTCGAACAAATATATTGTGGAAACCATAATACTGAAAAATTTCTTGCAAAGAATATATTTTATATTAATGTTTGGCATAGTGTCAATCTACTTTTAAATCTTTTGAAGGTTTATTATGAATTAGGTGTCCAACCTGCTGCACATTTGTAGCCCTTAGAACAATTCTTTGTGACCTGGTAGACTCATTTTCTAAAGTTTTTGTTCTGCGTTCTTCATAAACCTTTTCTAGCTTAATGATATAGAAATACTAGATGGAAAAGGCCCTTAAGAGTGAATCTCTATGCTTGAGATTACCTTAACAAACCAACCAAGTTTGGAATCTGATGAATCATGCATTGTCTAAGTGATACTCATAGAGGAATAGTTTTGGGTCACCCTAAAATTATTCTTTTTTCAGTTATCTCATTACCTTGCTTAAAGACACATAGACATAGTAAATGCACCCTAGTTTTAGGTATATTTTTTAAAAATATTAGCCCTTCTGTTGTCCTTTGATACTGTTTACTTTAAAACTAAATTAAATTTTATTTACTGATGTAGAAAATATGGTGACATTGCATTACATGGGATGAAAAATTATGGACAATGCTAGACAAATATTAAATGGAAACAATCTTTTGAATAAAGACCATACAATGCAGGTGAATTCTCTATTAATAACAAATCATGCCCCTGACTCTTCCCCATATCTCCTGTGTATTGAAGTGGTAGGATAAGTGAGGCTTGAAAGCAAGCCATGTTTATGCTAGAAGCACTTTACACCAAATGATATCCTAAGAAAGAAAATGTTTAAATCTCTGTCAGAACATTTTTGCTTAGCTATGTATTTGATTGTAGTGGTACTGCTGGGAATTTTATTGTCATCCTATTTTAATGGTTTCCATTTATTTGCGACATCTCAATTTTTTTATCCAGTATCCAGGATAAACTTACAGAGGCCAAGGCCAATATTGGTGGAAGATGCATTGCCAACTTTTTTTCCAGGTTATCCTGAATATATAAGCGAACCAATACCTTAACCTCATAGGTCCATAGTTAAGACAAACAGTAACTCTCTGACAAAGCTGGTGATACCAAAAACTAAATGTGAATATTACAGGAGTGGGTCAAATCTTGCTCAAGGAATTTTACATTCATCAAATTCTAACAAATTCTTCGATCTTTGAATTCCTTTATCCAGATCTATGTATTATGACTCTTCCAATAAAATGGAACACTTAGTGTGTCAATTTTTTTGGTTGCTTGATAGATTTTGCAGAAATCTTTCTGAATCTTATTAGTGATTTAAATCAGTTCTGTTGACTTTGTTCAAGAATAGCAGCAAGGTAAGTATTGTCGTCTTCTAAATTATTTAATGAAATAGTGACACCTTAAATTTGAGACTCATTTTTAACCAAGAGTATTAATTATAAACCATGTTGAAGACTTTTAACTTTATTTTGCAATTATTTAAAAAAATTCATATTTCACACATGCATTTACATCAAAATTTTATAGAATTTGACCTTTAATACTTAAATTAATTGATATTTTAAGTTAATAATTGCATTATTGATTATTTTTATATTTTTTGAAGCTGGTTGGTTGTTGGAAACTTAGTAGACTAAAGTCTCAACTGTAATAAAGAGAGATTGAAAAGAATTCAAAAGAAAGATTGAAAAGCATTAAGAAATTAAATTTTTCAACATTTACTTAATCTTAAATGAAGATTAAGGCAATGCTACTTTGAATTTGAATCATTAGGTGCTGTTAAATAAATAAATAAAGATTTTTAAACATTTTAAACCATTCTCAGAGAGTAATAATTTTTTTTGAAACATTTCCATAGGTGGGTTGCAATTGCTTGACATGATAGAATAGCAAGTTGATTAGTCACATTTTTTGGTGCTGCATCAAGTGAATACTTTGATTATTGTGGTTTCAAGTTTGTATAAATGCGAATTTAGTAAATGCAAGGAATCAAAATATTTCATATTTGTTAATACACCAATAAGTTATGTAATTGGGTTTGCAGATGTAATGTTGGGTGGAGTTATAATTATAACAGTCATCTTTGATGAGACTTGTGAGTTTAGTTTAGATTAATACAATTATTACTGCAGCTTTAGTAAAAATACTTTATCTTTCATCAGTTTTATTACAGTTTGTACTGTATTACTAAAACTAATAGGAGAGGAAAATAATATTATTAATGAGGCGTGTGGAGGTATTTCCGAACGATATTACTCTCAGATAACTTATTCAAGTCAGTTATTTTAGCAGCTAAAAATGATGCTGGTACTTTTATTAATACTGGTATACTTAATCAAATACCAGATGAACAGAAAACATATCATGGATATGATAAAATAATTTGTGATGATGGCAATGAAATCATCCAATAGAGTTTTTGAATTTTTTACTATTAGTGGTTTTCCTCCACATAAATTAATATTGAGAGAGAGATGTTTTGTTTTGCATTGTTTTACTGATCTGAAACTTAAATAAAAAGGAAGCGTCATTCAATGGAACAACAATGTGCCTCAAGTGTATGCACCATGATGCTATTGATTGTGAAGTTTTAACTGGAACCACACACAATAAGTGAATTTGGATTCAATGTGTAAATTCAGCATAATTCGGTACTACATACTAAACCGGTAAATAAATATATTATTTATTCTGTGTTCTCAAATCCAGTCCACAGCATATTAGAAATCCATTATAGTAATTTATTGTGCGAATAGACTCTTTATCCATTTTTCAGTTTAATACAATATGAAATTTTATACTTGATATTTTGACTTCCAGTTGATCTCCATTCTTTGAGATAATTCTTTTGTATTTTTTTGAGATTATTATGATACTTTGACTGAGCTATTTTCTTACAGCTCATTTTCATGTTTAATTCAGAGATAAGAATTGATTCTTCATAAACCAATTTTGTTTTTACTGTGAAAATTCTGGCATTAAGATCTAAAATTGCAATTACTTGAAATTATCATTATGGTAATGCAGTTTGCATAACAGTCTGCTCATCCATTCTAGTTTGCAATGAACTTGTTTCCTGCCACTTCTTCAGAAAATTTTTCTGAGTTAATTTTTACATTATGATAACACTTTGTTTGATTAATGAGCTTACAGTTCAATATCATGTTTGATATCAAGATTAGAATCAACTGTTGGGAAGCTCGAGAAACTATTTTTATTCTTTGTCCGAACACTGGAATTAACACCAACAATTACAATAGCTCAAGTCCCTTTACTTCAAATATTACACTTATTTCAATATATTTCTGGGTGATGTTTCAATTAGTTTTGCACCAAAGACAATGGAGAGCATAGGAGAATTCTTGATCAGAATATTCATAGAATGTTGGCAGCTCAGGTGGAGGTTTTGCTTTATCATGACATCTCATTGAATGTTTTTTTTAACATTTGCGAGTTTCATCGAGTTATTTAGTCCTGGCTTACATGAATTTATGAATTTACTTTTAATTATTTATGCTTCCTTGGCCCTTAATTAAGTGTAGCATACAGATTTTTGCTCCTTAGAAATTTCTAAATAAGCTATGAAATTTTAGGTGAATAGTAATGCTAAATGTTGTGTACCTCAGGGAGTAGCTGTTTCCTAAATATTTCTGATTTTCTCTTCTCAACTAATTTAGCGTATCCACAGGCCTTAATTCTTTTTATTTGCATAGTAATTTTGTGAATTGAACTCTTCACAGGCCATCTTTAATTTGAATTTGTTGAAATTATTCTAAAGTCATGATTTATAATATTTGTCGTGTCAACCTGTAGCACTATGAATGGCTTTGCATTTTGACCCTTGTTCATCAGATTATTTAGAGTGACGGCTAAAATGCAAAATCTATTAAACAGTGTAACAGGTTGACTTGACAAACGTCATAATTCATGACAAGATTAATTTCAACTAATTCATATTATTAGGTATGCTAAATAGCAATATTTATTCTATCTCAATTTTAGCTTAAATTAATCACTAAATATTGCCCGCTTTTCAAATCAATAATTGATAGTAGTGAAAATAAACCGCAGACTTTTTATTTTCCACAAAAATTTATTAGCAGATTGGTGGAACGTTTGAAGAGTTACATGGAACCAGGTTGAGCCTAGGATGCGGCCAGCCATTCATTACGGTACATGCTAACAAGTAGTATTGTACCCGAATCTAGTTTGCCATCAATTCTATCGCGCACCCCGATTTTATAGGCAAAAAATAAAAAAGACCCAAAAGGGTGTGCGTAATTTTTGAGAAAATATGGTATTTTTGATGCATTATGAAGCCTTAGCATAAGGATTTAAAACCCTACAGTTCCATTCTGCCACACTCGCTCCTCTTGGATTCAATAAGATGGACTTAGCCATAGTGTTAGAAATTGGCTATAACGAGTATGCGTTATAACGAGTAATTTCCGATTTTGGCCAGCTCTAGTTATAATGGACTTCTACTGTAATTCTTTTGGGAGGGTTAAGGCTTTTCTGCTCCTTTGCATTTTGTCTCATGTAAGTACATGTAATTGTAATGATTTTTTTTCATTCAGGTCTCTCCTAGCCAGATACCAGTTTAGTATGATCATTTAACTCTGAGGCATGAGCATGATTAGCTGCTTCCCATTGACTTAAGCCTATGTCACAAGTTAACTAAAAATTATTTCTAAAATCCTACACTCTACACATACACTTCACAAATTCGTCATGCATTGCTTTAAATTTTGGATTGCAGTATATCTTGATGTGAAATATTTTTAGATTTTCAATAATTCAGCATTCATTTTTCATTGTTGATTTTCATCTGAAGGAGCAAGGGTATAAATGGTATCGATTTATTGTTATAATTTTTCTCAGAGTGTTTATAGAAAAGCAAGATTTTTTGCTTAAGTCAACTGAGAAAGAGCAAAAGCTTTGGCATGAAATTCTGAGTGGCATACAGTATTAAGCATCATCAGAGTAGCTCTGGAAGCTTTGGTAAGAGTATGAGATCCTTCGTGCTTCATAGAGCATGCATAGGGATCTATTTTTTAAATCTAATTATGAAACTCTTACACAATAAAAATAATCAATTTATTAAATATTCATTTTGAACTACCTTACTTTATAGTTAATAAATATTCTATGCAAGGAAATCCTCATTCATTTAGCTTATTTGGAAGATCAAATTTTCAAGATATTGATAGGTTTTAAATCACTGAAGTAGCAAGACTAATAATCTGATAATTCTGACTACCATATTTAATAATAACATGCACTTTTTTCCAAAAATTTAGGGCTCAAATCCATGTTGTGTGTTATTTCATTATAGTACATTTTTTATTTAAGCAAATAAAAGCATTGCATTTTCCTGAAAATGATTATTAAATACCTAATACTTACTATCAATTGTGGAAACAAGAGGTGAAGAGAAGCAAAACCTGGCTACCTGCTAATAACAAATTAACACTCAACCAGATGCCTGGCACAATTATGTTACCATCTGAAATCAATCTTGGCTATGAAAAAGAACCATTATTTCCATTTATTAATCACCTTTTGCTAAGCAAATTGTAATGATAGACTACGTAAGCTAGTTGTTGGTAGCAGCATTACAGTGTGTTGCATCCACACCATTCAAAATCTTTCATTTTCAATTTTAGTATTTAAAAAAAAAATAAATTTCCTTCTAAAACTTATAAAGTATATTATACGCTTATAAATAAGATAATTCAAATCTCAAAATAAAAAGCAGAGCATAATGCTTTGATAAATAGGGGAAAGATAAATTTTATGAAAACTAAAGATGGTTGAATAATATAAAAAGTTGAAGAAACCTTTTATTGTAAACTTAAATAAATTTTGCTACAATAAAATATAAACAATATTATACTCTATACAGTTGTATAAAATAAGCATCTATGAAAAACATTCACATCACCAGTTCCTGATGAATCTTTAACATCACAAGAAACAGATAACATAGCAATATTAAAGCAGTATAATCAGGAAAATTAATTAAATAGTATACCTCATGTAAGTCTTCACATTCAATATCTAAGAACTACTTATGAGCACAAGGCATGAGCAGATTGCTTTTTATCACCAATTTTTATTTTGATTTCATAGGAAAGCTACAGACCTCCAACGCATTGAAAACAATTATATTTTAATGACTAATCATGGAAGTGCATTTTTATCATTAACGGGTTATTATGAAATGTGCCGTTTATGAAAGCTGCAGCTATAATATCTTTGTAAGATATGAATCATATATCTACATAAATGGCATCATATGTTCAGGAATGACTTTCTAGTCATAAATACTTCAAGGAAAGACATCACTGGCACGAATGTGCTCACACACTTTTATGGCTTATTTGTATGGTGTGATAAGAGTTGCATTAACAAAAACTTGGAAAGTTGTACAAATTTTTCCAAGAATGATTATCAAAAAATTTCAATTTCTTTGTGCCTGCAATTGTACCAGCAAACTAAACACTTGATAAATGGATTGTCACAAGTGGTCGATTATAATTTAGCACTTTTAAAATAATATGGCTTTTAATGATGGCTTTAGCAAAGAGTAGGTACTTGAACAATTGAGTTTTTAGGCTTCCTCATTAAAATTACATATTTATAAAGGCATAAAACATAACGTTGATGTGCTCAAGAATGACCAATGTTTTTAACAGCTAATGTTTTAAATATTTACTATATAATTATTTTATAATGCATATTTATTTATGTATCGATTTTATTCATTTATCAATTGTTAGATACTGCTGATTCCTGTGGATTAATTAAAATTAAAACATCAGGACTCTTCCCTAATGATTTTTCTCTAGCTCAAAGAGTCAAGAGAGCTTTACTCCAACATAAAACCAGTTCATGAGTCAGCTCTCGACTAATTTAAATGAGTAAATATTTAAATGCAAACCTATATATGAATGTATTTGATAGTGAAAAAAAATAAAAAGGAGACATTAGTTTCTATTTATTATCTGTCTAGAATTTTATATGGTAAGAAATCATTTGGGCTAAAAGTGTTCTAAAATCCAATGAAAATACACAAACTGAATATTTTTCTTTCAGTACAAAAATATTGTCATTAATTAAAACCCCCATTAGATGAAGGAAAAGATTGATATAATGATGATGAAGGGGTGATATAATTTACAATGACTTTCAAATGTAACTGATATAATTTTATTAATGTCTTGTGTGTCATTTTAAATTATTTCTACTGTATGTATGTATGTATTTTATAAGTTCTTCATTATAGTTTCAGATTAGGATTGACCAATTTTCTTAAATTTGCATGTTAATATTTAAAGAAAAGATTTTATCATTGTTGAGGAATGCATCATAGAAGTCTTTCTCTAAGAAGAATTTGCTTCCATGTCAGTATGTTGAATATTTTCTGAACTATTTATGTATATTTACATGAATCTCTAAATTATTAGAGGAAAATTTTTAATATTCTCATTCAAACTTAGTTTGGAAAAGAATATTTCAATGTTATCCAATAATAACTAACTACTTCAATTCAGTAGCACAAGAATGTATTCCAAAGTGAGGTTACATTAATGATCAACTATAAGCAGAAGAATTCCTGCCTTAAGGTTCTGTATTTGCACCTTATCTCTTCTTAACCACTTCTTCTAAAACTTTCTTATATTATTATCTTCTGCAAATTGCAGATTCTATGTAGCTTTCTGAATTAGTAGTAAGCTATGGTCTTCTGCTACTTGTAGATTCTGAACAATCATTTAGTGCTCTATTTAGATACTGCTTATGGAGGCATTAGACTTATATAAAGGATTTCAAAGAAAATCATGCCATGATTCTTTGTCATTCTTGGATTTTTAGATTTTTTGATTTAAGTATATGTGTATTTAGATTAATGATTCTGCATAAGTGTTTCTTAATTCATCACTTCTTCTAGCAGAAAAATATAGTATGTTAAAAGCAAGCCTTCTCAACTGTCATTCTATTTTGTGAAACCTTTTGCAAATTTTGCTAAAATTTGGGATGAAAGATGGTAAGATATAAAAATTCATTAGATGTCAAAGAATTGTAGTTATAAATGTAAGTTAGTCTAACGTTTGTGGATTTGAAATAATGCAAGTGGAATTAAAGAGTTAAATTCTTGACTGCAATATTTCAAGCTATCATTTCTTTCATAATTATGATGATTATTTCTGAATTAAAATCTTGAATTAATTAATAAATCTTCTGAATTTATATGATTATTACAATCCCCACTTTTGTAAATAAGGTGCATACATGCTGTGTTGAATCTACTCTTTCAAAGGCTTTAATTTCTTAAACAAAATAATAAGTACAGTAAATATATTTATGATCATTACACAATTTGTAAAGCCTGATATTAATTTTTAAAATTGGGATTATCTAATATTTTTGTTTATTATAATAGTTATAATATAATTATAATAATATAATTCTTAAAAATACAATTAATTTATACTTTGAATCAGTAAAGGGTATTTTTCATTCTGTTTTCAGTGTCCTCTCACCATCTTATTTATATTTTAAAGAATTTTAGAAAAATTTAGAAGTGGAATTTTCCTCATAATTTTGCAAATGATTTCAATGTCTTCATAATCTGTTATTTAATGATTTGATTGATTTCATTAGCTGAACTTTGCCGTCTGTTCCTAATATATCATGGATGTTGAGGATTTCTCAATTATTTTTAATTTGTTTTTACCAAAATCAAGTAAAGTTTTATTATATTTTTACTTCTTCTATCCTTACGCAACCTCAAATATTAAGAATATATCATCAGTAAGCATACATTAATTGATATTTAATATAACTTTGATTTCTAATTTTTAAGTTTTTACATTTAGTTTGTTTTATCTTCACAGCATGTATAATTTCATATTTTAATCAATAATCAAAGACAAAACCTCCATAAGATCTGCAGAGCATAAGTAAATGAAATGTTTTTTCATTGCATTAAGTCCTTTCATGTTGGAACTAGATATTTTTCAAAAGATATCTAGCTTCACTTAATTTCTTTTCAATAAAATTCATAATTGGAAGAAATTTAGTATATAAAAGATGTAGAAGAGATATTATATCAAATTAATTTCAATTAGCTGCTTCCTAGTCTCAAGTTAAGTTTAAAGACTAATTAAGCATTTTAATAGGTTGACCACCTCATTACACTCTTAATGCTTAGCTACCCATAGTATTTCTACAGCTTCTCAAAGATTTTCCTAAGCAAAGGATCATATATAAAATTGAAATGAAGGAAATAAAAGAAATACAAATGAAATAAGGAGGTTTACTCAGATTACAGAATGGAGATGTATAGAAAAGTATGGAACTATACTTCAAGCTTTGTGGTAGACAAGATTTATGTCTGTAATGACATAGTTTTTCAACTTATCTACCAATTGCTAGCAGGAACCTTTTTGGTGGAATCATTAAGATTGGGGTTGAAAACTCATTGCTTTCTGCTCTGAACAAGATTTCTTCAATTGGGTAAATCCATTAAGTTCAGCATAATAACCCTATGAATGATACGTGATATAGTATTCATTAGTGACTAAAAGGAATCCTTGTACAGTCCTGACCAAAAATAATGCACCACCTCCCTAGCGATCCTAACGACCGGTGGTGCATTAATTTTGGCCAGGTGTACACAAGTCATACTAGTCATGCTTTAGTGTTACATATAATCACAGCCTTGAGAAGGATTAGACAAAAACAAAAGGAATTAAAATTTGTCTCTATCCAGTACTATATTGGTCAAATGAAGATGATACTTTCCATCAAGATATGACAGCAAGAAAAAGAATAATGTATATCATTCATTACAGTTGAGGTATGATTTTACTGAGCGAGCTATGGATGAGTGACTTCAATAATTCATGTGAAGGTAACAATCTCCTAAATGCTATTAGAGGAAGATAAAGGATATAAGATACACCAAATGAAGGACAAATTATCATGGAATTCCTATTGAGATCCTTTGCTGGAGGTAAATTAAAATTTGTATACACTTTTGAAAACTGTATTATACTGCAGAAATACAACATCAGTATTAAATCTATTCACCGTCATCATCATTAAAAAATCACTAGAAAAATACAACTACAAGTAAGGGGCTTGTATGAACTGGAGAAACTCATCGGAAAATAAATCTTACTCATACCAAAAATTTTTTGAGTTTGTCCTTGATATTGTCTAATTAATTCAACATGGGGAAAATGTAAAATACCCCAAGTACAGAGTCTAACAACCAAAACCTTTGGAGGTGGTCACCCTAGTTAAGAGCAGAAATCAGTAGCTAAGTAGAATAAGCATCTAGGTAGCTCCCTATACTCTCTCAATCCCTGCAGGAGTCTCAGCCTCTTCTTCAGCAAGAGACAACCTCCAGTCACTCGGAGGTCCTCAACCATATGGAGTGGCAGTGGAGGGTACACATCATCACCACCACCACCAGGCACACCCTGGTGGCCAGCAGCCGCCCGTCCCTTCACGCTCGCTCTTTGGACGCCTCGGTATCCGCAAACCGTCTCTTCTCAGCCTGACTGGTGGCGGAGGGACATCGGCGCAGATGCAACAACCGCAGCTCGCCCAGCCAACCCAACCCCCTCCCTTTCCCAACAATACACCTGCCGATCCAGACCGAAAGCCCAATGCCCCAGCGCAGCCAAACCCGTCACCAAATGCCTCCTCCCAACATGGCTCCGGTGGTACGCAAAACCACTTGCCCTCAACCTCGGCATCCCCATCCTCTGCTGCCAGAACATTCAGTCTGGATGATTTGCTTAAGCTGCCTCCCAGACGTAAGGCTTTGTCCTTCACCCTAAATTGCGCCTTCGGCCCTCTTCAGCTCTGTCTCTCTCTCTCTTTCAACAAATCTCTCTGTCTCTATCTCTCTGTCAACAATGTCCCAGCTTTTGTGGCTTGAACGCTGTCTTGGTTATATACGTTGCATTTGCACCGTTTCCAGCTGGAGTTGTTTGGTGTTAAAATAAATAACCTGTATCATAAATGTATTTAGCCCAGTCAGACTAGTGTATTCATGTTAGATCGTGTATATTTAGAGGTTTCATGTTACATGATAAATTATAAACATAATAGCAGTAGCATAAAATGAGACCTGATGAATGACACATAGATTACAATACTTAGGCAGTACTGTTGTATAATGTGTAAATTATAAACAGAATTGTTTAAATAGATGCTTTAATAGTAACTTGTGTATAGAGCTAGATGAAATTAAACACAAATAGCATGGAAATTAATTATGATAAGTGTGGAGAACACATTAAGCACTTGTATACATGGTAGAAAGTATTGCTACGCATGTCAGGAATCTAAACATTCTTGCAGTTACCCATTAGTTTGATCAAGGACCATCGTTGACTTCTGTCAACTCAACCAAATTAAATGATTAATAGTGCTACATATAAAACATATGCATAATTTACTAAAAGAACCTAGTACTATTGTATAATTTACCTATATATTACTGGCGTCCAGACTGCAAAAGCAATTTTTGTAGATACATTAGGCTATGCAAATTTCCTCTTCGACACTCTTTGAACTAGAGAATATTCGGGAACAGAAAGGAACATGTTGAACTATAATTTATAAGAGGTTAAAATTGTAGTTATAGAATCATTTCATTCCATAAATTACTTAGTTGTTTTATTTTTCAAGGGAGTCAAGCATTAGTTCTTATTCTTCAGTCAGTTCAAATTTTCTCAATGATCAATTCTGAAACTCATATGTTGCATTTCACTGATAAAGTTCACTCTGTTCCACAATCTGTCTCAATGAGGACTTCAACCCTCTTTAATTAGACCTGTAGCTTTAATTTCTTGAGGTGCTTCTAACAGAAGAGAAGCAAAAATTTAAATAAGATATTGAATTAAAGGAATGATAGGGCAATGTTCAATGAGGGCACCTTTTCATCTCAAATCTGTTATTTCAGGATCTCCTTCAAGCCGTAAGAAGCGTAACAACTCCAGTCCCACGCAAAAGCATTCCATCACTCCATCGGGTCCAGCTGCGGCTACTGCTACTGCCATGGCAGAAGATGAGAAGAAAAAGATTCTGCAGAGTCTCGTGACACCAGCTCACAAGCCAATTCTCAGCAATGCTCCAAGACTGTCAATTACTTCTCTAGCACCTTCGGAGACTTTAGTGTTGGGGGAATGCCCTCCATCCTCTGGAGATACCCCTTCTAATGTGTCAGAGACCAAGTTTATGGGAGAAATAGTGGTAGCTGGGACTTCCGTTGAAGAATTCGTCTTGGAGGAACCACTCCCTGGACCACCTCTAATGCCTCCAGTACCTATTACAGCCTCCAGGCTTGATAAAAAGGTAAGTCTTAGAGCCTAATATTTCATCACCAAGATAAAATAAATTTCAAAATTCTTTAGATTCAAGGACATAATAGAGGCTGTTTCAGTGTGGGACATGCCCCAACGCGCTCCATATAATTTTATCCAGCATCACAGTCCACTCACCAGTATGCTGTTTGCATGCATTAACATCTTACATCCTCAATTAGAGAGACTTTTAATTTAGTTATTCATTGTTATAAAAATTCCTTATACTTTCCACTCGAATGTATCATATAGTGGCGGGCAATCAGATTAAGTTGGATGAGTTCCATGACTTAACAATTTTGTTTATCATTTACATATTTGAGATTGGACAACCTTCAAACCGTCAAGATAACCCAACTAAATTTAGAAAAAAGTAGAATTAGGATTTACATCAAAACAATTACAATTAAAGAATTGTTTTGGAAGTAAGGATAGAAGCAACACGGAAATTTTTATTGATTTTTTGAAAATATTTATGCATTCTAAAAAATATTTTATTATATATATCTATATTAATTGTTTAACAATACTTCCCCAAACTACTTTTATAAAAAATGAAGATTCAACGCTTAAACTTACGAATCAAAAATATATGCCTTGTCCCTCTGATCATTGTCACCTCTTTTCCATTGTCCTCTCCATATAAAAATAATTATGTATTCTGTAAGTTCAAATGAGTTTTATCTACCACTGTTATCACTATTAACTATAAACTGCCTATAATTTTTCATACTTAAATTACTTAACAAATTCACAAATTTTTGTATAAAAAGTAACATGAATAGAAGAATAAAAAGGAAGGTGAAACGTAATCACCAAAGAATAAAGAGTAATTTTATATTTTTAATTATGTTCCAACCTACAGAACTGTGTAATGTTTTTCTTGCAGTACAATAGTTAATAATCACTTCTGCGAGTATATGTTGAGTAACTCTTAACCTAATTGATTGGATTTGTTTTTTTTATATTTGGAAAACATGATGCAGTAGGGTTGAAGAAAATTGGTAAATTTACAAATGTTGAACTTTTATTTTATAAGAATAAAAATGTAGCTAACAAAAAATGTAGAAGTTCATATATATTTTTATCTAGTGAAAGATCATCAAGTGAGCTTCATCTGAGAAGACTTAGCTACATTCATAGAACATATATGATACCCTAAATAAACTATTTCTGTTCTTTAATTTCTTCATTACCATTGATATATATTTAAACATTCATCTTTTATTTTATCCTTTTTGTTGTTAGTTTAATTTTTTTAAATAATGCCACTCAGATTCTGAGATATTAGCATGATAGAATTTCAAATTCTCAACTTGTTGTGCATAAAAATTTCCAATGCCTAGAAAATTTTACAACCAATTTCATGTCACTCCCCTTCAGACTCTGGTTGATCAGCTATTAAAGTTATTCTAGCTATATGGTGTAGGTTAGGCTGAGAACTACACTGTAATATTTGTAAATAGTTTTAACAAAACTAATTTGGTTAGTAATTAACCACATTCCTTCTCATCACTTCCAAAGGTTTTATTTAAATTCAATGTTTTCTTTCTGCCATAGGTCACTTTTGCCCGTCTCCTCAGCCGTGTCTCTGCTGAAATGGCTTCCTCCTCTGCCTCAGGAAGTGGTAGCGAGGCTGCATCAGCACCTAAACCACAAGAGAACCCAATCCCCACAACAGAATCGCAGCCTAACCCACACCTCCCAAGTCCTGCTTCCGATGAGTCCTCATCAGTTTCATCATCTACCTCCTCTTCATCATACCATGCAATGGCATCCTCCGGAACGTCGCCAGCCTCCAGCAGAAAGTCTTCCCGCACCAAGATCCAAGTCCCAGTGGTCGATGCCCTCGGTATATCTTCCACCAGAGGTCCCTCAATCCTTTTGGAACCTCCATCTTCGAGCATGTGCAACATGGACTTCCCTCCATTATCACCAATCCGGGAGATGCCCTCCCCCTATCCCTCCCCTACCAAAGTGGGGATGCAGTCCAAGGAAGAGAGAAAGACAGAGGTGAGGAAGATGAAAGGGGAAGAGGACACAGGGGACACAGATGATGTTGAGGAAGAGGAAGAGGATGAAGAACATGCTAGGGTGTGTGTGACGCAGAGTCCAGAAGAAGAAGGAGGCGGAGGAGATGGCGGTGGTGAGGAAGATGAAGGAGAGGAGGAGGACGATGAAGCAGAAGATGAGGATGGTGAAGATGAAGATGATGAAGACGATGATGATGACGAGACTGAAGATGATGAGGAGGATGAGGAAGATGAGGAGGAGTAAGAAGGTAAGGCTGAAGAGGACCACATCCACCACAAGCAGAGGACATTCTCAATAGACGCAGCGGCATTGGAAGCCACCGATGAGGATATAGGAGATGAGGGGCTAGAAGAGGACTCCCCTACTGGAGCAGATACAATGTCTGAAACCACCAGTGCTAGTGCAGAAAAGTGTTCCGTTCCAAAACTAGTTTCCCTACTTTCACTTCCCACGCAACCCATAGTGATACCCACAATAACTATTCAGCAACCATCTCCAACAAAGGCTATGACGCCGAACAACAGGCCGCACATGATGCTACCCATAGGTTCTTCCCCTCCCAGAAGAAGACTTTCAGAACACCACCCTTATCCTCCGCCTATATTTTTCCATCCTCCTTTATCACTTCAAGTGTCCCAGCCTAGCAATAAACGCCTACTACTCCATGGTCCAGATAAGCCGACTTCTTTAGATCTGCCAATGTCCCCACCTATCATCACAGTCACTGCCACCATGAGTGAATCGGACGAGACGGAAGACGGGTGTGCGGGTAGTAATGTAGGAAGGTGTGACAATTCCTCCTTCCGGACATCCGGTTCGGGGACTATCGGTCCAAGTGGGAGGAGACTAGGGGAGGACAATTCTAAATGTGGGGGTCAGCCTGGGATGACCTACCTATCCCCTTTCTCCATGTGTTCCAGGGGAGAACGTACTGCTTCGGAATCCAATCTGAGTTCCTCTGGTTATTCATCTATGGCCAGTCCTGGACCTTCCAGAGCTGGGTCTAACAATCCGCTGTGTCCTTCAGACGTTACGGACGCAGAAGATCCCCACCAGCACCTGGGAGGTCATCCTCATCACGGTCCCCATTTGCTACTCCCACACCATCGTACCGGACAATTGCTTCATCCCCATCACAATTCCAGGGGTTCCTCTTCAACTTTGCTTCATCCCTCGGTCCAGCACCATCACCAGCATCTCCTCAACGTTCTGCAAGCTGCACCCAATTCCCCCACTTGTTCTGAAAACGATGCAGGAACCCATCACCTTTCAGTGCCTCCGACGTACTCTTGGACAAGAAGGCCTTCACCACTTTTTCAGACTCCCAACATGGAGGACACCACTGCAGAGAGACCGCCAGAAAGCCCACCAATGGCTAAATCTATGGCCTTGCGACAACTTCAAGCATCTGGTGGTGAGGAAGGAAGTGCTGGATTCGAGAGGAGTTCTGCAGAGGAAGAGGAGAGGAAGGGAGGGGAGATCGGAGAGGGGAAGGTTTGAAGGAGGAGAAGAGGAGAAAGGAGAAACTCCAGTACAACACCTGATTCAAACGATGAGGGAATCGGTAAGAACATTGCTTACATTGAAAAATATTTCAGACATCACAAGAGAAAACAATGGAAATCACTTCCAATATTTACAAAACTTCCACTATTCTGAAATAAGATTGTAAACTTCTTTCTCCTACTAATTTTCAAATTCTGTTGTTACCCGGTTCCTTCCTAATTTTTAAATCCTTTACATCAAATTTGAATATCAATAATAGAGAAAAAACCTTACGCTGATAAAAAAATGCTTGCTTGGTTTTTAAAAGAGCTTCTATAGCTCCAATCCAATAGTCAACCAATAATAAGTGCAGAGTGAAAAAATGCATCCATTTTATAAGATAATTTTTGCAGGAAGATTTTTCAAGGATAAATTTGAATTTTAATTTTCTACATCTAGATGCATACTCTGAGAGTCACTTTTCATTGTGTGATATATAGTGCATGCACAATGACTCCACCACTCAGTTCAGCTCAATTCATCGATGGAATCGTAAATCCATCAATCCGTTTTTAAAGTCATCGATGGATCCACTAACCGTTTCTTTATTCATCGATGGATTTACGATGCTTTCCACCGATGTCCATCGCTTTCATGGAGATAATTAATTCGCGATGAAGAATCAATTTATATTACGAGTAAAATGTAGCTTGCATACTGCAAGCAGATCTGCAATACTAATTTCATATCGGCATTATATCCGGACGGTCCTCAAATGAAAAAAATGGATTGAAATTTTCCTTAAAATTCGCTGAAATTTCATCGTCTGGCATCGAACCCGGGTCTTACTGGTGAACTTACTATGCAGCACAATAGATGATCACCATCTCTAACTATGTGTGAAAATTCAAGCAGAAATATTGGCTACAACTGCCTCAAAAGACGTTCTAATTTTCACGAATGTAAATGGCTCTCTGGATTCGAACTAAGGACGATCTTGGAAATCTAAAACATGTTTCTAAAAGTTATTTATGATCTCTATCAATATGCCGAATTTCAAATTTCTATATTATTGGGAAAGGTTTCAAAATAATTCCTAAAATTCGGATCAACTTCTGATTGCAGAGACACCTGGTGTTGAACCCAGGACATATTGTAAGCTGTAAATGCAAAGTTTGATTTATAAAGACTTGTTCTTGTATCTTGCAAAGTTTGAAGTCGATAGCATGCCGGGAAGGACCTAAATTTCGTTTCCGTTATCTCCGTAAAAAATACATTGAGAAGTGCAAATGGTCCTCTGGGATCGAACCAAGGACCATCAGGGAACATGTAAAATTTTATTATGAAATATATTCATAATATCTATACACGTGCCGAGTTTCAAGTATCCATGTTATCGGGAAAGGATCCAAAAAAAAACTTCAAAATCGCCGCAATGCATTTTAAACGGCCGATTTTTGCCCCGACCTAGCATCGAACCATGGACCATATTCGGCGATGTCTTTCTGATTTACGTTGGAGTTGCACGGCTTCTAGCGATCCCTCGAATTTCAACTCCCTACTTTTCCGGGAAGTGCCTCAAAAAAATTTTCGAAAATCCTCACCATGTAATCTTATGTAGAAAATCGCGACTTTGGTGCCTTCTGGAATCGAACCCATGACACTGAGGTTCAAAGTTGGCTTTTTTTCTGGAGGTTACACGTCATGGCCAATACGTCGTAAAAATTTCAAGTCGGTGGCACTTGTAGAACATGGTTAGAATTTTGATCCCCAGTGAGTGAGTGTATATCTAGGTATATCCGGAGAAGCGTCTATATATAATAGATATGGCTCTGATGACAGTAGCGGATCATTCAAATGTTAATATCAATAACCTCATAAAAGCCAGTAAATATCAACTTACAATGGGAAATATAACGTATTTATAATGCAACAATCAATGAACAAATACGATGCAATGATTTACGTTTCGACAGATCTGCTGAATTCAACTTGAGGTTAAAGAATTATGGAGATGGAACAAGTTTTAAATGCAACAGTAGCCGTCTTGTCAAACAGCAGAAAAACCAGCGGACTGTTCTTAAACTCATCAAGAATTGATAATCTATCGAAGTAATCAGACAAAGATCATCGATGCAGACCATAAATCATCAGATGGGTGAATTTAAAACCGTGCCTAACGCATGCAGCTAGCTATAACAGTTGAAGAACGAATTGTGGTGTCGTGTTTCCTTGGAGAGACGCTCTAGCTCATTTGAATTGTAGTTTAATATCATCTCGTTTTAACATTATTAATTACGAACCTGCTTTAGTTTCGACTTGACGAAAATTTGTACTCGTGTTTGATTATTTGTGTAACGATTTTTCTTCACAGTAATATTTGGTAACCTATTATTAGCCTGTTAATTGTAGTTTAATATATCGTTTTAACATTATTGTTTTTGATGATTTAAATAACGAATTTTCTTGACATGATAATTTCGTTACCTGTTATTAGCTTGCTGTTGGTGTTGTTCCACTAAATCTGTTTCATCCATAGCTTGGTGTTTTATTCTGGTGAGTTTATTGGTTTAGTTGCCTTGAGAGTATTATTCTGCATTAACTACTTGAGAGCTCATTGGCTTCTTTTTGAGATGTCTTATATAAAGACCTTGAGATGCGATTTAAACGGAGACATTGTCTGAATAAATGCTGCAATGAATCTACTCTACATATGCACCCAGTAATATGGTTTATTTTTAAAGTTTTGACTGTCCTATGTCTTGCTTTTCCTTGCCTTAATACTGAATTCAAATAAAAGGCCATTTTTGTCCAAATTTTTGATACAGGTATGAATCTTGGGCAGCATCCCAATATTACTTTTTCTGAAAGGAAGTATTTCTTGCCAATGTATAAAAGTTTATATTGTATGTAAAGGAGTGATCAGAGTCATTTTTCATGTTTGCTGGGATCATCTTAAACAGAAGCTCTTCTTCCTAAATTTGATTCTAATGCATCTAATATAGGAATTAATGATTTAATTCTAAATTTATCTCTTGAAGAGTGTTTGTCTAAGGCATCAGGGTCAGATGAATTTTCGTAATTCCCTTGCCTTATACTTTTTATTATCCTTCTGGCAGTTCTACATTCAGTATTTCGCAACGTGTTTTTTGTTTGTTGCTCAAGTACATCAAAATCATCCCTAATTCCTCTGTAAAATACCCAAAAGTGACCTGTACTAATCTGCACAACTACTTAGTAAAATAGTAGGCCTTTGAAGAATTTTATTTACTTTTGAAAAATGTCTCAGTATTCGATTTCAGAAATGGAGCATAAACACGAATTCAAATTCTTCCATCTTCACTAAAAGATTGTTGGCCCTCAATAGTCTATAGCCTTTCATCTTCTTATTAAAATTATAAAATTTAATTTATTAAAGGATTCTGAATTATCAGTATATCTTACATCAATTTGACAAAAGATGAAATAATTGAAGGGGTATTGATTATAAATGTTAATGGACTGATTGATAAGATTGATGAGGTGAGAAGATTGGCTGTGAAAATGAATCCAGTGATTATAGTAGTATCAGAGACTCATATTGTGGAGGAGGAAGAGGAGGGGCAGATTAAAATTGATCGTTATTATGTACCGTATTTGACGGAATGTAAGGTGCACCGGCATATAAGATGCACCCTCATCAAGTTGGACACTCACAAGGAAAAAAAGTTTTAATAGTCCGTGTGAAAGCACAGTACCACAATAACATTTAATGTAGACTTTTTTAGTTGTCACGTTTCGTAAAAGCCAAATATTAACACAATCATTGAATACAATTATGAAATAGGTTGTATAGACCATCTGGGCTAGAAATAGCATTCAGTATTGAAAGTTAACCGGTGGAGGTTGAACCTTCACATATAAGACGCAGAGAAATTTTTCGAGACATAATTTAGGTAAAAAGGTGCGTCTTATATGCCGTCAAATACGGTATATAGTTGTGTCTCCTGTTCAAGACACACTGGAGGTATGATGATGTATGTTAATGATAAAATATGTAGTGTGGAGTTTGACAGTGGTGTAGCATAGAAGAAATGGTGGATGCTGGCAGTTAGAGCTAAATGCTTTGGAAGGGAGTGGTGGACTTGTATAGGATGTTATAGGTCACCAAGTTCAATAAAAGAATACTTTTTGAATATTCTGGAGGAGTGGCTTGAAGGTATTATAGAGAAGACAGAAGGGGTTAAACATTTGATAGCTGGAGATTTTGCTATTCCTTGTAAAAAAGGTAAAGGTAAAGATAAACAAGTGAAACACTTGAGGGGAATTACCGAAGGACTCAAACAATTGGTAAATGAGGTGACAAGAGTAGCGGTGAATACTAGTTTGCAAATTGATCTGGTATTTTCTGAGGTAAGAGAGTTGAAATGTACTAAAAACACTAAATATCTCAGACCATGACATTATATGGGTAAAGGGCAGAATGTGCAAAGTGAAGGGAAATGGAAGTTGAAGAGGGGTTAAGTTAATATGGGGAGAATGAGGTTGGAATTAAGCGAAAAAATGGATAGAGAGATGATAATTGAAAAGTTTGATGAAATATATGAAAGATTTATAAAAGATATTTTAGATTGTATGAATGTGTCAAAAGGTCCTGATAGATATGTTAAAAAGAAACCCTGTCCTTGGTTTAATGTTAGTATTCAGGATAAATTGAGAGGAAAACAAAAGGCTTATGATAAGAAATTAATAAAAACACTGTAATTTTCCACACTATTTTATTTTTGAGTACGACCGGTTTCGCTACCGGAGTAGCATCTTCTGGTACAGAAATATTTTAAAATTTTCTTATGTGCTGAGGGGTTGGAGTGTTCACGTGTTTCACCCTCGACTTATAAATCTCTCTAATACACCCCTGCCCCCGGATGTGGAACGCACCCTAAACCTCGACCTAAAGTTCGCCCCTCCCCGCCCAGTGAACCAAAATTCCATCAAGTGCCTCGTTGCCGATTGTGAATTAGCCCTGCAGAAAGAAAGTCCCGCCATAAAACATGCCGTGTGCAATACAATTATTAATTCTGTGAAAAAACAAAACACGACAGCCAATGATACCACAAGAAAAGTGTTTAATGCAAAACGGTTCCTCCAATTAAACGATCTTCTCGCCACAAAAGCAGACAAAGGCCAGTGTGTCGTGGTGCTTAACAAGAACCAATATATTGCCAAATGCCAACACTTCATCGAAAATGCCAATGTGACCCGTTTAAAAAGTGATCCCACTAATAACTTCCTATCCCGCTTAAAGAAGAAATTACAAGACGTGCACATATTTTCCCATAAGGAGTCCTATTCCTTATTACCCATGAATCCTCTCCCTCCCCGTTTTTTCGGACTCCCAAAACTCCACAAACCCGAACAACCCATCCGACCAATTGAATCTAGCATCTCTGCCCCCGCTCTCAAGCTATCTTTTAAGTTAAACAGCATGTTTCGCAGCATCTCGTCTTTCTCCCCGAAATTTGGGATTAAAAACTCCACCGAGCTCGCCGATCAACTCTCAGGAAATGTGTTCCCCCCGACACCGTATTTGTTTCTTTTGATATCAAAGACTTATTCACTTCAATCCCGATCACTGATTCCCTCTCTCAGGCCAAAACGGTTCTATCTGCCCTATACGTTGACCCAGTCATAAAAGGTGATCTTATTTCTTTATTCAGTGTTTGTGTTGAACAAAATTATTTCCTTTTTGACGGTGATTATTTTATGCAGAACGATGGACTCGCCATGGGATCACCCCTTTCCCCGCTTCTTGTGGAAATATTCCTAGACAATTTAGAAGAAAAGCTATTCGATTCAGAAAACCCACTACTGCACCACATCCTCTTTTGGAGACGCTACGTAGATAGAGGTCTGCATGGGCCTGGCCTAGGCCCGTGGGCCCAAGGGCCGGGCTCGGGCCGGGTAAGCAGGACGTCTTTCGGGCTCGGGCCGGGCTCGGGCCTGGTAAGTAGGCAGTTTATCGGGCTCGGGCCGGGCCTGGGCCCATGAATAATTTTCCATAAGGTTTGCACGTAAATCTAATTTTTATCGCATGCAGGGTTTGTTTATTTTGCAATAATAAATTAGTAAAAGAAGTCGTACGAAATCAAGACAAGTACCAAAAGAAATGAATTTGAATGAATACTTTTATTTCAGTCGTGGAATATTGCTTTTTATTTGAATTGCGAGAACAGCGATGAAATAAACGAAATATTCCGGGAATGTTAGAGGTTGTAAACAAAAAAATTCTCATGGATAGCCACAGTGATTGTTGAATCAATAGTTAAGGTTTTCACCGTTAGATTAGATAGTGTAGATCAACCCGATAGAAGGGAGAACAATATTTTATTTAAACGTCACTAGCAACGTAACCTTATTTATAGCAACGTATACTTCTAATATTGGAATTTTATTTCATGAGTAGAAATATAGAATCTATTAACTGAAACGTTTCTACTAGGCATTTAATTATTCAGATAAGTTTTAAGGTTGCGGACCGGTCCACCAGCCTTATCATACAATGTAAATTACTGCAATGTAGATACTTATGAAGTGATATGTTTTTTCATAAAAGGCACCTGGACATATATTTGACAACTTTTTTCGCTAAAGACCCTCATGACATGAAATTACTGTCATTTTTTCAGAGCAAATTATCATTTACTTGCTAAAATTTTTTACTTTATTTATCATTTATTCAGTACAATCACTTACAAAATAAATTAAAACTTCTAAGACAAAAAAATAAGAAATCGTTGATTAATTTTCATTTAATTTAGTTTCTATATATTTTGGCATTGCTGAAGAAGTGAAATAAATGTACTGTTTCTACGTTCGGGCCGGGCCGGGCTCGGGCTCAACAACGAACGGGCCGGGCTTGGGTTAAAATTTTCGGCCCATGCAGACCTCTATACGTAGACGACATCATCTGCGCCTGGCACGGTGACACTCAACTCCTCAATCCATTCCTCGATATCTAAACTCTCTCCATCCGTCCATATCTTTTACCCTTGAAACCAGCACCAATGGCTCGCTTAATTTCCTAGACCTCTCAATCTCCCTCGTCTCTGGAAAACCCAACTTCGACATCTTCCGAAAACCCACATACACCGACCATGCTATCCCCAACTTCTCCTCACATCATCATTCCCACAAACATTCCCTCTTCCACTCTCTCATCCACAGGCTCCTACACATCCCTCTTTCCCCCCAAAACTTTCAAAAAGAACTCAACACTATAAAATACATAGCCTAAATAAATAATTACAACCCCAACCTCATCAACAATATACTCAATAGGAAACTCAAAAAGCTTGCTGCCCAAAAGATTGCCCCCTCCCTCACCCCCCTCGAAAAAGAAGGCGCCTCATGGCGGAAAATTCCCTTCCTCGGACCCATCTCCTACGCCATTACTAACCTTTTCCCAAATAATATAAGACCAGCATTTCACAACCCCTTAACAATAAGAAACCTTCTTCCAAACCCCAAAGACCACAGGGATCCTGCGACCACCAGCGGCGTCTACCTCCTCTCTTGTGACGACTGCGATGCAAAATACGTTGGTCAAAGCGGCCGCGATCTGGCCACCAGGGCCGCAGAACATCGAGCTTGCCTCCGCCAGAAACAATATCCCCCCCGCCTCTGCTTTTGCCCTTCACCTCTTGGAATCGGGACATAAGAGCAGCTTTGTCCCCACACGTCTTTACCAGGAGAAGAAAGGAAGACGGTTGGATATACCAGAAGATGCTACTCCGGTAGCGAAACCGGTCGCACTCAAAAATAAAATAGTGTGGAAAATTACAGTGTTTTTATTCATTTCTTAAATGGCTTTCCACAAAGTAACGCCTGAACATCTTGATTTCAGGCTTATGATAGATTTAGGATGCTAAAAAATGTATTGTATAGTAATCATAAATTGGTACATGAAGCATGGGAAGAATATAAAAGATGTAGAAATGAATGTGTCCAGTCCTGGAGAAGAGAAAAAAAAGTTTTATGAAGAAAGTTTGATAAAAAATCAAAAAGACCCTCAGGGGATGTGGAGAATGTTAAAAGATTTATATAGCAGCAATAAAAAAACAAATAAGATTGTAAAGTTTAATGGTATTGTAGAAGAAGAAAATGATCTTGTTGCAAATAAGTTAAATGAATACTTCATACATAGTGTAAAGGAAATAGTGGAAGGTATACAAAAAAGAACAGTTAGTGCAGAAGTGAGAGATGTTAACAAAACCCAGGTATATGGGTATATTACTAAGGAAAAAATGAGGAAAATACTCTACAGTATGATATGTACAATAGGTTCAGATGGAATTAGTATTCAAATGTTGAGAGATTGTTGGGAAGAATTGGGGGAAAGAGTAACTCTGCTGGTAAATGAGTTGTTGACAGAGAGGAAAATGCCATAGATATTGACAGAATCTGTAATAAACCCTAAGTTGAAAGTTAGAAATATCTTAAACTAAGAAGACTATAGAACAGTAACTTGCCAATTCTGGACAAATGAATTGAAACAGTGATATATGAGAGACTTATGGAACATGTCAAAAGAAACGACCTTTTATCTATTTGTCCGTCTGGTTTTAGGGAAAGACAAATAGTACTGAGACAGCAGTAGCTTTGGTGATTGAGGAAAGCATTAGATGAGGGGGAGATATGTGTAGCAGTTTTCTTAGATCTTGAAAGAGCTTTTGAGACAATAGATAGGGGATTATTATTGAAAGATATGGAATTGTATGAATGGTTGGAAAATGTTTCGACTGATAGAAATGAAAGAGTTAATTTTTATGGATGTGTTTTGAGAGAGCTGTGGATTGATGACAGTGTACCGCAAGGTAGTAAGTTGGAACCATTATTGTTCTTGTTGTTTATTAATGATTTGCCTGATGTCTTAAATAGATCTTTCATACATTTGTTTGCTGATGATGCGCTTATCTATGTAAAAAGAAATTTCTTGGAGGGTAATCTTAAAACAATTACTGAAGAATTGATGAAAGTATGTTAGTGGTTAGAAAAAATAAATTGTCTAAATGTGAAAAAAAAAACTAAATGTATGGTAATAGGAAAGAAAAAACAGAGAGAAATAATGATGATAGGTGAGGTGATTGTAAATAAAAATGAATGAGTTTACAATTTTAAATACTTAGGAGTGATTGTTGATGAAAAATTGAAATTTGTGGAACATATAGATTATATAAGAAAAAAGATAACGAAGAAGATTTGTATTATTCGTAAATAAAGAGATGTGTTAACTAGAAAAGCAAAAGAATTGTTATTTAAGGCTATTGTCTATCCTCATGCTGAATATTGTTCTACGGTTTTATATGGTACCAAATGTGATGTTGAAAGATGGCAAAAAGTTGTAAACATTGGTGCAGGAATGGTGTTGAACAAAGATAGGAGTAATGTTAAAGCTATGTGGAAGGAGGTGGACATGTTAATGGTCAGAAAGGAAACTTTAACTGATGTATTATTATTTATTTTAAAAATTTAAAATGGATTCTTGCCTCCCTACCTACAGTCATTCTTGGTGGAAAATGGTCAAGTAAATTGTTATAACACAAGACAGATAGACTGCTTTTATCGAACAGGAAGAGTGGCTAGCGGTTAAGGAAAATCAATATTTTATGAGGGTGTAAAGTGCTTTAATGATCTACCACTGGAAATTAGAGGTGTGGGGGAATTTAAAAAAATGTTGCACTGTGGGTGGAAAATGATGAATTATTTTGAGAAATCTGTAAATATACATGTTTTTTTAGATTTAATATGTTCTGATATATAAAACGAATGTTTAATTTCATTATTTGATATTTTGTATTAGCTTATTTGCTATTCTTCTTCATAAAATAAAATAATTTGGTTATTATGGTAACAAATGCTTCTAGAATAGTATTATAATGAATTAAATTGGTAAGAGTTGGTTGCCCTTTCATGAATCCATGCTGTTGTGTTATAATAATATTTCCAAGATGGAGATAAACAATATTATTAACATGTTTTTATAAGAGTTTCAGGATTTCTAAGATGGTGACTAGAGGACAAAATAGTTACTTATATCATTTTGACATAGAAGTACCTTCAATTTCAGGGGAATTACCCAGTCATAGCTGATATGTTAAACGAAAATGTTAACGGCACTGAGAGGGAAGAGTCACAATGATTTAAGGTTACAGGTGGAACATAATCCAAACCTTTTTCTTTAGAGAAATACATTCTAGTAATTCAGCACGAACAACCCATTTATGGGAAACTAAAATTCGAATTGGATGTATATTTAGGGACATAGGTTTCAAATGCTTTCAGTATAATTTCATAAAATATATCAATGGCCAAACTAAGAAAGACAAATAAAATACTAGACCAATCAAAGGTAGAGAAATGGTTTTTATTTCAAGTAAAATTGCCTGTGAAAAGTTATAGGAAGGTTTACAATTCTGGGGGAGGTATTTCAGTGTGGTGTTTAAGGAAAATGTACAAAAGAGAGGTGGGTGGGGGTCATCAGTTTTGAGAAGTTTCTTGAAAACTAGGGTTTTAAGAATAAACTATCTTCCCCACTCATATACTTCCACAAAAATATGACTCAATGCTAAAATTGACATTGCCTGCGTGTTTTCTCGTGGAAAACTAGGATTTTAGGAGTTAAATTGACGATATAAACTTTGGTTTGCTGTACACTTTGAATTTTGTACATCCATTTTCATATTGCCCAACCGAGGTACGTCGTGATGTTGTCCTGATGGTACACTATGTGTATTCATGTGTTAATACTTCGTGCAAATGAGCTGATGTTATTTCAAACCGAAGAGTACTACTTTAGTATTAAAAGCAAATGGATAAACCCGATTTCCTCACTTCATCAATAGTTAATTTATCGTAATTTACAGCGGAGGTACGTCGCTATGTTACCCACCCATATCCTTCCACAAAAATATGACTCAATGCTATTATTGTCATTGCCTGTGTGTTTTCTCGTGGAAAACTAGGATTTTAGGAGTTAAAATGACGATATAAACCTTGCTTTGTTATACTCTTTGAATTTTGTACATCCATTTTCATATTGCTCAATCGAGGTACGTCGTGATGTTGTCCTGATGGTACACTATGTGTATTCATGTGTTAATACTTCGTGCAAATGAGCTGATGTTATTTCAAACCGAAGAGAACTACTTTAGTATTAAAAGCAAATGGATAAACCCGATTTCCACACTTCAGCAATAGTTAATTTATCGCATTTTAAATCGAGCTCCACAGATATGCCGCTGCTTGTATCCTTGCTTTGAAATCTTTGGTGTGGTGTGTTTTCTCATGGAAATTAGGTTTTACCTTTCTTTAAATAAGTAAAAATAATACTTTTTGATTTCAGGAGGTTTTATCTTAACTTTACGCCACTGTTATGAATAATATGATTACTTTTCCGATTGAATGCTATCTTTACCGTCATGACGATCGTCTGCTATCTCTTCTGCTTCTCTGCAGTGTTGCCATATCGAGGTACACATTTGATGTTGTCTCTTCCGCCAAAGAGAACGACTCGTTTCCTTGGTGTTTGATGTCGTTAGCGTCGTTAGCCAAGCTTGGCTTCACTTATTTTAGTGTATAACCGTAATTTCCTTAGTGGAAGTGAGAATTTTCATATCAATAAGGATTAAGATATAGATGTCAATGCTTGAAAATCGAATTTGTGTAAAAATCGTGTGGTTTAACAATTTAAGTGCGGTTTGTGTGAATAGTGGGAACGTTTGGCGATGTGTGTATTCGTGTTTAACTATAAAATAGCACGTATATAATTTTAAAATTTTTTGAATGTAGATGTTTTCGTGACGTTTGACTCGCGTGATTTGTGACAATTTTTGTTGAATATGTTTTTGTTTTAATAAACAAAAAATACCATAGCTTAATCTCCTGTTTTTACTTTGTTTTCCTGTTGAAGAGAGTGATGGAATGTGATGTGTGTGAAATGTTTGATCGAGTATTATTAATAATATTCAGCTGATAAGTGATATAGAATGTTTCCTTTTATTAATATTCATCGTGTTTTCAAATACCTTGGAGATGTCACGAAAGGTCACTGAGGCATCTCCAAGACATCTTGTTAGACATTCGAGATATCTCTGAGATGTGATTCTGCTATGTGGGTAGCTGTTTAATTAAAAGTAAGGGATTATGAAAACGTTTGTTTGTTTGTCCGTAGGGAAATTTGATGTGTGATCGAAAAGTATTATTGTTAATAATGCATCATTCAGCTGAAAAGAGAATTCATAGTCGCCTAGTCTAATTAAAAGGAAGGGCTAATGAAGACTTGATAAATTTCCATTGTACCCTGGTATTTTGCAAATTAATCAACGAAAACTGGAGGTGTATTATACATATATGTTAAATAAATTTCAAATTATACTTCATTAACATGCAATTATTATGTAGCCATTGATTTCTTTTACTAATGAGAACCTTATTTTATTTGAAACCTTGTATAATATCCTGTGTTTTCGTTGATTATTTTGTGAAAAACTAAGTATTATCTGGAATATAACGAGCGCTCGAAAGATTTACATTAAAATGTGTATAGCACATTTTCGAGCTATTTTAACCGAAATGTTGACGGCACATTTCTGGCGCATTTTTACCCAGCAAAACTTTCATTCCCAAAATGTGCTAGGCACATTTTAAAAATTTCTAAAATGTTTCACTAAAATGCTTCAAGCATGTTGTGATCACAAATTGTGCTACTAGGGTAAAAGCTACTGCCTGCCCTTAGTAAGCAGCTTAGGGTGCGAATACGAAGATGTTTTATTATTATAATATCCACAGCAGAGTAACTAAATTATGTAATGATGATCTTTATCATAAAATTTTTAAGTTATTTAATATACTCCCGGAAAATATACAGGAAATTTATGACTCCAACTTATTTAGATATAAATTGAAAAATTTCTTAATTGTTTTCAAAGTCTCTTTATTCAATTGAGGAGTATCTATCCTATGTAAAGATAGATAATTATTGAATACTATTTTTTTTTACTCCATCCTGTAGACTTTTAGTGTAATTTTTTTACCATGCCCTGCATTATTTTGTTCTTTGACGAAACTATGCATTTTCTAATGTCTACAGTGAAGTATATACCTTATCTTATTTGGAAGTTGGTAAATGATATGTTGATTTCATTCTCTAGGAACAGAAGGAGAAACTGGTAAAGCTGCAAATTTAACTCAAAAGACTCTTCAGCTTCCATCAATTGTGGTTGGAGTTAGAGGTGCATCCCCACCCCCAGCTGAGCCAGAAGCCAATTCATCGTCTCGTCTCAGTCCGGTCAGTTCAAGAAGTGAAAGCCCATTGAGTGACAGAGTCTCACTGCCTTCTTCATCTCCATTTGGACATAACTCTTCTCCAAGACCCTTCTCTGCCCTCTTCTTTGGCAAAGGTCCTCCTCTGCCACTGACTGACTCCGATGCACTGTATGACTGTCCAAGCTCAGAGGCAAGTAAAAATATTTTTCTGAAATGCAGTCAAATTTATTGGTATACAGCATGGCATGGCTTGTAACTGAATATTAATTGATGTAATTTTATGCTAAGTTTTGTGTATTAGCTGTACACTAAAGATTTTTTTACAGTAAAAGATGAATTTGGTAGTAAAATGAGTTAATGTTATGCTTATTTACATCTGTCTTCAAACATTATATTTTATGTATATTTATTGATAGCACTTGAAATATTTCCTCAATGCTGTGATATTTGTTTTTTATGGCATCTGTAATGGTTATTCTGCACATCATGAAATAAATAGCAAGTTTAATTTCCAATCTTATCATGACTTTAACCTAGAGATATGGATACTCCTTGCCAACTATTGTTTAATACATTATTACTAATCTTAGGATTTTATAAACTTTTTTTCATAAACTGTGTTAACTCTCTTCTAGGTTCTTGGTGGAGACGACTCATCAACAGGAGGTCACACAGCACATACCAAAGCATTCCCATTTGGATTAGGTTTGCCACCACCCCATCCTCTCACAGGAACAACTCCTGGTAAAGGATCAAATCTCCTCGAAGTGCCCCACAGGCAAGGACTACAGCGAAAGATTAGCCCTAAACGCCGTGTCTATGCTCCTGTACCAATTTGCTCATCATCCTCTTCGTCATCCTCATTGGAGGGAATCCACTCAAAACGGTATGAATGTGCCACAAGTCATTAAATTTTAAATGTAAAATTTAACATAAAACTGAATTACTGAAAATTTTTGTGCATGATAAATACTTACTAGATGGATATGCGATTTAATGGTTGGAATGAAAAACAATATTTCAAATTGATACAAGAAAGCCTTATTCAGAAAATGTGGAACTGAACTGAATTTTTAAAATTCATTGGGCCTTGGATCCAGAATGAAAACATCATGGTTCCATTTTTTATTTTTACTCCTTTGGCATCAAAAATAGCTGAAAGTCAATTTTAGATTAGTTTACAAATCAAAATGGTAGCTTTTTTGGTAAATGGTATTTCCAATAATATGTAGCAGATTATGATAAGGTTTTAAAGTGGATATTTATTCAAAATCAACTTATAAACTAAAGAAAATTAAGAGCAGAATTCATATCAAGATTATGGATTTCTGCTTTTGAATGCATATGTGACTAACAGATTTTTCCTCTATTTTTTATTAGGCCTAGTACTTCATCCACATACGTCCAACAATCCAGCAAACACTCTTCATCATCTGAAAAGAATGCAAGCAAAAGCATTGAAGTCCCTTATACCACTGCCCTCCACAAAACTGCACCATTATCCACAAAGTACAAACATCTGAGGTTTCTCCTGGTACAACTGACCCTAAAAAATGCTTTGAGATCTCTCCACATGGGCTTTCAGGCATCACCAAATGCATCGTCATCTTCTGCAGCCACCACACCCCTGCCTCGTGATGATGTTAACGTTACCGGAGATGCCACATCAGAGGTAAGGCCTAAACCTACACATTATTACACCGTATATATTATTTTTCTAAATTCAAAAGTTTGGATAAGGATGTAATCAAACACAAGAACTAAGAATTCCATTTCTCTTTGGTTAAATCATTAGGTTCACTAATACATTTCTGATATATATATATCAGAAATGTATTCTCGATTCACTTTTTTTATGTAATTGATCTATATAGTTATTGCCTCTCTTCTGCTGTAATCAGGGTTACCACATTAAACCTTTCATTAAAATAGAATTTCCGGCTTTTAATATGAGGCTTTTTAAATGCCACAGGACAGAATTCATTGCCCTTCCATACCCAAAATAGGATTGTATTTTACTCTTCTGTACCTATTATTTAATTTGAAATATATTTTTGATCTTTGCTACTTAAATAACATTTCATTTTAAAATATAAATCCATTTTGACTTGGAGATGTCATTCTCTCACTCAAAAGAGCATCCTTAAACTGCAATAATTCAGGTCAAACCCAGAAACCCTGGCTTCAACTTTATTTCTTTATTTAAATTTATTTATTTAAAATCAAGATTTTTACATGTAGAAAGTGAGCCAATTCATGGTTAAATATATACTATTATTGATATATGAAGGAAAAATGAAATAAAAACAGCATAAGATATAAGAAACAGTACATAACATTGAAGTAATAAAGATTACTAAAATAAAATTTCACAATATTATTCAGGAATATTTTCATCTTTGCTTTCTTTCTGATCAAATGTCCTCTTCCAAGGATCATTTGAACTTCAATTATCTCAGCTCTGAGACTTCTCCAGATCATGAGACTAGCATAGTTCTGTGTATAGGTATCTTACGTGATATAAAAGTATATCAAAAGTTTTGGCCGTATTCATAGACATTGATTTTTAGTAGCTCCTAAGGCTAACTCCATAGCAGCATACTACGAGAGTTAATGAGTCTCACTAAAATGTGGTATTCATAGACCTTAACTTGCGAGCTGCTAACATAAACGGTCACTATGGGTAGCAGACGGCGCGGGACATGCATCTACGCTTGGCAACAATGTATTAACGGTATTTACTATGGGGGATTCCCAAAATCCCGCATGGTTTGGATTGTACGCGCTACAAGCAATTGGTGAAGTTGGTTTCTCTCTCGTTTTCTTAAGTGTTTCATTTTCTTATAGAGTTCATTAGGTAGGTTTAGTTAGATAGTATTATTTGATTTCCTTATTCCTTTGCGTAGTTTGGTAATATAAATTTTGAATTCAGTTGTATTACGTTTGCTTAAATTTCGTCTTCTAACTTGAATATTCGTGTACATCTTGTTTAGTCACATATTTTAATTATTACAGTTTACCTATTCAATTTATTTATGATTAGTTTTAGTTAAATTGCACCGTTTCTCTTCTTATTTGTAGATTTATCTTGGGTAACTTATTTTAGATTCTATTATTAAGGGTTAACGTAAATTTCTGTAGGTTTCTTTTGTATTTGCACCTTGTTACATCGTATAATTTAATCACTAAACTTAGCTTTATATTCCGTTTCTTTAGGTTATTATTTTCAGTATAATCTTAACAGTTTAGTTATTTATTTGTAGATTTATTTAATTTTGAAGGGTTGAAGGGAAGGTTTTCTTTGTAAAATTGTCTAGTTTGGTTGTAAGTTCGCGATGGAAATCATAAAGAGGGCTAGGTCCGGGAATTGGTCGCAAGAGGAGAAGGAAACATTGCTATCACTAATTCGAGAGAGAATCGAGGTAATAGAAAATAAAACATGCGATGGCAGAATGATTGTCAGGAAACAGAAGATGTGGATGGAGGTGAAGAGTTTGTTTGATGCGCAGCATGGAGGGGACAGGGAACTCCAAAGATTAAAGGAGCAATGGAGGAGGATGAAATCATCATCTAAAGAATCCGTGAATATGGTAAGAACCTTTCCAGTTTAAGTAATTCAATATTTTAAAGATAGAGTTCTACTTATACCTATCATTCATACAGTTGAAGAAGTACCAGAGAGGAACTGGGGGAGGAGGAGCATTTCCAGAAAATGGAAAAATAAATCGACCCACAGAAATGGATTACCAAATAATGACAATTATACCTGACCAATTTCGGAAGGACAGCTGCAGCTACGACGATGATGCTGAATTGGAGATATTGGTAAGCCTAAGAGTAAGGGATACCTTAGAATTAGCAAGTAATAAAAACTTCCCTATATTGTCAGTTTCATGTTAATGATTTTTCTTTCATGGTTGTTAACATAGCATTTGAAAAGCATATATTATATAATCATATTTACAGCAGGAGGAGGAGCTGGACACAACTTCAGTCATTGTTGTGCAAGAGGCTGAGCCAGAGATTGTTGTGCAAGAGTCAACAATTTGCAGCAAAAGCAGCAAAAAGTAAGAATCAGTACAAAGTAACATATGCAGAACAGAATTGAAGATAATCTATAACCCAGTGAGATGTACATTAATCCATGTTTACATTATATTGCAGTGAACTCGTTGAGGGAGAATTTAGGGGAGATAAGGAGACGCCTCAAAGAAGGTATGAGATAATTCCAGTATATAACTTATGATGATGCTACTGAGATAATACTGAGTTGAATGTATTTTGTTTATCTTGGGAGGTATAGGTGTTTATGTAAGATCCTTAAATGAGAAGATTTCTATAAAAACTGTAGAAAATTTTAATAATTCATATGAAATTGTGCATAAAATTACTTTTTGATGTGTGTCATTGAGATTGGTAGAATAATGGTGTCAAAAGTGTCTTCACTTCAAAAGTACTCTGTGACTTGTACTTTTAAAATTTAATGTACTTTAGTTTTAGTAAAATCCCATCCTTTTCTCTCTCTTTTTTCTTCTGGACTAAGTAACATTTTATAATCTTCTACTTACTATTATGTTGGAGTCAAGTTTTGTCTAGCAAAGAACAAATGAAAAGCTTTTCCTACGATTTGAACACATAAGATACAAGTAACAATTCTTAAGAGAAGATAAGCTTAATAACAAGAACAGAATGTTTGGTTAATTTTCTTACCTAAAATTTTCAGTGCTAAACGAAAGTGTAAGGAGATGTCTGCGTATGAAGAGGCCATGTTTGAGCTGCAAAAGCAGAAGATTGGTGAGCAGACAGAGCAGGTGAAAAGAAGAAGGGAGATGGAAGAGGAACTTCATAAGGAGGAGTTGGAATTGAAAAAGATGCAGATGGAAATTAGAAATGCAGAGCTGAAAATTAAAAAGGAAGATTTGGAAATTAAAAGACTCGAAAAACTATTTTGGCAAAGGAAGTTAGAAAATGGAAATATTTAAATTTCTTATTTTCATTCTCTATCTTCCTTTGCCAAAATAGTTTTTCGAGTCTAATCGAGTCGAATGAAAATAAAGAATTTTAAATATATCCATTTCTTATTTTTTATTCAGAAGTGTTTGTCAATGAAACGTCTACGAAATATGTTTCCTCTCCCTGTCAATGCTTCCTCATTGTCACTATCTTGTTCGTTTTCTTCTAAATTTTCATCCTCACTGTCATCATCGCTGCTTTCAGGTTCTGTAAAAGAAAATTAGTATGTATTAATTTGCAGTTCCAGGAGCAGACTATGGATACATCTTATTGTTATACAATGCCTACTTTATGCCAGATTAAGTTGTACTTAAGTGTATGTTAGTTCTTCCATAACTTACTTCAGAATGGCTAATCAATAATTTACTTTAAGGAAACAGCTGAAATTAACTTATTTTCACATTAACAGGTCATCTTAAGGATTATCAATGGAAAAGAAAATGCTATAGTGGAAAATCAGTCTCATAATTTGTATGCACTTTAAGAGATGATCCAAGGGTTGCAGTTATAAAGAAATGTGAAGATAGCATTACCATAATAAATTGGGAAAAGGTTAGAGGAATCAAGTAGCACACACAAATTCAGAATTACAGGTTCCCTAGCAAATTCATTACCATTTATGTTATATTGACAGAGTAGTGGTTTATTTATTCCAATCTAGGTTATGGTAGGTTGGAAAATAAAAATGAGAGAAGGCAGAAAATGGTAAAACAGGCATGGGAAGATGTTAATTGATGGGTGAAAGTGGGTGGATGATGATACAACTCTTATAAGTGATTCTGAAAAGGCATTATAGATGCCAGTCAGTTTGTTGAATGATGAAGCCAAGGAACTGGGGATGAAAATTAATATACAAAAGACTTAAGTCATGAGATTTACCAAAGGTTTGACACCCAGACTTAACATAATGGTGGATGATTAAAAACTGGAAGTTTTCTTATTTAGGGAGTGTTCTTACTTGAAATGGAATAAGTACTAAAGATATTAGAACAAGAATAGCCATATCAAAATATGCATTCATGAGATGAAAGGAATTGATGACAAGGGTCTTGATGAAAATATTAGGAAGAAATTGGTAAAACATTTGGTCTGGATGGTCTTATTGCATGGATAAGAAACATGGACTTTGAAAAAGATCAAAAAAAGCTTTTGAAGAGTGGGTGTGGTGTAGATTAGAGAAGATGAGCTGTGTTGATATAAAACACATAATTAAGTATGACAGCAGAGGAAAGAATTCTGACTAAGGAAATAAAATAGAGACAGAAAATGGGTAGGACAAATTGCAAGAGGGGAGGGTACCTGATAGACTGAGAAAACATGGGGTTCAAGCTCCTGAGAAGTAGGTATAAAGCAAATGGTAGAGATTTGGATTGACACAAATCAAGGGACTTCAGATGATGGTAAGAAAGGGAAGGGAATTGATGTAAGAAATAAGATAGGTATATAAGGATTATTGCCAGATAGAATGAAGAATGTAATTGTAGGAAAGAAAAATAATATAGCATACCTTCCAATCTGTTATCTATCCTGAGGTTATGGAGCACAGCCATTGCCACTATCATGGCCTTTGACGTATCCAGCGACCCAGTCAACCCTCTGTGTAATGCTCGGAACGTCATCTTCCACACACCAAACAACCTCTCCACAGTGTTCCGTGTGACAACATGAGCATTATTATAATTTTCCTCTGCTGCTGACTGCAATTATAATTGTTGAAAATTATTGTTTAACATAGATTAACATCAATTTCGACATTTATTAAAAGTAAGTACTTTCGATTTACCTGAGGATTTCTTACTGGGGTCAGTAGATATGGTCGACATGCATACCCACTGTCACCCAGAAGGATTCCTTTATATTTCCCTCTTTCAAACTCTCTTTTTAAATTACATTCGTTGAATATCCTTGAATCATGTGCACTCCCTCTCCATCTTGAAACAATATTTTTTATCTTTAAATCTGCTCCTCCAACAACCTTTTTTAAAAAAAATACATAATATTAATGACAAAGTCCATTGCTAAGAAAATTGCAGTAATTTCAATCTACATTAAATCACTACTTAGAATGTTACTTACTTGCACATTTAAACTGAAGAAGTTTTTTCTGTTAATAAATGCAGCTGCATTAGGCCCACCAGGATTCTTTATCTTTACATGAGTGCAATCTATGCAGCCAATCACTTTAGGAAACCTTCTGATTTGGTAATAGGCTGCCATTTCATTCCTTTGCTCAGCCTCAGAATCAGGAAAGGTAATGAATTCACCTCTAAGCTCGGCCAAAGCCACCGAAACCTTTCTTAAAACTCGGCTCATTGTGGCCTGACTTAGCCCATGCATTTCAGCATTCCCTTGTTGATAGGGTCCCTTTGCAAAGAAGCAAAGAGTAGCCAGGACTTGCAGTAAAGGCGAAACAGGAAGCCCACTATTGCCTCTTGAACCTTCGTTCAACTTATTCCCAATAATGGTTAGTATGTTTTCTACCCCAGCTTTCGAAAACCTATACCTACTTTCGAAATGCCTATCGCTATATTTATCGAAAGGATCAATACGCGGAAAATAAACTTTCCGACCGCGATTTCTAACAGCCCTCTCCATATCCATCACCTCCAACACTTCGTCCACCTCCTCAAAATCCGATCCGACCATTTAAAAGTCCCTTATAAAATATAAACACTAAATTGAAAAAAAATACGCGAAATAAACTAACTATCACCTAAAATATTCCTTATAAGTACAACTAAACTACTATACAACTTTACTATTTATCTGAATGACTAAAAATTGACTAAATTTAACGTTAACTAAAATTAATGTAATAAGAATATAAACGAATACAAATGAATTTAATACAGTGCAAAAACTAAACCGAAAATAAAATAATTGCTATGAAATAAACACGGAAATTGACTACAAAGAAACCAAAAACTACTCAACTCTGAATGAAATACCTAGAAATAATAAAAGTAAAGTAAAACCTAACTAAAGTATATTAATATTAATAATTCAATATGTAAGGAATATAAAATAAAGTAAATAAATTACCTACAATATATAAATATATAACTACACAAGCCTAAACTCACTCAATCACACGACCGCACTTCGAAAGCTGGAGAAAAAAATCCAATATGGCGTCGCCAGTTACAGCTATAATCACCCAAAAAGGGTAACTAGCGAACGTGCTACCAAGGGCGGAAATTTAGACGCTTACTATTGTTAGCAACCCCTAGTTACCGTCTATGAATACCATTTTTTGAGTTAGTAGCTACTAAGGGCTATAGTAGCATACTAAAAGGACTATGAATACGGCCGTTGATTTTCTACATGATTAAAATTCAAAGAAAAATCTCGAAACCATGACGAATTAATACAGAAGTCATATTTACTCTCACTTTATCTGATTACATCCATAAATACTGAATGAATCAGAGTGGATTGCTCGCACCATTTTAAAAACAGCCGTGTTCTTTTACCACTACTTTTAGCATACTACATTAAATAATCAAACAATAATTAGATAAAGATATAAATATCTAGGTGTGGAGGTGACGAAGGATTGCAGAAGTGAGAAAGATGTCAGGGTAAAAATAGGAATGGCAAAGGAAACATAAAGAAAAAATAGAAATGTTTGAAGCAGTAATATCAATGTTGAATGATTAAATGTAGATTGTGTAGAGAGCGTTCCTGTTTGGCTGTGAGACAATAAAGACGGAAGAGAGTTTTAAATGTATCACTAGTAAAATATAAAAATTATACACATGAAAATAACACAATAGAGAGACAGAATATTCACCAGATTAAACTAACTTTGCCAATTATTACTATTAAATTAGCATGAACAGCATTTCGCTTAATAAAAGTTCGTCAAACATTTGGAATGAGACGAGAATTTAAAAATGCAAGCAAATACTTGGTGAAACTACTAAAAATAGTAGAAAACTTAAAAAAAATGAAAGAAGAAAATATGTTAACAAATATAGAATAAAGAAGATTAAACATATTAACACAAAAACATTCATTAAGATAGTGGATAAGATTAAGACGGAAAGATTATCTAAAAGAGAAAGGGTTGTGAATTGGCAAGACATTTTGTGATTGGGGTGAGGAGAAGGAATTGCGTGAATTAATTGAATAATAATTAAGTCACAGAGTAGCATGATCTGTGTAAATTTCAGCCATTAAAAGAGGTCTTAAAAATTCAAATTCCCTATGAGAATTACCATATTTTACGGCATATAAGACGCACCCTCATTAACTTGGCCATTCACAAGGGAATAAAGTTTTAATATTCTGTGCAAAAGCGCGGAACCACAATAACTAGTTTCATTTAGTTGTCACGTTTCGTAAAAGCCAAATATTAACACAATCATTGAATGCAAATATAAAATAGGTAGTATAGACCATCAAATAGCATTCAGTATTGAAAGTTAACCTGTCGAGGTTGAACCTTCACATATAAGACGCAGGGAAATTTTTTGAGACTTAATTTAGGTAAAAAGGTGCGTCTTATATGCCATCAATTACAGTAGTTCAAGTCCTAAACCAATTACAACACAACGGATTCCTGGATAAAAAATAATTCATCTCAAAGCAAATGAGACTGAATTACTTTGTGAAAAGTGTGAACTTTCGTGTGTTGAAAAGCATGCTTAACTAAGTATCGTGATCATGGGTTGAACTATTAAACACACAAATCATCATCCATAGCAAAGATAAATAACACTTAACCAAGATTAACTGACAATTACGATAAAAAGCCAGAGAAACCCACAAAAGAAACAATACTTAGCGACAATTTTGCACATATAAGTTAGTCTATACACAAAATTACGAAAATTTTCACTTAAACTAGAAAACTGGACAAAATTTTAATCAAACCATTGGAAAATATGACAAAAATAATTAATTTAAAATCACAAACTAATCTAAACAATTGAAAAACAAAGGCTTTCAATCAGTGAGCAACTCTTCATTCACATAAATATACTTCCATTTTTTTATGTAACCATCGACATATTATTAAATTCTAAATAAAATACTAATCGACGATACTGCAATTACAGCATAAACAAATTAACAGTCATAATCACCGTTAATGCATTACCGGAAATACAACATTGTTTTCGAGATGAAATAATGCTATGTGAAATTATTCCTCAGCTATTATCAGATGCCAACAAATTTATAATCCACAATGGCATTATAACTGAACTTAAAACAAAACTAACTTGAATTGCATTTAATTCTAATAATTATTACACCAAAACGACAATACGGATTAATCAATAATAGCTGATCAATTTTGCGACAATTTCGTCAACAAGAGAAACGATAAGCTAAGAACTCATATCTACAAATATCATAATAATGGCAAAACATCAGTAGTAAAAACATACATCATTCGAACACATTAAATATTTACTAAAAGGTAAATGAGCTTGTCTAATTTGCATCCTAATCAGCTAAAAGAGCAATTAAGTGTTTTTTCGCGTATGGGATAGGAAAAAACATCGTAAAAACTAAGCAATATACTCACCGAGCTCGTTTTCAAACAAACGAGATAGATTTCGCAATATTTTCCACAAAATGAATTAACGAGATCATACTTACTTCCATTGTATACTGTTCTTAGACTTCTTCTCTCTTAACCCAATGCCTTCCAATACATTCGTAATGTCATATATACGTCTCTTCTGACGAACTGCCAGCATATCAGCTGCCTGCGATGAAAAATAACATTATAACCCACGTTAATCATGTATATTTACCACAATTTGAAGCCAAGGCGTTACATGCTACATTGATGTACATCTTATCCTCGAATGGTAAAGTATGCGATGCAGCATTGCTAACAATAGGACATTATTATTGCCAAATTTCGTTCCGGGGCCGTATGTTTCGATTTAAATCACACAAAATATAATTATTTCACGTTTTATACACAAGAGTATGGATAGTTGATGGATTAAATTAGTTGCAATCTGAAACATGTGCCGAATGACGCTCTTAGAACTTTGTAACGACCGCGGCTCGTTTCTCCCACTCCCTCGACGAAATAAACCCGAGGTTGTAAAGAATTACACAGCCAACTCGCACGTTTACTCACGATTTTGAGATCCAAAACTCCATCTTTGGCTTTCTGCAGCAAGGAGACGAAGCGGATAGTCAACAAACCGAGAGATTTTTCAAACCTACTCTGCTGGTTGTCAGCCATTTTCTCCAACAACGGTTTACGGAGGCGAACGCAATATCGATGCTCGATTGTTTGCGCTTGGGCCGAATTTCAAATTCAAATCTATTAAGCCAAACGCAAGAAAAAGCAATCATTATATCGAAAGGCATTCCTATAAAACGTAATAATAACAGTTTTTGTTTTCAGGCATCGAGTTAAGGAATTCCGTCATCCCACTAGTAACAAATATGTCCGATACATTCACTAAGAATCGTTTTTGAAGTAAGTTAATCATCTTACAACATACGGATCGTGAAACGGGTCGTGCGTGTTACAAGCAAGTTAATGCAAAGTTTGCGCACATTATGTGCAGCAACTGTGATGCAATTCTTCATAAAAAGTGTTCAAAGGTTAAAGATAGTTTATTCAACATTCTAACTTCGAATGAAGAAATTGAATGGTTCTGCACTAACTGTAACCCCAAAACGTGCAAGTCTAGTGATGGTGTGAACATTACTCTCATTAATGAGCTTAAGTCCATTGTGCAGGACCTTAAGCATGAGATTGATTTGCTGAAAAAGCAAATTCAGGATCGATCCCCTCCAGCTACTAACGAATGTGAAGTGATGGAATCTATCATTAGCGAAATTAACGATCGTACAACCCGGTCCAAGAACGTAATTCTACATGGCCTGTGTTATTCGGAGAGTGGTGGAGTGAATCTCGCACTTAGAGATAAGAATGTGGTTCTTGATATTATCAAAGTTATGCCAAATGTAGTGGAAGCCCCTGTTCATGTCGTCAGAATTGGGCGTCCACAGAACCCTGACAAGAGGCCACTGAAAATTATATTTGCAAGTGAACAAAATGCCAAAGCTTTTCTTTCTGGTTTCCTTACGATTAAAAATTCAGACCCATTGGTGAAAGAGCTCACTATCTCAAGGGATCGGACTTTGAAGGAGCGTGAGTATTATAAGAAGATTAAGGACGATCTTCGAGTGAGAATGGGTAATGGTGAAAGTGACTTGGTTATTAAATATTTCAACAATGTGCCTAAGATTACTGTGCGTACTAGTCCAAAAAACGACCTATGATCAACGACCTTTCCGTGTACTACCAAAATGTCCGAGGCCTTAACACGAAACTTATTAAGTTAAGACATGCTATTTCCTCATCTGTGCATGATGTTATAATTTTAACTGAAACGTGGTTAACATCTGACGTTCTTCTGGGTGAAGTGATCTGGCCTGGATATATTACATATCGGAAAGATCGTAATGAATTAACTTCAGGTAAAAAAAGAGGAGGTGGAGTATTAATTGCAATTAAAGATAATCTCAATTCTTGTGAATTGAAAATTCCTATTGATAATATTGAACATATTTTTGTCTCGATTAATGGTAAATCATCGCGTGTTCTCCTTGGAGCAGTATATATACCTCCTCAGTCACCTCTGGATAGCTATGAATCCCACTGTAATACTGTTGAAAATATCATCTCTACTGCTGATTTTACTAATGTTCTTGTGTTTGGCGATTATAATCTTCCCTCAGTATGTTGGTCTGATCTTTTTCTTCCAGATGAACATTCATCACATTCAGTAATCCTCTCACCACAAGCTAGAACTGTTCTCAATAGCTTTTCCTATCTTGGTCTAACTCAAGTCAATAATATATTGAATACTTATGGCTCGCAATTGGATTTAGCTTTCTCAGATTCTCTTCAAATCACCTCTTCTATCTCATCTGACTCTTTATTGGAATGTGATTCATACCATCCTGCCCTGAATTTAAAAATGAAACTATCTAAAGATATGGATGTTGTCACATACTGTATGCCAATTTACGATTACAAAAATTGTGATTATTGGTCACTGTCACAATATCTCATGGATATCAATTGGGCCCTGATTCTTTGTAACTGTGATTGTAATTTTGCTTATGAAACTTTCTCTTATGTTCTGAGAGAAGCTATAGAACTCTTTACTCCTATAATGTATGTCAAGAGTAGTAGTTATCCAAAATGGTTCTCTACTGAATTGAAACACTGCCTACAACAGAAAAAATTGTACCATGTACTCTATAAAACCACTGGTAATCCAGATGATTACTCAAATTTCTCCAGACTTCGAGTCAAGTGTAAGAGTCTTACTAAGTTGTGCTATCATAATTACCTTAACTTGATTCAAAAAAATATTCTTGTTAACTCAAAGCAATTTTGGTCTTATGTTAATAATCTGCGTGGATCTAACAAAGTTCCCAATGTAATGCATCACAATGGTATTAATTATAATAATAGACAGGATATATGTAATCAGTTTGCTGATTTCTTTGCTAAAGTTTACACAAACTATACCCTAGATGATATACCTCAACATAACTTTAAATCTAGTATTGATATTAACAATATAAGAATCACAACAAATGAGATTATGAATAAATTAAATTCTCTCGATGTTCACAAAAGTCCAGGTCCTGACAATATATCTCCTTTACTGTTATTGAAGTGTGGTGAAGCATTGTTGTATCCTTTATTCATACTGTTTAATAAATCCCTTGAAAGTGCTGTCTTTCCAGACAGCTTTAAGACTGCATATGTCATACCTATCTTTAAGAGTGGTGATAGACATAATATATGTAATTATAGGCCAATTGTTATTCAGCCAGTTCTGGCTAAAGTTTTTGAGAGTATTCTTCTTGATAAACTTTCTCCTGCTCTTAACAGGATCCTAATCAGTGAGCAACATGGCTTTACCAATGGCAAATCTACAAGCACTAATCTTTTATTATTTCATAATTTTATATCTCATGCTCTGGAACATCATAGGCAGGTTGATACTGTATATACAGACTTTTCTAAAGCTTTTGACAAAGTCAGTCATCAGTTACTATTGTCTAAATTGCAAGCCTGTGGTGTATTTGGGAATGCTTTGGCTCTAATTAACAGTTACCTAGCTAACAGAAAATTGTTAGTTAAGCTTGACAACTATATTTCCTATACCTTCACTGCCACTTCCGGGGTACCTCAGGGGTCTCACTTAGGTCCTCTCTTGTTTCTAATCTTTATCAATGATATTGGTGAACATCTAAGTCCCATTAATTACTTGTTGTATGCAGATGACTTAAAGATTTTTCATCCTATTGACAACCTTAATAACAGTGCTGAATTACAGAATTGTTTAGATAGACTAGGTAGCTGGTGTAAATTGAACTTCATTCAACTGAATCTTGATAAATGTAGCACAATAACGTTCCAAAAAATGAGAACTCCCATCCATTATGATTACCGTCTTTGTGATAGTACTCTAAAGCGAGTTCAATCTATCTCTGATTTAGGGGTTATTTTTGATGTAAAATTAGGATTTCAATTACATATACAGACTATTGCCACTAAGGCATTCAAGATGCTTGGATTCATTACTCGAGTGACCAAAGACTTCTATGATATCAATTGTCTTAAGTTATTATATATATCACTTGTTAGATCTATTTTGGAATATGGCTCGGTAATTTGGAATCCATATTACACAAAGTATGAGTTACAGCTTGAAAAGATTCAAAGAAAATTCCTTAGGATTGTTGCACATAAATTTAATTTTAATAGAGAAAGTGGTGAATATGAGGAACTAATGTGTCAACTACATATACCACTTCTCTCTACTAGGAGGAAGCAGCTCGGTCTACTATTTTTGCATAATATTTTAAATGGCTCTATTAAATGTTCTGAACTGCTCTCACTTATTAATTTTAATTGCCCGATAGTCATTACCAGAAACCCTGTTCTTTTTAATGTTCCACACTTACATAGAAATTACATGTTTTATTTACCATTCTATCGCATCTTGAGGGAAGCCAATAAATACTGTAATAGAATTGACTTTTTTAATGTCTCAAACTGTACTTTCAGGAGTTTTGTTATGTCTAATGTAGTTTAGTTTCTGAAATAATTTTAACTTTGTTGTATTTGTGATTTGCTTTCTTCCTTTTAATTGGGTATACAAATGTTTATACTTTTATTTTTCATATTTTTCATATATTTCTTTTTATTTTTTGTGAATATATTGTATTGTTTAATGTTCAAAGATTATCAAATTTATTTGTAACCATGATGTGTAATAGGGCTCTGCCCGTACATAAATAAATAATAATAATCTTGTAATTATATAATTTTGAGGCTAACAAAACATATAAGAACTATTTATCGAAGAAAATTATAATCTCAGAAATTTGCAGTTTGGTTTCATTGAAAGAAAGCTTACTTAAGCTTTGTTTACGTTGTTCAGCTACCCGTCTCGATTTCATAGAACCATTGATTTTAATTTAATTGGGGAAAGAATTCGACTGAACAAATTAGCTGATTAGTTTGAACACTTTTTAAAATATAATGAACATTATCAAAGCCATTTTTAGTTTTTAACGCCGTTCCTTATGCGAAAAATTATACGGATGAGATTTCGAAGGAATAAGCATCTATATGAAATCATCGAAATTCAAATTTCGCTGAAATAGTCCAAATCCGCCCAATGATCAATTAAAAACGGAATATGGGAAATTCATTTAAAGAAATACCAAAATAAACATCTGAAGACCTTTATTTTGCAAGTGAATGCGTGAATCATATTAATATTGGTATATTAAGAATTTTATCATTTTTCAAAAGTATTAATTTAACCTAATTTCTTTTATTAACCATGAGTCATTAGGATATAAACACTTATTGCGCATTTAACTGTATATACATTAACTAAATAATGAAAAAATAAAAATGAACTAATAAAACTTAAAAGAAGTTTCCTATCTATTCTTTTCAAGAATCAGTTCATTACTCGTCAAACATTATTTGCCCAACAAATTTTACAGAAAACTTCGGTTCGTGCTAGCCGCCTGAGAGGTTCTTTCAAGCTTATGTGGGCCTACAAGCAATGTAGGCGAACAACAAGCCCATTCGGCGGAATACCAAAGTAATATTAATCTTCTTATTTTATTACCGTTTTGATAAAAATTCTAAGTAAATATTTCTTATTTAGTCAAACTGAAATCAATAAAATTGCACTTTTGACAGCAGCCGGCAATAGATTTTCATTGGATGAGTCGCCGGCGTCGCTAGCCCAGTCGCCATATTGCGTCTTCCTCTCAAGAGCTTGTAGTGTCTGGCGTCTGGATCTAATATCTGCGTTCTGGTGTAATATTTCTGAGACAATAAGATTTGTGCCGGTGATAAGCACGGATATTGTTTATTATAATTCGAAACTTAGAGAGTTCATATATTGGATTCCACTATCTTTTATCCTTCCCGAAGATGGGCGAAGTTGTTATTAATTCCTTCTGTAGGCTATGCCTGAGAGAGACTTTTTCTCTCAGTAATATTTTCTCCAGTCAGTCTCCTTCAGGTGAACTGATGTACACTGTATTGAACTACGTGTACGATTTAGAGGTTAGTTTGCTGTGATGTCTTTTAGGTATACGTTGCGGTTGTTTTAAGTATATCTTCCAACTACGACCACTTGGAAATGTTTATGTTTTGATTCCTATTTAATCCAATAGAGAAAATCGAATTTTTATATGACGTATTTGTTTAATTTGGACGGTTTTTCTCGAGAATGCGATTTTTTCGAGGTAGAAGTTTCATCCGAAATCTAGTGCCGGTTGTTTACACGATCGACTTTTGGGAATTATGTTTGCTTAGTGCTTGAATTCTCGCGGGATGATAGATGTCGCTGAAACGTGTGATTGCCTCGGTAAATTTCTAGTTTCACCATTGCCTTTATTGGATTAATAATTATATTTTATTATTTGTTAGATATGCCCCGACGACGGTCTGCCACCTCTAATATGTGCACCTTGCTCTTGGAAAATGCTCGAATTCAACAGCTACAAGATGAATGTTCATTTTGCAAAGGAAGAGATTGTAAAATTGTTGAACGAGATAAGGCCTGTGAGTACTCTCTCAATTGATGTCGAAGTAAACTGGTGTGAATTTCATTTAAATATATATTCCAGTACATTAAATGTACATCCGAAAAATTGCCTTACCTTTAATTACTTATAGGATTCTGTGGAAGATTCTGGCAATAGCGAGAATGGTGACACGCCATTTTAGTCTGATTCTAATCCTCCGGTGAGTTTATGGAAATGTATATTATTAAGTTATTGTTTTGAAGTTATGATCACTGTTGAAAATGGATAAATACGACATTAGCCGTTTTCCTAAATGCTGTGTTAATGGCCCATTTGGCATCGAGTTAAATTACTAATGGAAGTAGTACAGAAGCTTTAGTTGTTTACTATTTTGCAATATTTTCATATTTATAAAATATCATATATTACTTTTAAAGGATACAAGCAGTTTCTTGAAAGTATTATTGTTTGCTTTCCTTTTTCGCGTACTTACAAAATTTGATAAACATACGGATATAATGTACTACCATTGGTATTTAAATGTTTAATGAGTATTTGACAGTTATGGTTATTAATGTTTGATTGGGAAATATATGTGTGAATTTTTCCTGGTTAATATGAAAGAGGAGTTAGATATAGAAGAATGGCAGATGACAGAGGATTTGAAAAGATTAATGGATACTTAAGTGAGTATCATAATTAGTAGCTTTTTGGTTTCAATTGAGATTTTTTGATTTCCTGAGTATGATACATTGACATTACTGTTCTTTTCTTTAGGGAGATGGCTCTGAATCATTTTTGCAAGCAGACGGAAACATCATGAATATTCAACAAGAGTCAGCTTCATCAGAAGTGGTGAGCATTGAATTTATTCATTAATCATAAGTATTATGCTTACTTTGAATGGAAATTAAAATCAGAATAATGCTCGGAGAATGTTGTTAGAGATTGTACTTTTGCGTTGTACATTGTGTGCTAACCTTTTCTTCTATTATTCTGAATTGATGAAAGCAACTTTTTACCAAATTTAGATATCGCAAAGTATTAACTTAGATCTGAAGCAAAAGGAGCTAATTATTGACCAAGAGGAAGAAATTCAGGTAATTATAAATCTCGGTCTGGTAATAATGTTCTAATATATATCTACTCTCGAATGTCCATTTCTCAGACTTTGCTGTATATTTCTTTGGGTTGCAAATAGGGTTTGTGTAGTAAAGTAATTGCAACTGGGAAACCTCGTGACTTATAACTATATCACTGTTGATGTCATGGAAAGGAATCTTAAAAAAGGTTAATAATTACTGTATATTATGAAAAATATCTTTCACATTTTAATTTCAGTAGAAATACTTAAAATACAACTTGAGGAATTGAACAAAGAGGTATAGAAGGAGCATCTGCTTAGCAATTGACAAGAAAAAATAATCAGTTCTGAGTATTGACTTGTACTTTTGTCTACGATTCATTGTATATGGATGTCAAATATGTATTGAGAGTTTATCAATTTATTCATTTCTCTTCTTCAGTCCTTCTTTTTTGAATTCCGAATACTGGGACTAGTTTGCTTTTTTAAATAAACTACTTTAACTTGTTCGATATTAATACTGATTACTATTTTTTCATTTCAGACCCCTCGGTCTTCAGATTTAACGATTATTTTGAGTTTGGAGGCTTCAGAAGAAGCTGTTGGGAGTCTGTTTGAGGGAGAGAGCATTTGCTCTACTCAAAGTATCTCCGTTGAGACCAGAGACACCAAAAAGGGGATACATGAGGAAGATCTAAGAGATGATATTGAACCAGATGAGGAATCACTATCTTCTGAGATGTCAAAGAGCATTCTGAATGTTTGAAAATCAGGACGGACTCACTTAAAAGCCAATCTTTCTAAGATAGGGTTGATATGTGATACATGTAAAAAAAGTTTTAAAAGAAAGCAGAATTTGGGCAATCATGTAAGGGTCCATTATGTTGAAAGACCATTTAGCTGTAGTAAATGTGATAAAACATTTAAGCAGGATATTGTGAGGCATCAACACGAACATCCTTTTTGTGTAGTCATATGCTTCTTTGCTCAACACATCTAATAAATATGGAAGAAAAAAATTTAATTTTGTATGATCGTTTGCTGAATATTCCTAAATCCTATACCTTTGAATTGATTTGTTTTTAAATTAAATCAATATTTTATCAAAAAACTGAATGTAACAAATTTGGCAATACACATTTCTGTATAATATGCTTCCTTAAAAGAGGTAATATAAAGAGAAAATAATACCGATTCCAAAAAATACAATTTTTTTAATTAATTACCCTTTGAGAGAATTTTCTAAGCTTCACAAAACTTTGACTTTTTCTAGGTGTTCTCAATTAGACTACATATTTAGTTTTTATTTTAGAGTTGAGATAAATGATTTAATTTATAGAAAGACATTAATTTTATCTACTTACTAAAATTGTTGGAGAACATTGTCAATTTCTGAAAGCGTGTTTCTGTCGATTAACTACATAATTCATTTACAATTTGAACAAATGTTCTGCCGGGAATGTGTAGTTAAATTGCTTTCATCTACTTCTACAATTTCTACTTAATTTGACTATGTATAGCCATCTTAAAATATAACAGCAACACATTGCTTGTCCTTATGTGAGATGTGCAATAAAAATATCTTTCCTTTTGAGCAAGATATTCTCTTTTATAATGGGTCTAGTTATGATATGCCTCGTTTCATAAGGAGAAGGACAAAGACTCTCCCTTACAACATTCTGCTTCTTCACATAGCTGTTATATTATTGGAGATTATATTCCACTTTGTCAAGCCTCAAACTCAGTCCTAACTGACAATTTGTCAGGGTATATTTTAACTTATTATCTCCCTCTTTTTTATGAGGTAAACTCACTTCAGAGTCAGGTTGAATTTTATGGATGTTGTTAATCAGCTATGTCTATGCCAAGATTCCAAGTAAAGGCAGCTTCCCTTTAGACTGGAACCCTCCCCGCAACGTAAGCTAAACATTGTTCTTTAATGTGCTGCAAATGTTCTGAGCTGATCATCTGAAACTTCTGAGCTCCTTGATCATCCCTGTTAGGGCCACCTCATCCAGACAAATCATATTACCAGACCCAACTAATATATGTAATATTTATCTACTAGCTGAAGCGCCCGTTGATTCTCAACAGGGAATATAGAAGTAGATTAAATTCAAGTTGCCGGTCGTGCAATACGTAAATTACCTTTAGAATACAGTCTAAAATCCCAAGCTATTCTTACTGTACAGGAAAATTCATGAGCTTGGCTCAACAATTGATCGTCAGAAGGATTGGCTGTTAACAACCTCAACAATTTTGGATAATTCACGCGTATTTTATCAAAATTCTCCAAATTTCCATTCGGAAACAATATTCCACGATCAAAATTAGAATATTCATAGAATATTAAAATGAAGATTAGATTTATTCTTTATGGAAACCCATCTGAGCAATCTTGGTCCGAGCCCAACAAAATTATCGAATGAAATTGAGACAGTACGCCTTTTCTGGTCCCAGGAAACATGTACGCAAAGTTTGACGCGAATCTGGCAAACGGTTTGTACTAAAATTGAAGACACACAATCTCCGGACTGTAATTACGTACCTGCTATTACTGGTTACCTTCTTACAGAAAATTTCTCGTTATCCCTGTAATATATCGTCCTCCTTTAATCATCAGCTTTATGAGCCTAAAGTCCTCGAGTATTTTCATGGGATAAAACATGAGCTCGGATTCAACAATGGAATCGGTCGTCAAGGGGGATGAGTTGTTTATAGCCTCGAATTTTCACAAAATATTTGTATATTTTACCGATATTCTCGCAAATTCTAATCGAAAGTAAAATTCCATGACCAAAATAAGAATCTTTATTCAATTTGCTTTCTTTCGGCGTTTGTCTCGACTCTGTACGACTATTCCTTCTAATTTAATTCTTCAAAAGAAATAAAGCCTGCAACCGATGAAAGTGAAGCTTACGTGTATACCTTATGAAAATCTATCTGAGCGATCTTGGTTCGAACCGAGAGAAATTCTTGAATAAAAATGCGACAGTACTTCATTCCTGATGTCAGAGGACACGTATGCAAAGTTTGAGACAAATCGGGCAAACGGTGTGGACTCCAATCCAAGACAAACAAACCCACAGAATTTCTGCTTTATATATATAGATTGGCAACAGTATCTCGTGCAGTGAAGTATGACTCAATATATTCGTCAATGGCTTAGCATATTTCAAAGTCAAAATTTTGGTTTGGCTTTGTCCAATGTAGTTCTCATTGATATTGTCAAAAAAATTTCATTTAGGAAAAGATGATAGGGTTCAGCAGGTGGTGACAAACAGCAGACAAACCAATTCTAACTTTATTTGGCAACAAGGATTTTAATAGCAGTTCTTAAATAATTTCTGGTTGCTGATTCAAAAAATGAGCTAACATAAATCTCACTATGCAAGATTAGAATCCACTTTTTAATCCACAATCAGTTATCCTCTCCAGCATTCAAAGACGTTAGAATATTCATGGTATGCGTCAAAACTGGTAGATAACAGAAGTGTTTTTCGGAATTTACGAGAGGTTTGTTTTCCTAAAGATGTCCAAAAACATAAGTGCAAGTGCTCAAAAATTAGCTTTATAAGATGTTCATGGTGCTTCTCCTTTCTGTGCTTCTCTTGTTTTTTGATTTTTATCATCCTAATACATGTTCAGAAAAAATCTAATGAATAAAATGCTCGAATTAATATTTTTTATTTACTTTGCGGTCAATTACTGCTATATTTACAACGGTATGATAAACCAAGTTATTTACCATTAGAATTCATTATCTCAGTTTTTTCAAAATGAACATTCGGGTAAATTTCTTTTAGATCATAGGAATTGATTTAGAATATATCAAATCAGTGATTCATTGTATCAATCAAAAGGTCGTGCATGAAATAAGCTTTAATGAAAAACCATAGCAATAAGATATTTCATTCTATTAGAATTAATTCATGACAGACCATATCCAGGGTCAGTTAAACATAATTTTACGAATGTGTCGACGAATCCCTGCCCAACTAAATACATAAAAGGGATCAATTATAGTAATTTCCATAATAACAAAAAAATTCATTTCTTTAATCAGCAGTAAGCATATAAAACAGCCAGGTATCAAGAATCAGTGCACCCTGTATATGATTGTTGAAGTTATGAAGGTGAAAAGCTACTGAACCTTTTGTTTATATTCATAAATGGAACAGTACTTACTTAATTCGATCATTTTCAAAGAAATATAAGTATACTTGTAAATTAGTCCATAAAACCATATTCTCGATGAAAAAAATTGGTGGCAGTACCACATATGAGATCACAAGCAGATTATCTTAGGAACATATTTAGTAATTCTCGTAAAAAGGTTAAAAGGAGGAAATAATCAATTGTAGTGATTGCTATTATTTCAAAAATTAAGTTATAGAAAATGAAGGTTAGAAAAGTAAGAAAAAACACATCCAACAACGAATTCAATAGCAGGTCCATGCGATTCACAGCCGACATCGGGAGCATCTACTGTTATGCAGGGAAGCATACCTACCTAGGATAATCAACAAAAAACGATATTTTTATTGTCAATTTTCTCAGAAACCAAGGCCTATGTGGACGAAACCTCTCACACTTTTTACTTTCGCTATGTCTACTTCAATATGAAATAGGTCTCATCAAAATCCAGAACTTCATTCTGGCGACCTCTCCTTGTAGGTTCTAGATGCAGACATAGCCCTCTCTACGTGATGAAATGACATGTGTCATTGTAGATGACACCCCCACGAGAATCTTCCTCATGCCCTTTTCTTGATAAAAGCAAAAAATATATTTTTTTTAATCCTCTAACTGCCTTATAGCCTCTTCCTGAATTTCCAGAGCTTGGATATCCAATTCCTCTTGCAACTGGGCTTGCTGTTGTTCCCTCTGGTTAGTGAGTTCAATCAACTGCTCTCCTCTTTTGGAGGCTGTTAAAGAAAAGAACGTTAATTAAATGTCACAGATTAATGAATCATAAAAACACCAAAGAAAGTTATGACTAAAGAAGAAATATTATAAGATGTGCATGCATTTCATAGGAGGTAGCAATTTTTTTATCCTATTTATTTTAGGTTCCACAACTGAAAATAAAAGAGAGTTAGGTTGCTCTAGGACTTGATGTATGATTAAGAATTAAGCTGGCACACCACATACAAGATCAATAGTTACTGTGACGATTAAGTTAATCTTGGACTTGTGATAAAAACCAATTATTTAAACTTAGATGGATTCACAAAGTGAACTCTCTCAAGCATCACTTTGTGGAATTTGATGTTCAATCAACAATTTCAATCACAACATTAGAAAGGAGGGAAAAAAACACAATATTCTGTTAAAACTTAACCATGAAATGGCACAATTCCACAGAATAGTATTCAATGGAATAGTACAGATTTTGGGATAAGAAGAGAATTCACATCTTTGGTTAATTTACTCACTTTAAGCATATAAGAAGTCCATATTTTGAAGTATGAACTTACTTTAAAAAATAAAATTACTTTCTTTCATCATGTCATTTAGTTTAGGCCAATAGAATGAAGCTGAATAAGCTTTACCCTATTCAAAATGCATGCAGCTTAAAAAAATATTATCCTAGATAATTAGCTATGTTATTCAACCTTAATTTCTGTAATCAACATCTTAAAGTTGATATAATGCATATGTTTACGAATAATTTCCAGATTAATGTTCACCCCCAATACAGATATGCTTTGGGTTTGTGGAAATCACCTACATACAATTTGCATTAGTATTTTTGCCTGTAACTCAATAACCAAATATAGCCCAACTTTCAAGCATAAAAGGTTAATAGCTATTTCATGCTTAGAGAACAGACTACATTTTAAGTAGCTCATAGTTTATATCTCAACTCCACATGAGTCAAAGGATTCCCATTGAAAATTCCATTTAGAACTTGAATTCATTAATTGATTAAGGAAAAAATTAAACAGAAATAATAGGTGAAATTAGTTTATATAAATGCCATACAAAGGCAAAATTGAAAAATCTGATGTGGCCAGCACATGACTTTCTCCATATATAAGATGTAAATATTTATATACGACAGTAATTTCGAACTCTATATTCCATCTAAACTTGGAAGAGGAGTGTTTAATTTATATCATATTATCTTTTACGTCACAAACACTATAAATAATGTTTTTCGGGACATGTTCGATGAAAAACGATGAAATGGCCTTTCGCCCCAGTTCCCAGAGCGCCCACAACGTACATAATCAGCAACTTCCGGTTTATCAGTATTTCACAAATAACTCCTACACAATCAGTGATACAAAAATATGATTCATACAAAATTTATAGTAAATTATATTTTATAAAACTTTTATAATTAATAGTTTATACCTAAATATAATATTTATGGAGATATTTTGAAAACTGGAAATGAGCTTTGATGAATGAAGCTCGACTTCCGGTTAAACGATTTACCCCAAAAACTAATCAACTCTAACGACACAAACCAAAGTACTATATATGAAATTTGGTGTTGATCCAACTAATAGTTTTCATGTTAGAGCGCCCACAAAGTACATAATCAGCTACTTCCGGTTTATCAGTATTTCACGAATTACTCCTAATCAACCGGTGATACAAAAATATGTTAAATGCAAAAGTTATAGTAAACTTCATTATCTAAAACTTTTATCATGTATACAATATACCTATATATCATATTTATGGAGATTTTTTGAAAACCGGAAATGAGCTTTGATGAATGAAGCTCGACTTCCGGTTGATCGATTTACTCCAAAAACTAATCAAGTCTGACAGCACACACCACAGTACTAAATATGAATTTTGGTATTGATACGACTAATATTTTCCACGTTAGAGCGCCCACTGTCACACACACACACACACACACACACACACAGACATCATTCCGAAAATGGTCAAAACGTGTTCTAGGGACCCCAGAACATGTATTTCCGTTGAAATCTCGAAGTCGATTTTTTTCATGAAAACAATACTTTCTCTATACTTCGTATATGGAGAAAGTAAAAATGTTTTCATTCTATAACTTATAGTAGATCATAACATTACTTAGATCAAAATCACTAAAACTTAGAAGAAAACAAAAAGGTATCTACAATAATAAGTTTCATTTTTTTGGCAATATTTGAAATGTTTATTTTCTTTTAATTTCCATTAGTTAAGGGTTGCAAAACAACCATCATAGCAATTATATAAGATAATTAATAAGTTAATAATTGCTTCTAATTGCCGATTGCCAAGAGACCATGCGTTGGCACCAGCCAATCACAAAAGTAGAGACGAAGGATTCAGCCTACACAAAATGTGGCAGCCGATCATCGGACAGATTGCCGAGAGACGACGCGTAGGCACCAGCCAGTCACAGAAGTGGAAAGGGGAGCTGAGTCCCCCCTATATAAGCGGACCAACTTCGAGCACTTGCACTTCGTTCCTGAAGATGGCCACGGAGGATGGGGCCGAAACTTCGCTTTTATCCGAAGCCTGCACCCGGCTGGAGACCCGAGAACTATTCCTTCAGCAACTACGCCGGGAAAAACAGAGATCTTTTCTCAATTGCTTCTAAATTGATCATTTTTATGACTATACATATGTCTTCATCATAAAACACAAAAAATAGTTCCAAATTATGGACACTTTCTTACCCTTGATCCCTAGACTATAAGCACACTTTTAATGATTAACAGACAAAATTTGATTGAATGTATAGGATTCAGCTTAGTTGGATATTTTATAAGAACTAAGATAAAAAATGGATTACTGCTAAGTATACCATTCAGACAAATATTAGCAGCTGTCTGCTAAGAACTAAGTAAAGAGGAGAAACATTAGTACCCCTTCACTGAATATAAACATATTTCTTTATTTCCTGCTTCTATTATCCTGATGGAAATCAACATACAGCTTTGTCAATGCTAAATAAAAAGCAGTACTTATAATTTTTCAGGCCTGATATGATTTAGAAATTTACAATTACAACTGTCAATTTTCATTAACTGAAAGGAAGCTTGAATTCAAAGTAAATACATATTATACCAATTATATTTGAATGTCAATATACCAAAATCAGGTTCTACAATATTTTTTGTGGAAAACAGACAAATTTTCTTTCCTCACTTTCTCACTGTGAACATTGGGTTAACCCAGGTGAACTGGGGGGTGGTCCTGGGGGTCCAGACCCCCCGCTGGATCTGTCCCTGCTTCTGCTTGAACTTCAAGGATCACACATTCCAAGAACCTGAAATTCCTTGGACTATGGATTAAACATCACAACTGGTGCAGCCATGTTGACAACTTTCTCGAAAAAATTAATTCAACTTTCTATTTATTTTGTGTATTAAGGGACTCAGTGAAAATGGAACAATTATTGATGAAATTAATTCATTTTCTTGTCAGGATGTTTAGATACTTGATTGCAACATAAGCAAATTTTGATAAAAATAATCCAATTTTAAGAAACAATCATGGAATTTGTTTTTCTTACAAGGGAAAATAATGCATTTTCCTGTCAGGAGATTCAGATTTTTGGTTAAAATTAATCAAATTTTGATCGACATAATCGCTTTTTAACTCAGATCATTGTTTTTTTCACTTAAAAGGGACACTTATTGATGAAAATAATTCATTTTTCTGTTATGAGATTGAGATTATTGAGAAGCAAATTTTGATTAAAAATAATCTATTCTAAGAAAGAATCATAAAAAATTTTGATTTTAAAAGGGATAACTATTGATGAAAATAATGCATTTTCCTGTCATGGGATACAAATTATTGCTTACAAAATAATCAAATTTTTTTCGACATTATTGATTTATAACTAAGAACCGTAGGATTTTTTCTTTTAAATGGGACAAATATTGATGAAATGAATTAATTTTCCTATAAGGAGATTAAGATTTTTGCTTAAAATAAAAGTAAATTTTGATTGACATGATCAATGTTTAAGTAGCAAACTTTCATTTTATGTTTTAAAAGGACATTTATTGATGAAAATTATTCATTTTCCTGTCAGGAGGTTCATATTTTTGGTTAAAAAAAGTAAATTTTATTGACATTATCAATTTTTAAGTTAGAATTGTAGGATTATTTCTTTTAGATGGGACACTTATTGATTGAAGTAATTGATTTTTCAATCAGGATACTGAGTAACATGTGATGCTATCCTGGTACAGATGTTACCAAAGGATGGACTTTAACAGAAACTGCTTGCTGGGAAGATTATTTACACATAGATGGGGTATTTTTACATAAGATGTAGTTCTTAATTGGCCTCTTTCAATCTTTTATAGTTTTAATTTTACAGTTGAATCTGGATGATTTTTATCAACTCTCTGATGAACAATAATAGGACGTGATGATGAAGCATAAAAGAAGTCTTAGAACTGCTCAGGTCACATTTTTCTGGTTGGATTTGTTATTTTCTTAATCTGTCCTATCGTTTGCCTCATACAGCTTCCAGATTCAACATTCAATATCTTCTTTCACAGGATGAGGTTATACTGAGTGACCTGAAAACTCAACCTAGACCAATGGAAAATATCCTCTGTTATGCAGTTTTTAAAAACAGTAAATGTTTCCATTTCTACATAATTTGCCAGTGGAGTCATCATAATCCAAATTGTGGAAGAAATTATTGATGGTACTTCCATGCAGGTAAAGAAATAAGAATGTTTTCTGTGTATATTTTATGTAAGGTTGGATTTGTGATATATTATTACCACAAGCATCATATCCAGTAAAAGTACACATAATCATTACTTCAAGACTGTTGACATGGAATCAAGATATGAATCATTTTAACTCTGAGGAAATAGACTGTGTCAGAGTGTTCCTCTTTTCAAGTTCCTCCAGATAAATAATATTTTGCAAATTACTTAACAAAACATTGTTTCAGATGGCAAACATGACATTCACATAAAAAAAATATTTCCATAGTGCTCAGTAATTCTGCATTATAAAGGGTTAGAGCAAGCAGTTATGAAAAATTCCATGCCAAATAGAAATAATGGAACTGGAAATACAAGAGAAAATTAGTTAAACCTGATAGCATGGATAAATGCATTAAGTAGACTTGGTTCATGGGAACTCAATTTTTGTCAATTTAATTTTTTTTTATTTAATAACTAGTTTGTACAAAGATTCATTCCATCTGACTAAAGTCTGTCGATGGAATGTCAATAGAACAAATATTTCAAGCATGATATTATACAAAAATACTTTTAGTTAACAGCTCAGAGCTCATCATATGAAAATAAACAATATAAATAGTGATGAAGAGAGAGACAAAAAAGTGAAAAAATAATAAAACATGTCAAAACAGTAAATATGCAGACATAATAAAATAAAATAAAATTTTTACTTTCTCCATATACGAAGTATAGAGAAAGTATTGTTTTCATGAAAAAAATCGACTTCGAGATTTCAACGGAAATACATGTTTTGGGGTCCCTAGAACACGTTTTGACCATTTTCGGAATGATGTCTGCGTGTATGTGTGTGTGTGTGTGTGTGTGTGTGTGTGTGTGTGTGTGTGTGTGACAGTGGGCGCTCTAACGTAAAAACTTTTAGTCGTATCAATACCAAAATTTATATATAGTACTGTAGTGTGTGCTGTCAGAGTTGATTAGTTTTTCACGTAAATCGGTAAACCGGAAGTCGAGCTTCATTCATCAAAGCTCATTTCCGGTTTTCAAAATAACTCCATAAATATGATATATAGGTATATTGTATACCTTATAAAAGTTTTAGATAATGTTTTTTACTATAACTTTTGTATTTAACATATTTTTGTATCACCGGTTGATTAGAAGTTATTCGTGAAATACTGATCAACCGAAAGTAGCTGAGTATGTACTTTGTGGGCGCTCTAACATAAAAAGTATTTGACGAATCAACACCAAATTTCATGTATAATATTTTGGTTTGTGTCTTTAGAGTTGATTAGATTTTGGAGAAAATCGGTTTACCGGAAGTTGAGCTTCATTCTTCAAAGCTCATTTCCGGTTTTCAAAATATCTCCATAAATATGATATTTAGGTATATACTATTATTTATAAAAGTTTTAGAAAATATATATTACTATCACTTTTGTATGAAACATATTTTTTATCACTGATTGTTTAGGAGTTATTTGTGAAATACTGATAAACCGGAAGTTGGTGATTATGTACGTTGTGGGCACTCTGGGCTCTATGGGCGAAAGGCTATTTCATCGTTTTTCATCGAACATGTCCTGAAAAACATTATTTATAATTTTTGTGACGTAAAAGATAATAATATATAAATTAATCATTCATATTCAAAGTTTAGATGGAATATAGAGTTCGAAATTACTGTCGTAGATAAATATTTACATCTTATACATGGAGAAAGTCATGTGCTGGCCACATCAGATTTTTAACTCTGTTTTAATTTTTTTCCAAATTATTTACACAGCTCTTTATCTCAACTTTTTAAAGACTGTTTTAACTAAAAGTACATAACAAAATACTATCAGGTAATTCATGAAATTTTAAGTTGTTGCATTTGTTACCAGTAAAACTTAGATCCACTTAGATCAAATTTTACATTCTTATACAGAGGTGCATGTATTTGCTATGTTATTAAATGTTCCTAAGGATATCCTGATTAATATCTTCCACTGTGAGTGGAGATTTATGTTGTCATATCTGAAAACCAGTCGGTCAATAATTGTTTTCTCAAATCATACTAAAGGTAAACTTATACAATTAACTTTATTTTGACAAATTTCTTCTTTAACTAAATATCTAAAGGTGTGCATGATTTGCATAAACAATATTTGTGGAGACTTTGTTGCTCATAAAGATATTTATGTACCTATACACATTCTAAGGGGAGAAGTGATTTTTAAAGTAACTAAAGTAACACCTCAGATTCTATGCTCCTCTTCCACTTGGTTATCCTCAGCCTAATGCTTTTCCAATTCTATGAGGCAGATTATAAATCACTCATATTATATATTATAAATCAGATTAAGAATCTCAAATACTTTTCCCTTTTTCAATCCATTTCATGCTTTATCATAGTTGAGCATTTAAAGAATTATGGTCAATTGCCATTCAATCATATCCAATACTATTAGAAGAGAATGTAGAATATCTGTATACTCATGATTTACAAGCTCTATCGAAGCATAAAATTTTTTCATAGTTAGAGAATGCAGATATACCATTATATTATTTTCAACTAATTTTCATAGGGACTTAACTTTGCTAAATTCAAGTCATTGTAAAATATATAAGACGAGAATTTAAAGAGCAATATGTGCACCATCATTATATAAGCTAAAAGAACTACAATAATGTGGAAGAATAAAGTAAAGCGATGATTAATTATATTAATTTGATTTTGTCTTCATTTCAAACTTAAGAAATGGCATGAGATTATAGAATAATAAAACAATACATGGAAAGAACAGAGTGGCCTCTCAATCAAATTTTGAGTCAACGCATTGAAATTAATCAAACTTGGATACTTCCAGGATGTAAAAGTAACTTAATTTCCCAAATTTATTCAGAAAAAGCAATTAAAAGATTTTGCCCTGAAATTCAAATTTTCAGAGAATTAAATTGATAAATTTTAAAAGGAATAATATCATTACTAAATATTCAGGGAGTTTAACAAAGAATTCATACGGACATTTTTAAATGATACTGTTAGCTAAGTATTTCAAAACTGAGAAAGAAGCACAATAATGTTAATTCTTTCCACTCTTTTTAGCAATATATAAATTGATATTTGACGTAACTTAAGTTATCTGAAAATAGTATAGAAGAATAATTATGATTTAAAGAATTAGAAATAGATGCTTTTCACCGTAAAAACATACAATAATAAAAAGCTCATTATTTTAAAGTTATTAAGATACCTAATTAGGTAATGATAGCATATAGCATCCTGTATCTTAGTAGGATTAACAGAAAGCATACTTCGAACCATACTAAACTCCTCTTATTCTTGCCCAGTAATGATTACCATTTATATGTGTATATAAAACACATCTCTGCCATGAGTGTTTCATGTAAAATAAATTAAATTTGAAGTGATGCAGCAACGTTTTTAATACTATTCTACATTTTTTTACCCAAAATGCAAAACATTTCAGCAGTGTCCCATTTCAGTCTATTCAATTAGCAAAATAAACCTTTAAACTTAGACTTAACTGAATATTTTTATAAATTAACATCAATGGTAACTTTTGCAAAAAATCTAAAATATTTTACAATTTTGTAATATCAATAAATACCATAGATATTTCAAATCCTCCTAGAAGACCCTTTTTTAAACCAAAAGGCTCTGTAATAGTCTATCTTATACATGTTATTCAAAAATTAAAATTTAATTTTTTTCCTATCCATTAAATTACAGCCATGTCTTAGGTGGGTAGTAAACATGAAACATCAGTTTGGAGATTGAACAATTATTGTACAATCAAATAATAAATGAACTGCTTTGGCAAACTGAAGCATGTTTTAGCTTCTCTATTTAATTCAGCTATGATTAAGTCTTACTTTAACCTTTCGAATGATCCACATTTGAATTGTCACAAATAACCTATGTAGGGATTAGGATGTTGTCTATCAGAGAATAAAATCAAGGTTCAATCAATGGGATTTTATTTTTAAAATAATTCATTTTACATTACATAATATTACTCCTTAATTCCGAGGATCATTAGTACAAATACACAAAGAATACAATGTTAAAAAATAGAGGTTCACTTGAAAAGTATTTATATAACTGGTTCAAGACCATCATAAACTGCAACCAGAAACTGAGGATTCCTCTGCTCAAATGCATTCAAAGCTCCTTTCTCCTTATAAACCTCTAAAATCCCGGGATCCCGAGTTCGATTCCCGGCCCTGTCACACTTTTTTTCAAGTCCGTTTTTCCTTGGGAACCTCTAAAATATTGAAACAAATAGAATTAAAGTAATTTTGAAAATATCCTTTCTTTTGGTATTCATCGTCTCGATTTCATACCACCAAATCTAAGAAAAAATGCCCATTTTAAAGCCACCTCATGCATCTAGCCCAATAGAGGCCCCACAATTTAAGACTGATTATGAGGAGACTTGTGTCTGCTTCATTCTCTTTCCCAAGACCCTTCCTCTCTCACCCCCATGAATTGGCTCCTATTGTTTCCTTGTGAAGGCCACAGACAAAAACACTTAGAACACAAAGAAAAATAGTTTCTGAACACCCTTACCCTTGTTTTCAATTTATTATCCTTCCGTGAGCAAGATAAATAAATATCGTAGGCGCCGATAAAGTTTGGATCACACACTTGCGCCGAACTGGAATCATAAAAGGGAAAAGTGGTGAACCTCGATCCTACATTGTAGACACTGAGAAGAACAGTAAGACGAAACCGTTTTCACCTTATTCCATTCCCTGATGTAAATGAGTCCGAAGCTTTTTATCCATTCGAAGATGAGGATAGAGAAGCAGGACCTGAGCCAGAACCAATTTATGAGACGCGACTAGATGGACAAGACAGCGAACCAGAACAAGACCCGCAAGTTAGGCGAAGTGGTCGAACTCGAAAGAAACCAGAACGTTTGATAGAACAATGTTGAACTGTGGCCACAACTAACTTAAGAAGGGAGATGTGTTGTTAGTGATGTCTGCCAGAAGGCGTGACCTTCTAAGGATCATTGTCTTGTAGTTGTTGGTAAATTTGCAGTTTGGAAACTGAAAATTTACCTAAGAAAGTGAATTAAAAGAGATTTCGCGAATATTTGTTTAATCCGAAATAAGAATAAGTAAGACCAAAGGTTTTTGTTTTTGCCAATAAGGAATAAATCACGATTTAAAGCTCAACGAAATCAGTAAAGGGATGACAAAATGGTATAAAAAGCAATGAAATGGGGAAAAGGTTTAAATTACGAGAAACAATTATCTAAAGATTACACTAAGGACGTTATTTTATCTCTCGTAGTATTACTGACAGAAAAGCTAGTGAAATGTTCTTAAAAAGAAGGAAATTGTGTTCGTTAAGAATATTCAAGTTTTCCGCCTCGTACTTTTTATTGTTAAAGTATTTCACTCTTATACCGCTAGAGGTACCTATTTGTTTTCGAATTCTTCTGTCCTCTATTCGAAGAAGAACAATCTTCTGTCTGACTGATTCCAATATGTTTACAAATTTTTTCTCTTTCTCAGGTATTTTAATCATCTTCAACCACGAGAGATTTTTGCTGTGATTTTACCGCGCAGTATTCCGTGAAAGTTATGATTTTAAGGAAATTCTCATTTCTTGTTGGAATCAATCACTAGGTTTTGATGTTGACAGTGAAGTAAATTTACTTTTCTACTGTATTCTGCAAGCTATTCATCCTCAACGTAATCCCGGGGATTTAAGCTGCCTAGCAAAAAAAATCAATGCCAGTAATATGATGAATTCAATTGAGACAGATTCAGACACACAGTGGTAGAAGATCAAGAGGAAGGAGCTATGCTATGTATGTATGTATTGCTATGAGAGGGATTATCGTGGAATGAAGATGATAGTGCTCCACTTAAGGATGTGATCTGCCCCATGACAGGAAGAACCTATCTAGTACTCATCATCATCATCATTGTGCTTCTGTCCGCGGACAGGTCTCAACGGAACTTCCTTCTCCAGGCATCTCTATCCTGTGCCTCTGTTTTTAGAACTTGATATTCTTTTCCTTGTTTTAAATCAGTCAGCATTCCGAATTTTCTTCTTCCTCTTCGTCGTTTCCCCTTGATCTTTCCTTCAAAAATCGTCTTCTGTAGGCATTCTGCTCTTTGTATATCCATCTTGCTTTCATTTTCCTTATGTTTCCCAAAATTACTCGTTCTTCTCCAACCCTCCTCAGTACCTCTTCATTTTTTATCTTGTCTTTCGAACTTATTTTCTCCATTCTTCGCCATAGCCACATTTCAAAGCTCTCTATGTATTTTTCTTCTCTCCTTCTCAATGTCCATGTTTCGGATCCATATAACACAATACTCCAGATAAAGCACTTAGCAAATCTTTTCCTTAGCTCCATCTTGATGTTCTTTGCTGTCAAAAGATCTTTTATCTTTTGGAACGTTGCCTTTCCCTGAGCTATTCTACTTCTTATTTCCTCTATACAACTGCCATTAGATGTGATGGTGCTTCCCAAATATTTAAATTTCTCGACCTTCTCCAATTCCTTCCCCTTCAACTTAATTTTTACTGGGCCAGCCTTCTTTGAAATCTTCACCACCTTTGACTTTTCAATGTTAACTTTCATTCCATATTCCTCTCTTTTTATACTGATTTTCTCTACCATTTCTTGCAGCATTTCTTCACTCTCTGCTATCACAGCCTGATCATCTGCATATTTAATGGTTTTCATACTTTCTCCTCCTACCACTATCCCTCCAATCCCCTCCAAGGCTTCCTCTACCAGTTTGTCACCTTATATATTATATAAAATTGGTGACAAGCAACATCCTTGTCTCACCTCTGCCTATCGATGTCTGCTTCGTCTCATCTCCCCCTATCCTCACCACTACTCTTTGTCCTTTAAACAAATGTTTTAATGCCCTCCTATCCTTCCAATCCACTCCAATTTCCTTTAGAATCACCATCAGTTTATCCCATTTCACCCTGTCAAATGCTTTCTCGTAGTCAATAAAGCAGATGAACATCTCTCAGCCTACCTCCAGTACCCTTTCGCTCAGCATTCTCATGCACCCTATTGCATCCCTTGTTCCCTTTCCTCTTCGAAATCCAAACTGGTCCTCTCCCAAGTTTTCCTCTATCCTAGTCTCAATCCTCTTCATTATTATTCTGTTCATCATCTTTGTCACATGCGCTATAAAACTGATTGTACGGAAATCTTTGCAAGCTTGAGCGTTATTTTTCTTAGGCAATGGCATCATTATTGTTTTCAGAAAATCCTCAGGCCATTCCCCTGTGTCATATATCTTGTTAGCAAGATTAGTGATTCTACTAATTGCACCTTCCCCTAAGGCCTTCAACACCTCTGCTGGGATTCCATCAGAGCCCACTGTCTTATTGTCCCTCAGGTCTCTTATTGCTCTCTCAACTTCATCTTTCAAAATCCTTGGACTCTTTGAATCCTCCTCGCATGTCCGCTCATCCTCTAGATCTACTCTTCCATTGCATTCATGTCTACAGTACAGTTCTTCTATGTACTCCTTCCACAGAATCTTAATCTCTTCCTCATCTGTAGTTATTTTCCCATTTTTGTCTATCATTCCTTTCTTACTTATCCTTCTATGGTCTCTCTTAGTTAGACATCTTGCGGTTTTATACCTTTCTTCTATTTTCCCAGTCCTCTCCAATTCCTCTTATCATGTGGCACTGTCTTTTTATCCAATCCTCTCTGGCTTTATCTGTTTCCCTCCTCAGCTCGTTATTTAGCTTCCTGTATTTTCTTCTCCCATGTTCTGTATTATCACATTTCCACTTTCTTCTTTCTTCCATCTTGTCTATCATTTCCTGAGTGATCCACTCTTTTTTATTTCTTTGACTTCTCTCCATCCCCACCTCCTGTTTTAGAACCTCTATAATACCAGACTTAATATCAATCCATTCTTCTTTTACACATTCTTTCTTTTCTTGCATTCGAAATTTTTCTTCTAGAGCTATAGTGAATGCGGTTCCATCTGATTTCAACTTCTTTACGTCCCATTTCTTTTCTTCCCTTCTTTCCCTTTTCACGTGTTTCAGTTTTGTCTTCAGGTCCGCAATTAACAGGTTGTGGTCCGAGTCTATGTCAGCACCTGGAAGGGTTTTGGCATTCTTAACACTGTTCTTAAATCTTTGGTTAATTAAAATAAAGTCTATTTGGTATCTATTTATATCCCCCGGACTTTTCCAGGTGAACAACCTCCGATCATGATTCATAAACCATGTGTTTGCCACCCATAGGTTGTTCTCTATACAGAACTCCAGCATTTTCTCTCCTCTTGTCATTCCTTTTTCCCAGACCCTATTCCCCCACCATATTATCTTTTCTACCTTTACCTATGACGCTATTCCAATCTCCCATTATCACAACTCTCACCTGTCCCTTTCCATTTTCTTCATACATCTGGGATACTTGTTCGTATACTACCTCCACATCTTCATCTTTTGCATCTGAAGTAGGCATGTACACTTGAATGACTAGAGTATCCACTGGCTCACTCCTTATTTTGACTGCTATCACCCTTTCACTAATTGCGATCACTTTAGTGACACAATTTTCTATTTCTTTCTTCATAATTATAGCCACTCCTCCAGTTCTTCTACTCTCCCCTTTGTACACAATCTTGTATCCATCTAATATTGCTTCCCCTTCTCCCTCCCATCTTACCTCTCCCAATCCAAGAATATCTATTCTGTTTTTCTCCATTTCTCTCTTTATGTTCTCTAATTTTCCCTATCTATTCAATGTTCTTACATTCCATGTACCAATTCTTATTTCATTATTTGTTGTTTTCCTTGTCCTTTCCTTTCTGTTGACCAGCCATGTATTTCCTGGAATCTAGTACTACATAAGCGAATTCTAAACCTGGTATCCCCCTCAACAGCTTCTCTATGTAGCACAATTTTTTATATTGTATTTTTTATGCTTCTTGGCAGTTATGTCAGTAATTATTTGTTAGTAGCTATTTAAATATTTCTAGAGTACTGTAATTTCTTACTTCTATTCATTATGTTCCCATACTTTTCCTTTCCTATTATATATGTGTAATATTGTTTTCATTGTCAGCTCAGATATAAATACGGAGATTTTAAAATCATTAATGGTAATAATTTTCTACTTAATTAAAGCCACTCTGTGTAGACTTCCACCTTCAAGGTAAATGAATCATATATCTTACTGGGAAGATCCTAAAATAAGATATCATTAACCCCATTTGTAATTGGTAGAGGAATACCGTGTTTGACGGCATATGAGACGCACCCTCATTAAGTTGGCCACTCACAAGGAAAAAAAGTTTTAATATTCTGTGCGAAAGCGCGGTACCACAATAACTAAAAATGTAGTTTCTTTTAGTTGTCACGTTTCGTAAAAGCCAAATATTAACACAATCATTGAATGCAATTATGAAATAGGTAGTATAGACCATCTGGGCTAAAAATAGCATTCAGTATTGAAAGTTAACCCGTGGAGGTTGAACCTTCACATATAAGACGCAGGAAAATTTTTCGAGACATAATTTAGGAAAAAAGGTGCGTCTTATATGCCGTCAAATACGGTACAAATGACGCTCTGACATCAAACCATTAGGAAAACACTAAACTGAAATAAAATGTATTTATTACTTCTGTTTACTTGCCGGGTCTTATGTTTCCATGTTATCGGGAAGAGATTAACAAAATCTTAAAAATTGCCACAGTGCATTTTAAATAGAAGAATATTTGCCCTGACCTAGCATCAAAGCAAGGGGATAATCTTCGAGGATGTCTTTGTAGTTTTTGTTGGATATGCATGGCTTCCAGCTATCAATCAAATTTCAACTTTCTAATTAGTTGGGAAGTGCATACAAATTTTTTCGAAAAGCTCCACTGCATTTTTATGGAAAAAATCAAGATTTAGGGCCCTTCTGCGTGAGGTAAGCTTCAAGGAAGTGAAGGAGATGACATTGAATAGGGTTTAATGAAGCACATGAACTTACCAAAAGGTAGTTTCATAGTTGTAGTTTTGTTAAAAGTGCTGCGACAGCTTAGGTCATTTCGCACATTGGCTCCCACCGGGATTCGAACCCGGGACCGCTTTCACCAAAGGCAAACGCGCTGTCCACATGACTATCCGGGAGCCCCAGGTAGTTTCATGCCTCATTCATGTATGTATAGCAAATTCTAGTTTTCTGCATCACATCTCCCACATGTATTTAGATAAATTTTCTCAACATTATCAACTGTTGAGAAAATGAAGTGTGATTGTGATTTTTTGGTTCAAATGTGTTTTGATTACTCGTTTGTGATTAGTAGATAAACCTTTATTAACTTAAGCTGGGTTGCATTTACCTAAGGCTGTTTAAGTTTTTGTCCCTCGCCATTTCTTAAGATTGTAATACATCTTAGGTTTTAAAATCATATTGAGAAAGTGAATTCATATTCCTTGCAATTTTAATGTAATAATATTAAGAAAATTGTAGCAAAGTAACCATTTTGCGGTAATGGTGTGAAGCAGATTGTTACCTGTAGGACTAGCATACACTCATGATAATGAAATAAAATTAAGTCAAAGACATGCAATATAGTTCTCTGATAGTGCTCATATGATGATTCGAATTCAGAAACCTATTTATAATTGGTTTAATAAGTTAAATAAATGAGAATGTATATTAAGTGTAACTCAGCCGATTTTGGGTTTAATATTGCATTTTGAATCTAGATGATTAATCAGTATGACAATATCTTGGGGAATATTGCAGTTATGATGTTGGTGATTAGTTAATGCTCGTGAAGCATCATCAAATTCAAGACTTGGATAGAAAGTAATATATGCACACTTTACAAGTATAAAGCCAGTTTCAATTGAATGTTCTGCTCTAAAAAATAATGAGACTTATTATGAAGTAAGTTTTGACTAAATAAACAATATATATTAAATGTAATAAGATTGATATCATAGGTAAAATAGTAATAACATTACTTGTTTTATTTAAATGAATAAAGAAATAGTTTTTTATATTTACAAGATGAAAATGAAGCTGTAGCAAGTTATCTACTCACATATTGATTAGAATTCTCTTGTTTAAGAAGAAAAGGTTTTTCTATGCAAGTTGACAACATATTTTCAGAAAGATAACAAATTGGCCCTGGCAATGAAAGGCAGTTGATGCTACCGATGGAGTACATGTCACACAAAGTAGCTTCTGGCAAGTTGAGAATGAAAGAGCCCAGTATCACACATTGTCAGCTGAAGTGATTGAGTATGAAAGAACAATGGGAGAAGTTCTTTCATGAAAAATGGAACTAGGTATTTTGGTAGGGCTATTCACTAATGGGATTTCCTAGTTAATTATGCTGAATAGACTTGGAGGGGCCTAAAAAGAAATGCAAGGACCAAGGCAGCTCGCATCAATGTAGCAGTTAGGGCAAAAAGCCTGTGGAGAGAAAATGCCATTGTGGGCAATTAAATGGCAGTTTTGCTCTCAGTTTTGTGATGGCATTCCAGTGAGTATTCATACGGAATTAAGAAGAAATATGTCAATTTTTTTATATTGATATGCAGACCATTCTGTGAAGTTACAGATTTTGTAACTAAGATTTGAGTAGCAAAATATTAATTATCATGGTAATTAATGTAATAATTGATTCAAAGGGCTTTATTTTTGTCTTCAGGGTCTGTCACAGGAATCAACACAAGCAGATGTAATGGTAGTTGTAAATTATAAAAATTCAGAATCATTCTTGCCAGAGATTATAGGGAGCAATCTATAATGAGTGATGCATTTAAGCATCAGCTTTGACATTTTCTTGTTACACAAAGCCTTATGATGAGCAGGACCACCAAACTGCTATAACATCTCTACAGAGTGCTGCAGGTCAGGTAATTACAACCTTTTATTTATATCTAATGTGATACTGAGCTGTATTATGATGAAGTCTAATTTTTTTTCTTTCAATCAAACTGATATTAACATCTAGAAGTACAATAGAGGCTCCAACCCCTAGGTCCCGGGTTCTAATGATCGGATTTTTCCGATTCAGGGAATGGTTGTGTGTGTTTGTTGTTACTGTTGCCTCAGTAAAGCACCTCCTGATAAGTTCATGAGAGCTTAAGAGGACTTCAACGGTGAAGGGCAACAGTAGCTAGGCATGGGGAAAAAAATGGGAACTCCGTTAAAAATTCTGGAGCTGACTAGATGGAATGTAGCCAAGTTAGGAGGGGAGAAGATGTATAGAAGGACATGAGAAGTCTCTAATCAAAGCTCCCGGAAGCATTTTTCTAAGGATAGGTGAGGTGAGTTGTGGGAAACAAATGCATGAATTAGGTGACAATTTTTTAATTTAATTTTTTTCGGCTCTTTGAAGGGATGATGTGCCTCAGATGACCATTTGCTTGTCTGACTTTGTCTCTCGTGTCAATTGATGGTTCTGAGATATGCCTCCTGACAAATATAGAAACGTGATACTCATTATTCCAATACTTCAGAAATAACCTCTTGTTTTAATGGATCCTTTTTGCTGTGAGACAGAAAACGGCCAAAAGAATCACTTGCTATAACTCAACACTCGTTATACGCTATACTATTTTCAAACTGTATTATAAATAATGTGAAATTCCTGCTGTAGTTTTCAAATAGTAGAGACGTCTGGTGTCGAACCCAGGATCTTTTGAAACATGTGAATACATATAAAGTCCTGGTAGAAATAAAACTTATATAACAGATAGATATACACTCACTCATTCATAAAAAATCGCCACAATGCATTTTGAATGAGAGATATTTGCCCTGACCTAGCATTGAACCAAGAATAATCTTCGAAGATGTCTTAATGGTTTTTTACAGATATGCACGGCTTCTAGGAATCCCTTGAAATTCAACTGTCTGCTTTGCAGAAAAGTGCCTAAAAATTTTTTGAAAATTCCCGCAATGCATCTTTTTGGGAAAAAAACTGAGGTTCAATGTCGCTTTTTTCTGGTGTTTACATGTTATGGCCAGTAAATAGTAAAAATTTCAAGTCAGTGACACTTATGGAACATGGTTAGAGTTTGGATCCCCTATGAATGAGTGAGAGTGTACCTTCCACAACTCACCTCACCATTCCTTGGCAAAAATGCTTCCGGGAGCTTTGATTAGAGACTTCTAATGAGTTTCACTCTCCCCTTTGTCCTTCTATACATCTTCTCCCCTCTTAACTTGCTTCTTTTTGGCTACATTTCATCTAATCAGCTCCAGAATTTTTAACGGAGTTCCCATTTTTTTCCCCATGCCTAGCTACTGTTGCCCTTCACCGTTGAAGTCCTCTTAAGCTCTGATGAACTTATCAGGAGGTGCTTTACTGAGGCAACAGTAACAACAAACTCACACAACCATTCCCTGAATCAAAAAAATCCGGTCACTAGAACCCGGGACCTTGGGGTTGGAGCGATAGCCTCTTTCGTACTTCTAGATGTTAATGTGACTCACATTTGGGAGCTGCACAAGCTCCAATTTGCCCTTAGGATACAAATCCTCCACTATTATCTCAATCTGTTTGATTGAAAGAAAAAAAAATTAGACTCCTCTATCCGGGAGGCTGCTTTAACCATCTAAGCTACCCAGCCAGAACATTTTAACACCTCTTTGTGTTGCCGGTGCCTTGATGAGGCCGTGGCGTGGTCGATGCCGCACAGTCGGACGAATCCACACATGCCCTTGCACAAAATGTCCCCAAAACAGCTTGTTAAAATGTTCTAGCTAGGTAGCTTAGATGGTTAAAGCAGCCTCCCAGATAAAGGAAGATCCCTGGTTCGATTCCCAGCCACATCAGACTTTTTTCAAGTCTGTTTTTCCTTGGGAGTTCGTATGAGTTACCTTGACGAGATGGAGCGAGTTGAAAACAGATAAAAACATGCGAGTTGTATCCAACTCTTTTCAACTGGAATTTCAGGCGGGGTAGTATCTAACAAATTTTGCAAGTAGATCAACAAGAGGATGTAAGGAACGAAAATGAGTTTGATAACTTGAAATATTGCATTGACCTACAAATAATTGAAAATGAATGGATATAAGAACATGAAAGTATCATTGTTTATAATAATAATTTATCATACTAGCTCATTCTTGAGGTCTTCGCAAGGTTAAATATTTGTAAACTTATATTAATCAATCAATTAACAATACAACCACATAAAGCGAGGAAAATATATTAGATGTATAACTTATTTAATTCTAGCAAGCTCTGAGCTCTGACAGAAGAGAAATGTAAATACATTACAACTAATTTCTTTCGTAGCCCAGCATAGTTTGAGCTGTGTAACAGCAATAATAATTTGAAATTAGGAAGCCCCTCAAATAGAATAAAATAAAAATACAATCATTCTCGACATTGTGAATAGCTTTTGCAAATATTTACCAATATGATTTATGAGCTACATAATCTGTAAATTTCTATTAAATTTACTTTTTCTGCTACTAAAATCCATCCTTATCCCTTAAATCTTCCAAACATCTGATTTAGTTATCCACCATATTTAATACGGAACTCATAAGCGATTTAACCTCGCTGATTTGGTCTTGTGGCGACTCAGTTATCTGCGCCCGCCGCCACTTTTGACGCGGGCCCCAAATCTAAAAGCAGACGGAGCCTCCAACTTTCAACCACCAGAGGGAAGAGATAAAAAAGGACGCGAGGCCCCAACGCAGATTGGCCCTACGCACTCTCTCTCGGACTCTCTACTGTTTTGGCCCCCGGCGAGGCAGGACTTGTGTTCCAGCGCTCCTCGTGCTATGATAGATGTCAAAGTGCTACTGTAGTTCTTCCGCATATTTGTGATCCACAATAAAATGTTTAAATCAAGTTTGTGTAAATGTTCACTCGCGCCACCCGCAGTCTGATAAGTTACGGAAATCATAAACTTATTGAATGTTCCTGCAAAGCTTATTGAATGGTTACCAAGAATTATAGATATATAACTTTATTGAGTACTTATGTATCGCACCTGCAACCGGCCATAAATGTATCATATGCCATTTTCTGTTGAAAATGTTACAATACATTGAGCATCATTGAAGCATGACAAGCAACTGATAATATGCTGTAATACTTGGAAATATCACACTTAATGAGATTTTTACCTTTTCAGCTAAAAATGGAGAACTTGAGAGGGCAATTGTCCTCATCGTGGGTGCCATGAGGGGTTGTGAGGTAGCACACAAGTAGCGATTTAATTATTTATTTATTAATTTAAATGCTGCAAGTTGGTATTAATACCAGGTGGCAACGGTTGAGGGAGAGTAACAATACAATCTGTCCGGCATTCGCCTAAGGACGGGAGGGAAAACCCTCCATAAACCTCCCGTGGAGAGTACACATCTTAGCAATAGCAATGAGCCTAATTAGTACAATAAGCCAAACAAGTCAAATAAATTACAAACACCTTCACCACACACAGATACAGATAACATAATTTAATTTTACTACCTAGAAACATTTTCTTATTCTAAGGATTAAAGTGATTAAAACTCTGCCTTATACATACATATACTTATAACAATTTAAATTTCATAATCTTCTAAGCTTCTTTTTAAAATTTTCAACATTCACCGGCTTTGGATTGAGAAGTTCTCCATGTAATGCATTCCATCCCCTTATACCTATTGATAAAAGAATATTTCACCACATCGGTTTTCTGTTCACACTCCTTTATTTTTAATCTGTGATCGCTGCACCGTCTATAGTTAGGAGAATGGAACCTCTCGTAATTTGTCCCATCCATCTTTGATATTCCACGCATTAAATACTCTGGATAACCTAGATATCTTCTGTCTTGACGATAATGATTCCCTTCCTAGCTACTCTTACATTTTACTAACACTTTTGTCCTTCTTGTGCTTTCCGGTTAAGTACCTAGCCGCCTTTCTTTGCACACCTTTGAGTTTATTATTTAGACCCACTTCGTGGGGGTTCCAAACACTGGTCGCATACACAATTATCGGCCTAACTGGGGATTTATACACCCTTACTCTGAGTCCACTTCCACTCCATTTTAGGTTTCTTATAACAAAGTGGAGATTTCTATATGCTTTAGTAGTAATATCCTCGATGTGACTACCCTATTTAAGGTTCACGGCTAATTTAATGCCTAGATATTTACATTCGAGTATTTACCATTTACTTTAGTCCACTCAGCTAATTGTTTTAAATCACTTTGTAATATTTCACAGTCCCGTCCTTAACTTATGCCTCTATATAACATACAGTCATCAGCAAACAGTCTAACTTCAGATTTCATATTATTAGGTAGATCGTTAATGTAAATCAGGAATAACAATGGCCCGAGAACGCTACCCTGGGGGATGCCCGAGGTGACTTCTATCTCTTTTGAGTAAACGTCGCCCATTCTGACTCTCTTTGTTCTCTCTTTCAAAAACATTTTCTATTCTGCGTAATACATGATGGTAAATGTTTAACTCACATACCTTCGCTAAAAGTAGATTATGTGGGACCTTATCAATTTTATCAATTGCCACCACGTCCACTTCCTCCCGTATATCCATAGATTCGGCTACATCTTGAACTAGTCCGAGGAGCTGCATCTCGCATAAGTAGCCCGGTCTGAATCCGTGCTCTCTAATTAATCATGAAACTTAATTGTGGTAAGAGTCTATATTGTTAATAATGGTTAATGTATTTAACAAAGTAGAATTGAACATGTGGAAGGTATTCAGAACTGAGGGTGTTGACTCCCAAATCTTGGGAAGCGGTTGATATTGGCTCTTATAACATTCCAGTCAGGAGGTATTAACTATTTTAATGTGTGTACATCTTCACAGCAATAGAGCTTCTGCTTATATATGTATAGACTAGCTGAAGTACATTTGATTCTAAACAGGGGAAGTAGATTAACCTCTCAATACCATCAGTCAAACTATTACGTCTGACGTTATTCTTTGGTTCTTCGTCTTATAGAAGCTTTATTTCCATATTATTCCATAATATTATTACATAATATTCACATATTCTCATCAAGCAAGAGTTTCATGTATGCATTTGTTTTATGTAATATACGTACTATTAGGGTCATTCCATGCCAAGTGGTCTGATTTCAGAGAAGTGCCCCGCTCGACCATCACGGATTTCAATGAAATTTTGTATGGACATTCACACATATCTCGTATGAACATTTGTAAAGTTTTACTATCGCCGATGGTATACTTGCTGAGATATAGAAGATTGTTTGACCCCGTGTCGCTGCCTTCTTCAACATGACTATGAGTTTTCAGTAACTTTGAGCCGTTGTATCTCAAGGAATTGTTTTATGAAGTAAACACACTTTGGCTATCTTAAACAACTTTTTGCGCTCTATTAAACCAAATAATAATAATAACTGTAAGAGCGACCTCCTTGCATAAAATTCTGTGCAAAACTGGCCCAAAAATTGCGGATCGAAAAAAATTAAAACTTTGGCTTTTTATATTTCAAGAAGAAATGACATAATCAACGTGACATTTATCCAATGATAACATATTAATACATAGTTTATAAATATAAAATTTCATATTCCTAGTACTTTCCATTATTTTAAAAATTGAGTCAACATTTGGCAATTTTTGTAAAAAAGCCAAAAATAGGCTATTTTTACCCCGCTTTTACAAAAAAAGACCCTCTGGAATTTCTTTTGAAAAATTTTTATTAAATAGAGAATGATTTCAACCCTCTAAAAAAGTATAACTAGTTTTTCATCTCGAGCATATAAGGCCCTAGAAATAGGGACAACTATGAGGATGACATTTGTAAAAACGGCAAAAATAGGTTATTTTCTGCCCGCTCTTAGAAAAGAAAGACCTTTTCGATACTATTGTAAATAATTTTTATTTGAAAGAGCATGTTTCAAACCTCTTAAAAAAGTACACTTGGTTTTTCATCGCGAGCACGTACAGCCCTAAAAAATTAACAAAGTTGAGAACGTTGCTATGGTGGCCCCACATGTCTTCTGTTGTTTATCGTCCTGGTTATTTTATGTAGACATTTTTAGTATATTGCGTTGGTCCATGATTGGTACTGGTAGTGACATCGTCACTACCAGTACCAGTGGAACCAGTACTTAGTGGAACTCCTTCCTAGTAAATGGGTGGGAATAACTTACACAAATTCCACTTTTAAAGTTTTTAATATCTGCGACCGGTTTCAGACTTTAGTCCATTATCAAGCACAAGAGTTATTCATGACTGCATATATATATACACAAAGAATAAAAAACCAAGGCACCAATCAGATTAGCTACTGTTGATAGTGGGAGAGGTGTTAGGGGGAGGAGGAAGAGGGTTAACAATGGGCAGAATGGGAGAATAATTAGTAAACTAAATTAACTTCTAAGTTAGTTAATTTATTAAAGTAACAAATTATAACATAGTAACAAATTATAACATAGTAACAAATTATAACAAAGTTTATGTTGAAACATGGGTAAAGAATCTTTAGCAGAGACTTCGGTTAAGTCGTGGCTATGTAGCCATTCTGTTGTGTGTAACTTCGAGTTTTTTTTTTAATAGTGAGTTTTGCCATATTTTCATTTCTTGGATTTTTCAAATTTCATCCATACTCCACTTGAGGTTACTCTAGAAAATTGACAGCTGCTTAGTATTCTGTAATTATTTTATTGACATAGCACTCTCGCATGGCCACGTTTTGAACTGAGCTGCTGTATTTGTCGTATTCCATCATATTTTTATAACTTCTTTTTCCAGAATTTGCATTATTGCACTAAATATTGCGATTTCACTAATTTTAAATGGATGTCGAAGAGTCAGATGAAAATCCCAACTTGCCCTTCTGCGTTGTTGGGGAAAATCTTTCGTCCATTTGTCATCATGGTTCATTTTATTCCAAAAAAATTGGGCTGCAATATGTACACAATTTATCGTTGCACGAAAAAGTGCTCATTTCTCTGCGATTGGAGGTTGAGATCACAGAGTACGATCAAATCTGTTTCTATCACAAAGCAATGTCTTTAGAAAAGTATTAAATTAAGCAAAAGTTATGCTGCAACCCATTTAACAAAAAAAAACATACAGCTAAACATGGGCTGCTGAAAGTCAATCTAGCCTTGTCTAATGATTTGCAAAAATGGGCAAAAACAAATGTGAAGCCTGGTCAAAAAATTTGTTCCAAGATATACAGCCAAATATGTTTCTATGGTCCAAAACACTACTGACTCTTCGTCTTCGGAAAATTGCGATATGGATATTTCGGACACGGTAAATCGAAGTTCTACGGATTTGGGATCTACTCCATTAAAAATTCGGAGAGTGAGTAGTAGGGATAAAGTGAACCTACGTGTAACGAAAGATTGAACGCATGCAGAAAGTAGTAACAGACAAAATAACGTTAGCCGCTGGAATACCAGCTGAAGATATAGGACAAACTAGTCAGTGTGATGTTGAGGAATACTCGTCATGCTGATCTGATAAAAGAAATTCAAACAAAAATTAAAATATCCGATAGATCAATGAAAGTTCAACTATTGACATTGGCCCCAAACAGTTGGTCGATAGCACTTACAGCGAAAACATTTGGGGTATCAGAACGTACAGTGAAAGCAGTACGGCTGGTATTGCATGGCTATCGGGCGTGACCCCTACGGCGATGGGGTTACTGGTTCAAATGCCTAAACTGGTAGTGACGATGTCACTACCAGTACCAATCATGGACCAACGCAATATACTAAAAATGTCTACATAAAATAACCAGGACGATAAACAACAGAAGACATGTGGGGCCACCATAGCAACGTTCTCAACTTTGTTAATTTTTTAGGGCTGTACGTGCTCGCGATGAAAAACCAAGTGTACTTTTTTAAGAGGTTTGAAACATGCTCTTTCAAATAAAAATTATTTACAATAGTATCGAAAAGGTCTTTCTTTTCTAAGAGCGGGCAGAAAATAACCTATTTTTGCCGTTTTTACAAATGTCATCCTCATAGTTGTCCCTATTTCTAGGGCCTTATATGCTCGAGATGAAAAACTAGTTATACTTTTTTAGAGGGTTGAAATCATTCTCTATTTAATAAAAATTTTTCAAAAGAAATTCCAGAGGGTCTTTTTTTGTAAAAGCGGGGTAAAAATAGCTTATTTTTGGCTTTTTTACAAAAATTGCCAAATGTTGACTCAATTTTTAAAATAATGGAAAGTACTAGGAATATGAAATTTTATATTTATAAACTATGTATTAATATGTTATCATTGGATAAATTTCACGTTGATTATGTCATTTCTTCTTGAAATATAAAAAGCCAAAGTTTTAATTTTTTTTCGATCCGCAATTTTTTGGGCCAGTTTTGCACAGAATTTTCTGCAAGGAGGTCGCTCTTACAGTTATTATTATTATTTGGTTTAATAGAGCGCAAAAAGTTGTTTAAGATAGCCAAAGTGTGTTTACTTCATAAAACAATTCTTTGAGATACAACGCCTCAAAGTTACTGAAAACTCATAGTCATGTTGAAGAAGGCAGCGACACGGGGTCAAACAATCTTCTATATCTCAGCAAGTATACCATCGGCGATAGTAAAACTTTACAAATGTTCATAAGAGATATGTGTGAATGTCCATACAAAATTTCATCGAAATCCGTGATGGTCGAGCGGGGACCACTAGACCACTTGGCATGGAATGGCCCTATATCAACATAAAGTTTAGGAATATTTATCCCAATTTTATCACTCATGATCTTTTTTAAAACTGCTTTTACTCTCTACCAATCCTATATAAAATTCTGGTTCTTTGCCTTAGTTTCTCTCTGTATCATTTGCACTTGTAAAAATCTCATCTAATTTAGTTTAGAGAAACTATAACTAAGCAAAAAAAATGTTTAAGTGGAGGAAATTTGTTAGGCACCCTAATTTGTGTTGTTTACAACTTTTTTATTTCTCATGAACTTGTGGCAAGTGATATTGAGATAAATGTTGAAATTGTCAGTTGTTTTTGAAATTCCCTGACCCTGGTCATTATCTGGAATGGAATTTTCTCCAACAAAATTCTAAGAAAATTACCCTTTCTTCACATAGGTTATAATTAATACAGACCATAAATTTGAAATATTAATAAATTCTCTATGCTTTCTAATGTAACACCATGAGCTTTGATTTAACAATCACATTGGACTTCAGGGTGACTAGGTGTTTACATTCTCAAAATGTTTGTAGACGTTTTGCATATTTTGTCAACATTTTTGAAATTTGGATTAAAAAATCAATTTCCACAACCAAAGTTAGTATCTATATACTTGTTATTTTGGTGCTTATCTCTCCTCTACACGACTTCCTTCGAATTTTATTCTTCAAAAGAAAATAAGCCTATGAATGTGAAAATTGCAAGTAAACATGAATATCTTATACTATTAAATTTTGATAAGTTAACATGTCTTTTTTTAGAAACCATTCTGAGCAATCTTGCAGATCCTTAGTTTATACCACTACATTGTTTGCATTTATGAAATCAAAATACTTAGAAATGTAAAGTGCTCTGTCCAAAACTACACAACATATCCCTTTATCTACTTTCACAACCAGGAGATCGTTATTTTTCAGGAAACTTCTCACTAGCAGAACATTTGTTTCTCTCTTAGGGGCCACATAAGAAGAATACCATTTGCTAATAGTTTCTGCAAAAATGCATTTGGTTGTAATGCTTTCACTATAGAGGGCAACTTCATAATCCACAACCAAATTTTTAAAATCACGTCATCACATTTCCGATAATGTTTTACCTGATGATAGCTTGTAGCTGAAACCGGTCGTCTATTAAAGTTTTATTGTGGAAATTATAAAGTTTGTTTTATGATAACTAAAAATATGTTGCTATCTAGTGATCTTTTCTAATGTCCAAGGGTATTTTCCATTGTCACAAATAGTGCTTGTTTACGGTTATTATAGAGTTTTTGTTTATTTGATTGCTACAAAAATATCGTGCTTGTATACATTGTTACCTTTCAATTGATTTTGATGGCAAAATTGTTTTATAGAACAAAAACATTCAAATTCTATTTACGAACAAATTTTATTCACAAACAAATTTTATTCACTAAGCCAAATTCAAAAGATATTATTTGTAAAAATATATAGTTGGATTTTAATTTCCAAAGTTTAGTAATGTTAAAGGAATAATGTGGGAAGGTGTTACCATGTGGAAGGCCATTGCAATGAAAGAAAGATTTTTGTACACTTCCAGACTTTTATTATGGCAACATATATGCTGCATGTATGCAATGTGTAATGCAGAGGGGTGTTATAAATTTGTTGTGAGACCTGTGATGCCTGGTGCATTCGAAGATTGCTAAAAACAAAAGCCAAGGAGAACAACTGGGATTTCCGTCTATAGAGGGGGTCACCAAGGTCAAACTTTGCGGTGCATCTGCTGAAAGAAGGACACAATAGCACCTTCATCCCGTAATGCCTTCATTGGGATAGCCGTTGCTTGGACCTCCTAGAGGAAATGGAAATAGTGTGCTGCTCTAATAATAAAAACCTTACAAATGAGCACGTTTATCCCAATCCCTTGCCCCTTCTTTCCCTTCCAAGTAATCTCTTTACTTCCTGAAAAAACCCCTTCTCTAACACTTTCCCCCCCCCTTCCTGGTTTCCTAAATATTTGAAAATGTAAAAAAAGGTTTTTTGCATGATGATGCTTGATCACTAGCAAAACATTTTGCCATAATAAAATTGCGGTGGAAGAGTACAAAACTTTCTTACTTACATGTTACTAATGTTTTTATTTTCTTCTTTATATCTTTTTTATGAGCATATCTTTCCCATATATTCAGATGAGAGTTGATTTTGTCAATCACCTTTGTCGTTAGGGAAAAATAATTAAAAATCACCGCAATTGTTTAATACGGAAGTTTTGCGCCCACCTGGCGTTGAACTCACGCTAATTGGTGACATTTCTACAATTATTAATACAGAAGAGTACATTGTTTGGACTCTTCGTGATTTTGGATTATTTACTCTACTGGGAGTTCCTTAAAAATCTTCTCGAAAAAATTGTAAAATGGCCATAATTTTGTCCCAGCTACTTATGATTCATTATTTGCATATGTTGACATCTCAGTAAATTGCCCTCTTTTCATTATATTTGACATGAGTCTCTACCGCAAATTCGGTATGGAGATAAAATCCCTGTGTATTCTAATGAGAATACGCATAAGCTTCAATTCAACAATCCCCTTGGTCATCAGGGGACTGGTTTGTTTACTGTGAAGAAATTTCACAAAATTTTTGTTCATTTTGCCATAGTTCTCTAAATTTAGACTCAAATACAATATTCTAATGCCAAAATAATAATGTGTATCCAATATCCTTTCTTTTGGTATTTATCTCGATTTCATACCACCTTTATTTCTGGTTTAATTCTGCAGAAGAATCAATGTCTGCAATCAATCAAAATGAACCTTACTTGTATTTCTTATGACAGATGATTTGAATTGTCCAGAGTCAAACCAAGGATACTTTGAACAAATATCTATTTATTACTTAGGCTTCATTTCATTATAATAAAAGGGAAGTATTTGCCATGACAGATAGTTACTTTTGGTAATTTTCCTTGTGAAGTATTAGAGAAGCTAATTGCTGTGCAGGTAAGATAGGGATGCCAGTGTTTCACACCCCTTGCCACACACCACTGGAGAATTCAGGGCTTAAATATAAATGCAAAAAACATAACATTGGAATGAGAACTCCTATTATATAGCAATAGCTATTTTTTTACAGGAATCATATTTTATGAAATGAATATGAAATTTATGACCTGAAATTAAAGAGCTCTGTTTAATTATTTAAAATTAGGCCTTGAACTTTCTTTTAGAGTTTTTAATGAATGACCGTTTTGGGCCATCAGCCATTATCAGTACAGCTCTAGAAATACTGACCCCAACATAATTCTTAAGTGAGATGGGTACTTGTGTACCCCTACTTGGGAAATATTTCCAATTTTTGGGAGAATATATTGCCACGCCTCCGAATGCTGGTTTCCACACCATGCTTGTTGTGACTTAAAATATCTTGTTTTAAAGATAAGAAAGACACTTAATGACCACTTGGAGGTGCAGGAATCGAAATGTGAAGATTATTCAGTGTTTTGCATGGGATAAACCGGTCAAAGCTCAAAGTCAGGGCATAGAAACACCAACAGACTACCAGTTTAGGAATTCTTCTTTCACTTTTGTGATAATCTACTGTAGCATCGCTGCACAAGCTCCATTGATTCTTGGCTCCTGCACAGCCAGTTGTAGAGGAAGGAGTGAAATTGTCTTGAGAACATAGAAACTGTGGCATCTTTTTTACATCCCTATCTTTTACCCTCAAAACTATCTAAAAGGGTGTAATTTTGTCAGTATTTTCAGTGATATACGTGGTGATGACTGAAAGTCTGAAACCCATAGTCTATTAAGACATCTTGAAGAAAATATAAGGTCCTGTTCTTTTTATATTAAATGTATATTATGTGACATCTCAATATCACTATTTAAACTATAATATTATTTACTGTGCCATATTTTGTAGAGTATCACCATATAACTGAGATTTGTTAAACTGCTGTGTTCCGTGGAGTAAATGTTAAATAAATGTGTATTATGCAAAGAATCAAGAATGTTATAATGAGTAAATTATTTGTTTCTCCAAAGGCAAATATTTTTTTGGTTCTCTTTCTGTACTAAAGTGTCTAATAAATTAAAATTTAAATTTAAGTAAAATTACCTGCAGAATCTTCAATTATTAAATCAATTAAACATTTACTTTTTTTAAAAGAAGAATGGCTAATATTGTATTCAATAACAACTGTAATTTTTTATTGCTTCTGAAATTTTAGATACCTTTTTGAAGATTTTAGCACATTGAAATTTTTGAGGAAATCTTAAGGTTTGTTCAAAATCAGAGAATGTTTTTTCTTTCTACCTGGTAAATTCGATTGTAATAGAAAAAAGACAACAGCCCTGATTGCTCTTCATTAGCAGGAAATAGAAGAAGTTTAACTCCAATTTAAGTATGTTTTAAAGTATGCATATTCTTATACACATCATTATATCCTACAGTATGTATTTGATACTAATAATTTTAAAGGGAGATATATCTGCAGATTGATAATCATTGAGACGGGACAACTTGAGCAATGGTAGTTGTATTCTTAATGACCTATGAATTTGGAATACAATTGAACATTAATTTTATTTAAGAGGTAAAGTTTGTGTAACACCTACACCGTATACAAAGAAAACAAAACTTGCAAACTGTGTCTCATAAATTGAAACCTTTCAAAGAGTGGCTTAATTTCTCTGCTCTACCTGACCCATTTAAAAAAGACTTTCTGGATAACTCCTTAACTGCATTATTTTATCTTAAAATGACTTAGATTGTTTTATCAATTGTATAAATATCCAGGATCCCAGCCTGCTTATTATTTTGTAGATACATCTCTTGGAATTAAAAAGAATCGACTCTATTCCCTCATCCCCTGTAAAATTTACTGCACAAAATTTGTCATCCATTTTTCCAATCTATCACCCTTTTCATGATGTAGCCCAATCACATTCCCTTGTCAATGGACTTCTCCCTCCAAATCTAAGAAAAAATGCCCATTTTAAAGCCACCTCATGCATCTAGCCTAAAAGAGGCCCCACAATTTAAGACTGATTATGAGGAGAGACTTGTGTCTGCTTCATTCTCTTTCCCAAGACCCTTCCTCTCTCACCCCCATGAATTGGCTCCTATTGTTTCCTTGTGAAGGCCACAGACAAAAACACTTAGAACACAAAGGAAAATAGTTTCTGAACACCCTTACCCTTGTTTTCAATTTATTATCCTTGCGTGAGCAAGATAAATAAATATCGTAGGCGATAAAGTTTGGATCACACACTTGCGCCGAACTGGAATCATAAAAGGGAAAAGTGGTGAACCTCGATCCTACAGTGTAGGCACTGAGAAGAACAGTAAGACGAAACCGTTTTCACCTTATTCCATTCCCTGATGTAAATGAGTCCGAAGCTTTTTATCCATTCGAAGATGAGGATAGAGAAGCAGGACCTGAGCCAGAACCAATTCATGAGACGCGACTAGATGGACAAGACAGCGAACCAGAACAAGACCCGCAAGTTAGGCGAAGTGGTTGAACTCGAAAGAAACCAGAACGTTTGATAGAACAATGATGAACTGTGGCCACAACTAACTTAAGAAAGGAGATGTGTTGTTAGTGATGTCTGCCAGAAGACGTGACCTTCTAAGGATCATTGTCTTGTAGTTGTTGGTAAATTTGCAGTTTGGAAACTGAAAATTTACCTAAGAAAGTAAATTAAAAGAGATTTCGCGAATGTTTGTTTAATCCGAAATAAGAATAAGTAAGACCAAAGGTTTTTGTTTTTGCCAATAAGGAATAAATCACTATTCAAAGCTCAACGAAATCAGTAAAGGGATGACAAAATGGTATAAAAAGGAATGAAATGGGGAAAAGGTTTAAATTACGAAAAACAGTTATCTAAAGATTACACTAAGGACGTTATTTTATCTCTCGTAGTATTACTGACAGAAAAACTAGTGAAATGTTCTTAAAAACAAGGAAATTGTGTTCGTTAAGAATATTCAAGTTTTCCGCCTCGTACTTTTTATTGTTAAAGTATTTCACTCTTATACCGCTAGAGGTACCTATTTGTTTTCTAATTCTTCCAGGGTTGCCAGATTGGGCGGATATCCGTGAATTGGCCTATTTTCAGGTTCTCAGGGGTGGGTTTGAAAGTCCCAATGGCGGTATTCCGCCCAATGGGCGGGTTGCTGATTCAATGACCGCGATTATGGCTACCGTCGAAAACTGCAACCAACTGCGACTACGTTATTTTTCGAGCGCAATTATTCTAATATTCAGTCCCACGGTTCTTCCGTTCCTTCCCCCGAAAAGCAAATAAGTACCTCAATTTTCCATTTATAGTACGCATTTTTTTCCACGAAAATACGTCAAAAAGGTAGGGTGCGTATTATACATGGTTACAAACATCATCGTTTTATTCGGGCTGTAGATGACATTTGAAGTAAATAACTCAGGATACATGTATGTATTCTGAATTCACGTTTATTCTGAAAAGAACACTGCATATTAATAAAATTAGTAAATTAAAACAAAAATTCAGAGGGCAAGAACCTGTTACTGATAGATCGTCACATTGAGAAATCAAAGGTAAGAGCAAGGGAGAAAGCCACCCATTAGCAGCATTCCATGCTTGCGCGGTGATCTGTCGGGTGCTGATGGCAGATGACCATACGCGAATAATAGCGTAGAATTCCATTCTCTAAAAGCCAAATGCGTATTATACATGGTGATAAGAAAATTCTCACATTGCGCTTGTAATAACGAGGGTGCGTCTTATAGTGGGTGCGTATTATAATTGGCAAATTACGGTACATTGTTCATGGAAAATGGAAAGTAGCCGCTAGCGCGATTAATGTGATGCTTTCAGCTGAAAGGGCTGATTGTGGATTATATGACCGTGATTTGGGCTTACTCAGATTACCCTAAAATAATCCTTTTTCCAGCGCAGTTATGTTCTTACATTCGGACATTGTATCCTTCTTCGCCTAGTGTGCCTACATCGAGTCATTAAAAAAACAACAGTTTCAAGTGCCTTCATACAGATGTGGCAGTGGCGCAGCCAGGATTTGCCAATTGGGAGTGGGTCCAAGGCAGCCCAGAAACCGAAAAATGTCTAACTTACAGGGGCTAGTTTATTCATGCCCGCTTCTTACTAAAAATAAGTCAAATCTTTTAAAAAATAAATGCATTGAAAACTAGAGGAGTTTAATGCTTATGAGGCCAACTTATTAAACTTTCCAAGATAGTAGTTTACATAAGTGAACTATTGGAAACTTGTAGGGATGGGACGTTCGAATCTTCGAATCCCTCGATTAATGCCTCTTTTCTCGAATCTTCGAATCCTCGAATCCATTGTGTTTCACCTCGAATCCGAATCCTTAAAAATCTAAGTCACTTGCATCCTCAGCAGATGAAAATCCTTGCGTTTATTTCAACCAACCAGCAATTTCAACGTTACCGCCATTACCATGAGTGCAATCGAGAGCAATGATAGAATTGGATAGAATCGATTCTTCGAGAGTGATAAATTCCTATTTCCTGAGCGGGTAGATTCAGAATATGCGCCAGAGTGACCAGATGTGCGCACAAGTCGCCAAATTGGCGAGATTTCATACTATTTGGTGACCAAATGGGGGCATTGGTGACTGGCGATTTTTAAGGCGACTTTCGAGAATTCGAAGCTGAAAAACAGCGAGTTGAGGGCACGCGTATCCAAAAACTCAAATGCTTCGGAAGCGAACGTATAGATGAGCCCGGCGCGGCGACCGTGTCTTCTGATATCCAGGCGCAAATCGACAATTTTTGACTAGCAGCTTTGTAGCATATGAGGCCTATGGGCAATCCAACGGGTGGAGGCCTTTTTTGGACGATCTGGCGAAATTCATATTTTAAGGCCAAGGAATCGGAAGGATTAGTGAAATAATGGTGGACAAATTTGTGGTTTGACTACTTGATATATTTTGGAGTATATCAAAGAAAATTTTTCATTCGAAAGCAATAATACAAATAATTAAGGTATACATTGCACAAAACTCTTATAAACTAACTTTCCTGAATTTTTTGGTAGCAAAATCATCGATAACTTCATTAAAATCTATTTCACTTAATAAACCATGTTCTATATTTATTATACTTAAATTATTCCCATTATGTTTCCCATTTTTTTGACATTTTGTCACGTTGGTGGAGGCCTATGGGCACTGCCCACTGCCTAAATCCGGCACTGCAGTGGACGATTTAACGAATTTAAAGCGTGTAGAAGATTTCGTCACCAAATACTGTATTAATAACTTTAAACAGACAAGAATAGATTCATTTTTTAAATAAAACGCTTTTTATGTAGATTGACATCGAGAAATCAGATTTTTACACCAATATATGTTTATTGATTATTGTTAAGTTCTTCTAACCTCTGTTAAGGTTAATTTATTCTTACTTTCAATGTTTCTGAAAAAGTGAATTTATCCTTAAGTACAGCATTTCGGGAAACAATGCGAATTGACTGGAATGACGATATCTTTGGACTAAAAATAAACTAAAGGATGCAAGTACGTACCTGCAAGGGGCCATAAATTGTGATATTGCTTTATTACAATGTCTCAAATAAAATCCTTTTCGTTCTTACATAGTTTATCAGATTATTTTTCCCTAAAAATTAGCACCATTACAAGAAAAACATTTTTTTCTTGGTTCCCTCGATTCATGTATCGGAAGTGAGAGGTGACATGGCTTTGAAGGGTGGGACTTGAATAGTGGGGTTCCTGTTTGTGCCTGGGGGATAAGAGAGGAAAGATGAGAGTTGCCGTGGGGGAAAAAGATATACGAGAGTAGACAAGAAGGAATTCTGCTCTCATCAGCTGCGTTGAAGAATTGCTGGCACCGGAGAAAAGCTCATGTCTAACGAGCATCACTCTCGCAACTACTTACACTACTGGAAAGCCACGTTTAATTATTAAGCTAAATCACCAAATCCTAACTAATACGATTATCTAATGGGATATTATTACTTTCGACGATTATTTAGTAATAATGATCCACATTTTATGTTAGAGGACGCACTTTGGTTACGGCTTATGAGTCAATGAAATAATATTTTTGAGGCGAACGTACTCTTTTACGCATTCTTAAGCATTTGCGTAGAAATTAAAAACCCTAGATTTCCATTCGGACGCATTCGCTGCCCTTGGATTCAAGAAGACGGACTTAATTAGACTTATTGTTAGAAATCGGCTAGAACGAGTATCGCGTTATAACGAGCACTTTTCCGATTTTTGTCAGCTCTCGTTATAACGGACTTCTACTGTATATCATAGAGAGGGCAGATAAAAAATTGAAAAGATACAACTGGAACTAATACTACTTTGAAAAACTTAACAAAAAGCATGACACAGAATGGTCATAAACTAATAGCATACAATTTATTCTCTTCCCCAAACCTTTTTCAGTAGTCTAATGAAAAATAAAATTTACTGTTGTTCGACAGTAACACCTAACCATAGTAAAATGCCAAAAGAATTGAAGAATAAAGGATTGAAATGGAAATGAGTTGACATAAGGGAGAGGACTAGACATGACTGCACTCATTCAGAAAGAAAAGATATGTACAGTAAGTGACAGATGTGCAAGTAGAACCTGCTGAGTGAAATTTTGGCAATGAACAAGAGAAAGCTTTGAAACCTGCATTTGTGGAAGATGATGCTAAGCACATGGGACACATTGAAAATTCAGAAAGAACAGCAACAGTTTTCCTATTATCAAGGTGATCATAGAAGTGGACTTAGAAATTATACTTTCATCTTCTGGACTAAGTTCTAAATGCAGACATAGCCCTCTCTACGTGATGAAATGACATGTGTCATTGTAGATGACACCCCCACGAGAATCTTCCTCATGCCCTTTTCTTGATAAAAGCAAAAAATATATTTTTTTTAATCCTCTAACTGCCTTACAGCCTCTTCCTGAATTTCCGGAGCCAGGATATCCAATTCCTCTTGCAACTGGGCTTGCTGTCGTTCCCTCTGGTCAGTGAGTTCAATCAACTGCTCTCCTCATTTGGAGGCTGTTAAAGAAAAGAACGTTAATTAAATGTCACAGATTAAGGAATCATAAAAACACCAAAGAAAGTTGTGACTAAAGAAGAAATATTATAAGATGTGCATGCATTTCATAGGAGGTAGCAATTTTTTTATCCTATTTATTTTAGGTTCCACAACTGAAAATAAAAGAGAGTTAGGTTGCTCTAGGACTTGATATATGATTAAGAATTAAGCTGGCACACCACATACATGATCAATAGTTACTGTGATGATTTAGTTAATCTTGGACTTATGATAAAAACCAATTATTTAAACTTGGATAGATTCACAAAGTGAACTCTCTCAAGCATCACTTTGTGGAATTTGATGTTCAATCAACAATATCAATCACAAAATTAGAAAGGATGGAAAAAAAACACAATATTCTGTTAAAACTAATCCATAAAATGGCACAATTCCACAGAGTAGTATTCAATGGAATAGTACAGATTTTGGGATAGGAAGAAAATTCACATTTTTGGTTAATTTACTCACTTTAAGCATATAAGAAGTCCATATTTTGATGTAGGAACTTACTTTAAAAATTTAAATTACTTTCTTTCATTATGTCATTTAGTTTAGGCCAATAGAATGAAGCTGAATAAGCTTCACCCTATTCAAAATGCATGCAGCTTTAAAAAATATTATCCTAGCTATGTTATTCAACCTTAATTTCTGTAATCAACATCTTAAAGTTGATATAATGCATATGTTTACAAATAATTTCCAGATTAATGTTCACCCACAATACAGATATGCTTTGGGTTTGTGGAAATCACCTACATACAATTTGCATTAGTATTTTTGCCTGTAACTCAATAACCAAATATAGCCCAACTTTCAAGAATGAAAGGTTAATAACTATTTCATGCATAGAGAACAGACTACATTTTAAGTAGCTCATAGTTTATATCTCAACTCCACATGAGTCAAAGGATTCCCATTGAAAAATCCATTTAGAACTTGAATTCATTAATTGATTAAGGAAAAAAAATAAACAGAAATAATCGGTGAAATTAGTTTATATAAATGCCATACAAAGGCAAAATTAAAAAAATTTTCATTCTATAACTTATAGTAGATCATAACATTACTTAGATCAAAATCACTAAAACTTAGAAGAAAACAAAAAAGTATCTTCAATAATAGGTTTCATTTTTTTGCAATATTTGAAATGTTTATTTTCTTTTAATTTCCATTAGTTAAGGGTTGCAAAAAAGCCATCATAGCAATTATATAAGATAATTAATAAGTTAATAATTGCTTCTAAATTGATAATTTTTATGACTATACATATGTCTTCATCATAAAACACAAAAAATAGTTCCAAATTATGGACACTTTCTTACCCTTGATCCCTAGACACACTTTTAATGATTAACAGACAAAATTTGATAGAATGTATAGGATTCCGCTTAGTTGGACATTTTATAAGAACTAAGATAAAAAATCTGAAGTGGCCAGCACATGACTTTCTCCATATATAAGATGTAAATATTTATCTACGACAGTATTTTCGAACTCTATATTCAATCTAAACTTAGAAGATGAGTGATTAATTCATATATTATTGTCTTTTGCGTCACAAACATTATAAATGATGTTTTTTGGGACATGATTGATGAAAAACGATGGAATTGGCCTTTCGCCCTAAGAGCCCAGAGCACCCACAAAGTACATAATCAGCAACTTCCGGTTTATCAGTATTTCATGAATACCTCCTACACAGTCAGTGATACAAAAATATGTTTCATACAAAAGTTATAGTAAATAACAATTTCTAAAACTTTTTTAAATAATAGTTTATACCTAAATATCATATTTATGGAGATATTTTGAAAACCCGAAATGAGCTTTGATGAATGAAGCTCGACTTCCAGTCAACCGATTTACTCTAAAAACTAATCAACTCTGATAGCACACACCACAGTACTATATATGAAGTTTAGTATTGATACGACCAATAGTTTTCACGTTAGAGCGCCCACAAACACACACACACATACGGACAGACACACACACACACACTAAATAAAAAGCAGTACTTTTCTGGCCTGATATGATTTTGAAATTTACAATTACAACTGTCAATTTTCATTAACTGAAAGGAAGCTTGAATTCACAGTAAATACATATTATACCAATTATATTTAATGTCAATATACCAAAATCAGGTTCTACAATATTTTTTGTGGAAAACAGACAAATTTTCTTTCCTCACTTTCTCACTGTGCACATTGGGTTAACCCAGGTGAACTGGGGGGTGGTCCTGGGGGTCCAGACCCCCCGCTGGATCTGTCCCTGCTTCTGCCTGAACTTCAAGGATCGCACATTCCAAGAACCTGAAATTCCTTGGACTATGGATTAATCATCAGAACCATGTTGACAACTTTCTCGAAAAATTAATTCAACTTTATACGAGGGTTGTTCGTAAAATAAGGTTCTCAGTGTTTTTTCACTTTGTAAAACATGCTTAATTCCATGAATGCATGCATTTTTGGAAAGTTCAGACTTTTACCTATTTTTCTACATAGTCGCCACTGAGGTCAATGCATTTTTGCATGCGTTGTACGAGCTTTTGAATGCCCGAGTCAAAAAATCTGCTGCCAAGCCACGCAGAAACCTGAGAACCGCTTCTTCCAGCTCTTCTCTGTTGCTGAAATGCATTCCACCCAGGTGTTTCTTCATGTTAGGGAAGAGATGGTAGTCACTTAAGTCCGGGCTGTAGGGTGGGTGTTTGACAATACCCTATCCAAATTTTCTGCCACTGCTTCAACGCGTAGACGTTTGTGATCTTCGGTCAACATTCTTGGCACCCACTTCGCGCAAACCTTAGCATACCCCAGATGCTCTGTCAAAATCTTGTCAATAGAGGTTTTGCTGACATCAGGGATCATTTCGTAGAACTCACGAACCGTCACTCTTCGATCTCAGATCACCGCTGTCTCCACTTCTGCGACTGTTTCCTTAGAAACAGATGGCCGTCCGGAACGCTCCTCATCATGGACGTCAGTACGCCCATTCTTGTACTCTCTGCACCATTTGCGCACGTGTTGTACGCTCATACACTTGTCTCCATAGATTTTGCATAGCTGGGAATGAATTTCTACCGGTGCAATGTTTTTTGGAGACAATAAACGGATCACCGGGGGCAGCTTACATCTGGCGGACGAAGTGAGGGGGAGATCCATCACGTACGGCTACCAAGCCAAGACCGAGCACCGCAGGCAGCTCGCTAGGGAAGGGATTTGGAGTAAGGGAACCCAGATAAACTAAAAAATCGTGGGAGCCACCGTAACAGCGCTTTTCAGGACTGTAGCGCCATGGGAACCTTATTTTACGGACAACCCTCGTATTTATTTTGTGTATTAAGGGACACAGTGAAAATTTTGATGAAATTAATTCATTTTCTTGTCAGGATGTTTAGATACTTGATTGCAACATAAGCAGATTTTGATAAAAATAATCCATTTTTAAGAAAGAATCATGGAATTTGTTTTTCTTACAAGGGAAAATAATGCATTTTCCTGTCAGGAGATTCAGATTTTTGGTTAAAATTCACAAATTTTGATCGATATAATCGTTTTTTAACTCAGATCTTTGTTTTTTTTTCACTTAAAAGGGACACTTATTGATGAAAAAAATTCATTTTTATTTTCTCCCTATACGTAGTATAGAGAAAGTATTGTATTTGCAAAAAAATTCGACCTCCAGATTTCGACGGAAATGGATGTTTTGGGGCCCATAGAGCACGTTTTAGCTATTTTCCTGAACATGTCTGTCTGTGTGTCTGTCTGTCTGTCTCTCTGTCTGTGGTAAAAAAGTTTGTGTGCGCTCTATCTTAAAAAGTAATTATCCGATCATTTTCAAATTTTATATTTAGAATTTTCCTAACAATTTCAAGAGTTGATTAGTTTTTGGAGAATATCGCTTAACCGGAAGTTGCGGTTTATCCGGAACAAAATTTTGTTTCTTAAATATCTCTTTAAGAATGCAATATAGGTATATACATTTACATACAAAAGTTACAGATAATTTACTTTAATACAACTTTTGTATAAAACATTTTTTCGTAACAATGATTGTTTAGGAGTTATTCTTCAATAATGGTTAACCGGAAGTTGTTGTTTACCCAGAAATGGAAGTTTTTCATACATATCTCTGTCGAAATGCAATATAGGTATATACAATAACATACAAAAGTTATAGATAATGTATTTTACAACAAATTTTGTTTGAAACATTTTTCTGTAGCACTCATTGTTTTGGAGTTATTTATATATTACCGGCAGAGGCTTCTGTTTTCAATAAATACGGAGAAAGTCATGTGTTGGCCACATCAGATTTTTCTGTTATGAGATTGAGATTATTGATAAGCAAATTTTGATTAATAATATTCTAAGAAAGAATCATAAAAATTTTGATATTGAAAGGGATAACTATTGATGAAAATAATGCATTTTCCTGTCATGGGATACAAATTACTGGTTACAAAATAATCAAATTTTTATCGACATGATTGATTTATAACTAAGAATCGTAGGATTTTTTCTTTTAAATGGGACAAATATTGATGAAATGAATTAATTTTCCTACAAGGAGATTAAGATTTTTGCTTAAAAAAAGTAAATTTAGATTGACATTATTGATTTTTAAGTTAGAATGGTTATTTCTTTTAGAAGGGACACTTATCGACAGAAGTAATTGATTTTTCAATCAGGATACTGAGTAACGTGTGATGCTATCCTGGTACAGATGTTACCGAAGCATGGACTTTAACAGAAACTGCTTGCTGGGAAGGTTATTTACACATAGATGGGGTATTTTTACATAAGATGTAGTTCTTAATTGGCCTCTTTCAATCTTTTATAGTTTTAATTTTACAGTTGGATGATTTTCATCCATTCATACTGAGTGACCTGAAAACTCATCCTAGACCAATGGTAAATATCCTCTGTTATGCATTTTATTAAAACAGTAAATGTTTCCGTTTCTACATAATTTGCCAGTGGAATTATCATAATCCAAATTGTGGAAGAAATTATTGATGTTACTTCCATGCAGGTGAAGAAATAAGAATGCTTTCTGTGTATCTTTTATGTAAGGTTGGATTCGTGATATATTATTACCACAAGCATCATATCCAGTAAAAGTACACATATCATTACTTCAAGACTGTTGACATGGAATCAAGATATGAATCATTTTAACTCTGAGGAAATAGACTGTGTCCCTCTTTTCAAGTTCCTCCAGATGAATAATATTTTGCAAATGACTTAACAAAACACTGTTCTAGATGGCAAACATGACATTCACATAAAAAAAATATTTCCGTAGTGCTCAGTAATTCTGCATTATAAAGGGTTAGAGAAAGCAGTTATGAAAAATTCCATGCCAAATAGAAGTAATCGAACTGGAAATACAAGAGAAAATTAGTTAAACCTGATAGCATGGATAAATGTATTAAGTAGACTTGGTTCATGGGGACTCAATTTCTGTCAATTCAAATCTTTTTTTATTTAATAACTACCCAAGCAACACACCCATGTTGATTCCATGTGGATTTCTGGTGGACATGTTGACAGTGAAAAATGCACATTATAACCACATTGTTTCAATATGCAATTACAACAATAATTTTAATAAAGAGGCTATTTTGAAGCAAATATGAGCAAAAACAATGTTATTTTTTTATATTTTGGTATGGATAAATAGTTTGCTAAAAAATAAGTCAAGTTTTCCTTATTTTTATCTGATGTGATTTCGGAATGTTGTTTCAATGTTATATTTCAACAAGAAATAAAATTATAATTTCGCTTTAGCGTAATGCCCTAATTTTGCGTAATTCCCCCTCTAAAGGAAAAAAAATTCATTTGAAAGTTTGTTAACACATTTTATGAAAGCAAAAAAATTTTCGCCCCGTTGACTGGTGTGATTTGAGAATATGGCTTCCATGTGATATTTCAACCAGCAACCGCAACCACGGACGAATCAAGTCATCCGGCGCATGTGCACTCAACTCAAGACAAGACGAAGTTTTTAGTAAGTTTTCTTCCCCTTCTCACTTAATTTGTTATTATTTCGAATGTTCTTTTTTTATTGATCTAGTGCTCAATATTTATTCATTTGAGAAATCTTAGTAAAACGCCTAGGTAATTTCATTATTTTGGAGTTGCACCCAATTTGAAAGCAAGGTTATCAAATTTACCTAAAGAATCATTGAAGCACATTCATTTAATTTTCAACATTGACGGTCTTCCTCTTTTTAGAAGCTCCAATTCGCAATTTTGGCCAATTTTAGGTGCTATAGATGAGGACAGTAATACTAAACCATTTGTTGTCGGAATGTTCTTCGGTAAAAGCAAGCCAAGCTCAATTCTTGCTTTTATGGATGATCTCATAAAAGAACTAAACCATTTAACACAGCATGGTTTTGTATTTGAATCAACATACTGTCAAATAAGTGTTAGGGCATTTATATGTGATGCTCCAGCTCGAAGTTTTTTAAAGTGCATCAAAAGCCATTCTGGTTATTTCTCTTGTGAAAAGTGCGAAATCAAAGGAGATTACATTGATGGGAAAGTTTTATTTCCAATTACCGATGGTTTAGAGGAAAGAACAAACTCAAGTTTTCGATCGCAGTCCCAAAAGGAACAGCACATAGGAGTTTCGCCATTATGTGCATTGCCAATCGATATGATTAAAAATGTTCCATTAGACACAATGCATTTGCTATGGTTGGGAGTTGTGAAGCGGTTTTTAGTTACATGGGTGAAAGGCAAACCTTCAAACTCAAAACTATCTACCAAACAGGTTCAAATCGTATCTGACCGAATTGAAAATTAGATTGCATATATGCCCTTTGAATTTGGAAGAAAACCTCGGGGTTTACAACAGCTAGATAGGCGGAAGGCAACTGAATTCCGTCAATTTCTGCTATATATAGGAGTAACTGCATTGAAAGGGGTTTTGAAACCAGATTATTATCACCATTTCCTGACATTGCATGTTGCATTAACAGTTTTACAAAGTGTGACCCATTCATCCAAATATCTCGCTTATGCTGATTCATTGTTTGTCAACTTTGTACAAAATGTTCAGAAATTGTATGGCAACTCTATGATGGTTCACAATGTTCATGGGCTTTTACATTTGGCGAAAGATGTTGAATATCACAGCGGTATCAACCGAATCACTGCATTCCCATTTGAAGATTTTCTGGGCAAACTTAAAAAACTTGTTCGTTCCCCTAATGTACCATTAGAGCAAGTGTGTAACCGAATTACAGAACTGAGCCATCACAGTGTTGACATGTCTCCAAAATACAATCACTCCTCAGCTTTAGAACAGCCACACCAAGAAGGGCCATTGCCTCTAACCACTGGTAACCAGCAATTCAAGCAATATAAGAAAATTACAATTCCTACAAAGAAAATCATTTTAAATTCACAACTTAAAGACAGATGTATCGAGTTACTAGATGGCCGCATAATGGCAGTGAAGAACGTATTGAAACCCATTTCATCTAATGATGTTTTTATTTATTGTACTGAACATAAGAAGAAGAAGAATTTGTATATGAATCCATGCGATTCTCTTCCTTATTTTGGAATTTGTGAAGTTTCCAGCGAAACTGAAGGATTGTTTGTCATCAATTTGAATGAAATAAAGCACAAATGTCTCCATCTCCCAATATCAGATAGGAGATATGCTGTATTTCCTATGCTGCATTAAGGGGTTGGGTATTATCTAATTGTTTTTGTATACACATACAAATAAAAGCTTGAGTCTGGATTTATTCAGCTCTTGCCTATGGGTTGGGCCAGCGTTGCACTACATGCAGGAACCAACCCGATAAATTGAAGTAGTAGAATCACAACACACCACACCACATTGATTTTTTGCAAATTGTCATGATTCCATGTCATTGCCTGCATATTATGTCATTATTCCATATATTTTCATGTATTTTCAATTATTTGCATTTTAGTTTTAAAGTTTTAACTTCGATGCTGTTTTACTCAAAACTATGTTTTTTAGTGTTGCATGCAAGATATTTCCATAACTAATTCACATAAATTCTTGAAATTTTTAAAGTATGATTGTTATACTATTACACTCGACATTGCCAGGTCCATATTTTAAAATGTAGGTATAAAGTGTCCATTGAATAATGAGTGTATGTGTACAAAAGATAAATTTTATACATATTTATAATATTTAATATAGTGTAGCACCATGTACTACATTGTTGAGTTTTTGGAAGAGGGGGCAATAGCAGTTGTCCCAAACACAAACTTTGAATCTTGTCTCTGGCCTCCATCAACTGCAGAGTGGAAATACAAGTTAACTAAGCTAGTAAAGATTAAGTCGCAACCTGAAGATTGCTTTGGTGAATATAACATAAGGGTTCTTGGTACATCAGGTAAATATGTAGTAGGCTACAGGAGCCATATTTAATCTTTTTGCATGTCAAGTTTCTTAGGGTTGAAATATTTGTTTGAGTTAGTTTATTGTAATAAATTGACTTATTCTATTAGAATATGATATACTTTTTATGTATTATCCCATCGATCATTGTTAAACCTTTTTTAGTGGTCTCATTTTTTTATTACATATAGGCAATTATGAAAATTGTATCATATATTATAATGCATCAGAACCATGGTTTATTCAAGTCCTTGGAAACCTGAAAAGGGGCTTTGGAAAACTTTCCTTGATTTGAAAGTGCTCAAAAAAAGTAACATTCCTTAATGCCATTTCCAATTTGATAGATTTTTAGAAGATTCTTGGTAATGTCTGCTTTATTAAATAAAGTTATTTTATTGTAGAGATACTGAAAAGAGCCAATGAGAAAGCTAAAAAGCTTGAACGAGGAAGGGCTACGAATGAAATCAACACAACAGATTGTGAGAAGACGACCAACGGTAGGCCAAAGAGGAAAAACACAAAGAGGAAATCCTATTCCAGTTCATCCGATAGTGAAAATGATCTAAGCAGTGAAGAGGAGTCGACACTGCCCATTCCCCCACCGCCACCTCCACCATTGTTTCAATTTTCACCGTCACTAAATGCTGCTGCAATAGTGACGGACCTAAATAAAGACGGGGCATCCCTAACTCCCCAGTCTTCAAGCCTGACTCTCCATACTTATAACACGCCAACTACCTCTCAGTAATTTTCACCGTCACTATTGCAGCAGCGTTCAGTGACAGGTCAAAATGAAAACGGGCCAGTAACATCGCTAACTCCCCAGTCTAAGAAGACTAAATTTCAAGCTGATGGAGCAGGATATATTTTGGATGTGAAGGTTTTGCCACTAATGTTGGTCGTCCAGTGGCATTGGAAGATGTAAATACAAGTGGCATGGGAGTGGAGGCACTTCTTCGATTGAATGTGGGTATGTATTGTTTATAAAACGTATGCTCTCTATAAAATTCTATGCTCTCCTTAAAAATATGCTTATTTATGATTTTTTTATTTTAGAAATCAGTTTTTATTTTTTCTACATTTTTTAAATTTTGGTTAGGGTCATTTGAGTGTAATACAAAGGCGAGTGTAATCTTTTATCATTTTCATAGATTATAAAATAACACTGAACATTGATATTCCTTGAAAACGTTGAAATTGTTTAATATGGTATTGAAAATTTACAAAAATAAAAAAAAGTGAATCCGATTTCATTTGTAGACTTAAAAATGATTTAATTTGCAGTTATGGAAGATGTATCTTTCGAAATTTTCCCAGACACCCAGATTTCATTCCCTGGTCCACATAGTTGGGGGCCTACACTGTATATTCAGCCTAGTAGCCCTCTAAATCTAATATGATGGCAGTCCGTTTCTAATACATGTACCCTATAGCACCCAATACTATTCTATATTTCAGAGTTCCACAAGCAAATTCTACGGAAGTTAAAATTGATTGAGGCCGAGCAGACCAGGCAACGGGATTCAGCAGTCAAGCGGCACCGTTTGCCATTTTCCCTGCCAATATCGACCAAAGATGGATTTATTGCTGTCTGGGAGTTTTTAAAGATGGAGGCTAATCAGGATATTATGGCAAATTAATGAAATAAATTAGTCTATTCTAAGATTTTAAACACTACACTATTGAAGATCATGGGTTGATTTTAAGTTTTTTTTTTAAGATGTGCTATACACAGATTGCTCGGGCCAGAAGTTGGCAAGCATGTATCAAAATTAATACTTTTTTTTGTTAAATATGCTTAAATTGTGTCATTTTCATTTTTGCTTGAGCTGTATTAATAGTAAAACTGCTGTTTAAAGTTGTTTTATAATTGTACCTAGAAGTACGGATAGTATATGGCGAACAAAACAAAAATATTCTTTAATAAGCCAAGAGCTTGAAATTTTAACAGATTTGAAATGTGGCTAAGTTGAAAATGAGATACAGTGTGATATAGGCATATAAGTGAATAAAAATGCCAATAAAAATCTATCAGTCAAGCTTTTTAGTAAATTTTTCACAAGTTTTTAAGTTTAAACTTCATTTCTCAAAATTGTGCATGTCACTTGTACTCCTTAGCTTCTTTTTAAAAAAATCTAGTGTCAACCTTTTCTGTTGCAGATTCGTCATTTAAAATTGGTAGGAGGAGCTGAACTCGAGATAGCTATTCGGGGAATACTCAGTCGCTGCATGACTAATGGAATGGCCTCAAACTTCAGCTATTTGGCCTTGGAAATAAAGAGAACTTCAAGTCTTTAAACTTAAAGAAAGTAGTCTTCAGTAAGTACATTTTAAAATATATCTGGTTTGTTATATTTAGACCTGTTCAGGATCTCATCACCTGAGCAATGCTCATGGGAAGTTTGTAAGGAGGAAGAGAAAAATCCCAATTTCATTTAGGTGGCTTTAATATGTCGGTGCATTTTTATGCTGTACATTTTCAATCTAGTTTACTATAAAGTTACAAAATTATTATTACCATTTTGGATATCTTTATTTTTAAATTCTTCATTCCATATTGAATATTGTTGTTTATTTGAAACAAAGTTTTAAGCTACAGGCCTCATCAGGATACTATCTATTTAATCTAATCTGGATTGATGATTTGTGATAATTTGACTTGTTCCTGAATTATATCTTGACTAGTAACTATTTACTTCTGTCAGACCTTTTGCCATTTATTTCGCAAATTGAATATATGATCTACTTATTACTTAAGACATATGCAATTAATTTCCAAGATGACTATTGATTCTACATGAATGAAAAGAACCTCATGCTTAGGAAATATGAAAAATAAATAAAATTGGGTGAAAGTACAAGTTTTCCAAAAATTTATAATTTAGTGTTATGCAACATTAATAATTCACTATTTTTTACAGATGCTGTTCAGCTACTTTATCCAGAAGTTTCTGAAGCAGAATTTTCGAAAATTGCTGGGGATTGGTTCAGATACGCTCCCCGCAAAAAAGGTGGGAACAAACAACTTGAGGGAAAAGACACTGTAAGGTATGTTGTGTGACTAAAGCTTAGAAAATAATGTCTCAATTATTTATTAAACACTTCCTCCAACCCTTAATTATAATTCGTAGCATTTTTTAGTAATAAGACTTTTTTTTCAATAGTTGTATACAAACTTTCCTTTTAATAGAGCTGCCTATTTTGTTAGCATTATGTTAGCTGATGTTATTATGGCTAGTGTCCTAGGTAGGCTAGGTAGTGGCTAGCTTAAATTTTATAGATGTGGAGGAAGCAGCAACAGTGGCCGATTTAAGGGTGGGTGGGAGGCAAGACCTATAGGTGGTGTAGCTTCAGGCAGGTCCATTTCATTCCGATGGGCTTGTTTTGTTGGTCTAAACAGAAATCTGGTCTTTTTATGAATATTTTTCTTCTCATAAAGTACCGTTTAGAAGGATGTAAAAGCTTTTTAGAAAGTGTAGGTTTTGTGGGCATAAGAAAAAATTAGCTCACTTTATGAACTTCCACAACTTTTGGGTACAGAACTAATTATCCTCCCTCATTACAATATTGGAGCTCAAATTTCATGTGTTTTGGATAAGATTAAAGGTTTGTGACTTGTTTTAATGTAAAATAGAATGGTGAGGTTTTCATTTGAAAGATGCTGTAATTCATTTGCTGATAACAAGAATTGTGTCCAATCACAGCATGTTCAAAAAATAGAGCATATCTTTTAAAACTCTTGTTTATGAAATGTGGTATCTTTTAGAGAAGGCTACGTCATTGACAGGCCCAGGTCCAACTGTGCATTTACTGCCTGTTAAATCCATCACTGAGCAGCAACGTATTGCAATAATCTAAAAGTCAGACCTAAATTGATTAGTTAATTTTTAATGGAATTGGAATATGATTTAAAAACTTCAGGAAAGTTTTGCGGGATATTGGACTGGCCTAGTATTTTCACAAATTAACCTGTTAATGTAATAATTACAGCCATGTAAAAATAATATATGATGTTAATAATACAGTAGGTCATTAAAATACATTTTGATTTAAATCTTTAAATTAAAACTATCTTAAAGATGCTTATGAAATAGTCTATATGAGTGTAAGTGTAAATATTAATAAAGCACATCTCTCATAAAAATAGACTATCTTTTGGTGTAGCAAAAAATATTTCTAATACATACCAACTTAAGATGTCTCCTATATCTGAATTGAATTTGTACGCCCCTGCTCTATAATTTATAATAATATACTGTAGGTGTTAAGGGTATTAAGTATAATAATTTACTCAACTTTATCCTATTTCCTATATGAAATTTATCCTATAATCAAATTTTTTTTTTCAGGAATAATATTGCTGATGAAAATGACTGAAGATGACACATTTAATTAATACTGCAATGTACCATCTTATTAATGATTATTAAACTTGTGATATTTATGTAAAAGAACTGTTTGTGTCTCCTTTTTATTTTATAGATTACATCCTAAGTCTTAAGCAAAATTGTCTCCTTTTTGTGAGTTATTTCTAACTGAATAATGTAAATTTTTTTGTTATCATTTTCAAAGTAGCCTCAACACTTAGTAGTGGTGTAGTTAACTAATTAATAAGGTAAATACGAAGTGCTTATCAGTAGTCTAAGAACTTCCCTACAATGTGGAAGGCCCACATTGAAACAACATTGACTAAATTGATCATTCTCACATGGAAACAATGTTGAAGTTCCTCGTTGAAACAACATTGTGCGTGTTGGTGATCAACATTGAAACAACATTGAAACAACATTGCTGTGTTGCTTGGGTAGTTCATACAATCTGACTAAAGTCTGTCGATGGAATGTCAATAGAACAAATATTTCAAGCATGATATCCTACAGCTCAGAGCTCATCATATGAAAATAAACAATATAAATAGCGATGAAGAGAGAGACAAAAAAGTGAAAAAAGTAATAAAACATGCCAAAAAAGTAAATATGCAGACACACAAATCTTACTTACAGCGTAAAAGTAATAGATTGTATAACAAGATCAAATTATCTGCACTTCAAGAGATCAGACAAAAGTGAAAATTACAATTAAAATGCAGATAACCATTTTTCATCCTCAAGCGAACATGGTTCAGTTAGTAGAACAAATATTCATTAAAATATGGAATGTGGTCCATCTATAAGATTGTATAATAACATTTTTAACTCTGTTTTAATTTTTTTCCAAATTATTAACACAGCTCTTTATCTCAACTTTTTAAAGACTGTTTTAACTAAAAGTACATAACAAAATACTATCAGGTAATTCATGAAATTTTAAGTTGTTGGATTTGTTACCAGTAAAACTTAGATCAAATTTTACATTCTTATACAGAAGTGCATGTATTTGCTATGTTATTCAATGTTCCCAAGGATATCTTGATCAATATCTTCCACTGTGAGTGGAGATTTATGTTCTCATATCTGAAAACCAGTCCGTCAATAATTGGTGTCTCAAACCATTCTAAAGGTAAACTTATGCAATAAACTTTATTTTGACAAATTTCTTCTTTAACTAAATATCTAAAGGTGTGCATGATTTGCCTAAACAATATCTGTGGAGACTTTGCTGCTCATAAAGATATTTATGTACCTATACACATTCTAAGGGGAGAAGTGATTTTTAAAGTAACACCTCAGATTCTATGCTCCTCTTCCACTTGGTTATCCTCAGCCTAATGCTTTTCCGATTCTGTGAGGCGGATTATAAACCTCTCATATTATATATTATAAATCAAATTAAGACCCTTTTTCAATCCATTTCATGCTTTATCATAGTTGAGCATTCAAAGAATTATGGTCAATTGCCATTCAATCATATCCAATACTATTAGAAGAGAATGCAGAATATAATAATAATAATAATAAATCGTCTTTATTTGGGCGAGATTGAGACTTAAAAGTCTCTTCTTCCATCCAATCCATGGTCGTTAATCATAAAATAAGAAGTAGAAACATTTAGAAGAAATTAGAAGATGTTAAAAACCTAAGAGATTATTAGGAAAAAAAATCAACTGCAGAAAAACACCCACGAGGAAGGGGGGTGTGAAAAACCTGCGCAAACCTACCGATAGTAATAGCTAAAAGATGAGAGAAAAACATTCAAAAATAAATGAATACACCACCAATAAGTACTTACATGCGATGCATAAATAAGAATCAGATAACATTTCACAGAGATAGCAATATACAAAGTAACGTAAAAAAACAAAATAGAAAAACAAGGAAAACGTACATTATCAGGAAAAATAAAAGAATATTATAAAAAACAGTATTAAAATAATGCATACAGTATGTACTAGTCAAGATTTTATATAACATTGACATTTAGGTAACTCTAAGTGAGAAAAAAGAGAGAAAAAAGAAAAAAAATTATAAATAAATTTAAAAAAATAAACAGCTGAGAATTATTAGGTATAAAGACAGAATAATTACGTACAAAGACATAGAAAGCATCTTATGCGTTGAGAGGAAGAGCAGGAGCAACGTCAGTGTGTATGGAATAGAGGAGATTTCTTTTCATTGCTGATTGCATTGCTGCATTTCATGTCAGAAAATCTGTATACTCATGATTTACAAGCTCTATCGAAGCATACAATTTTGTCATAGTTAGAGAATACAGATATACCATTATATTATTTTCAACTAATTTTCATAGGGACTTAACTTTGCTAAATTCAAGTCATCATAAAATATATAAGACGAGAATTTAAAGAGCAATATGTGCACCATCATTATATAAGTCTACGCATTGAAATTAATCAAACTTGGATGACTTCCATGATGTAAAAGTAACTGAATTCCCCAGATTTATTCAGAAGAAGCAATTAAAAGATTTTGCCCTGAAATTTAAATTTTCAGAGAATTAAATCGAGAAATAATAAAAGGAATAATATCATCACTAAATATTCAGGGAGTTTTACGAAGAATTCATATGGACATTTTCAAATGATACTTTTAGCTAAGTATTACAAAACTGAGAAAGAAGCACAGTAATGTTGATTCTTTCCTTTCTTTTTAGCAATATTTAAATTGATAATTGATGTAACTTATCTGAAAATATTATATAAGAATAATTATGATTTATTAGAAATAGATGCTTTTCACCGTAAAAACATACAATAATAAAAAGCTCATTATTTTAAAGTTATTAAGATACCTAATTAGGTAATGATAGCATATAGCATCCTGTACCTTAGTAGGATTAACAGAAAGCATACTTCGAACCATGCTAAACTCCTCTTATTCTTGCCCAGTAATAATTAACATTTATATGTGTATATAAAATATATCTCTGCCATGAGCGTATGTAAAATACATTAAATTTGAAGTGATGCAGCAATGTTTTTAATACTATTCCACATTTTTTTTACCCGAAATGCAAAAATTTCAGCAGTGTCCCATTTCAGTCTATTCAATTAGCAAAATAAACCTTTAAACTTAGACTTAACTGAATATTTTTATATATTAACATCAAGGGTAACTTTTGCAAAATATCTGAAAGATTTCACAATTTTGTAATATCAATAAATACCATAGATATTTCAAATACTGCTAGAAGACCCTTTTAAACCAAAAGGCTCTTTTTATTCTCATTTTTAGGCAAAATGAAGCATGTTTTAGCTTCTCTATTTAATTCAGCTATGATTATGTCTTACTTTAACCTTTCGAATGATCCACATTTGAACTATCACAAATAATATACGTAAGGATTAGGATGCTTTCTATCAGAGAATAAAAACAAGGTTCAATCAATGGGATTTTATTTTTAAAATAATTCACTTTTACATAACCTAAAATTACTCCTTAATGATTAGTACAAATACACAAAGAGTACAATGTTAAAGAATAGAGGTTCACTTGAAAAGAAATCTTCTAACTGGTTCAAGACCATCATAAACTGCAACCAGAAACCAAGGCTTCCTCTGCTCAAATGCATTCAAAGCTCCTTATAAACCTCTAAAATATTGAAACAATTAGAATTTAAGTAATTTTGAAAATATAAATGCAAACTTCGGCGAAAAATACACACACTATGATGCCTCTGATATATTTTTGATTTTTGTGCTATATTTAGAAATGCTTCTTAATTAAAGTGCTTTGTTTACTGAGATGAGACCTAAGTCAAAGTTAAACCGAAATAAAAACTTTTAATTCCAGCATTGGAACAAAATTCTTTTCAATTTTTACGCAGACTTATAAGCTACGATTCCGAATACCAATGAAATATTAAAAAGTTTATACTTCACTAGAGGATATATTTGAATAAGAACGTTATAAACATTATGGAAAATAGTAGATTTTCTTTTCACTTTTTTTAATTCTACATAATTTCGTAGGAAATTTAAGTATCGACATCTCAAAAACGGACCATGGTATATATATATATGTACGAGTAAAATATAGCTTGCATACTGCAAGCAGATCGACAACACTAATTTCATATCGGCATTATATCGGGACGGTCCTCAAAAGAAAAAAAAAAGGATTTAATTTTTTTCTTAAAATTCGCTGAAACGTCATCGTCCGTCATCGAACCCGGGTCTTACTGAAAACCTACTATGAAAAACAATAGAAGATCAACATCTCTAACTATGTGTGAAAATTCAAGCAGAAATATTGGCTACAACTGCCTCAAAAGACGCTCTAATGTTCACGATTGTAAATGGCTCTCGGGACTCGAACCAAGGACGATCTTGGAAATTTAAAAAATGTTTCTGAAAGTTATTATTGATCTCAATCTATATGCCGAATTTCAAGTTTCTATATTATTGGGAAAGGTTTCAAAATAATTCCTAAAATTCGGATCAACTTCTGATTGCAGAGACACCTGGTGTCGAACCCAGGACACATTGATAGCTATGAATGCATAGTTTGATTTGTTTAGCCTGGTTCTTCCATCATGCTAAATTTTAAGTCGATAGCATGCAGGGAAGTACCTTAAACTTGTTTCCGTTATCTCCATAAGAAATGCATTGAGGAATCTAAATGGCCCTCTGGGATCGAACCAAGGAACATCAGGGAAAACATAAAAATCGATTATGAAATATATTTATGATATCTAACCCCATACCGAATTTCAAGTTTCCATGCCATCGGGAAAGGGTCCAAAAAAAAACTTAAAAATCGCCACAATACATTTTAAACGGCAGATTTTTGCATCGGCCTAGCATCGAACCCAGGTTATTTTCCGTAAAACTCATTTATGTTTTCGATAGATCATGACCATATATAAAGGCTCCTAGAGTTTCGATTCTCTACCTATCCGGGAAGTATTTTTTTTTTATTCCCGAAAATCAAAGCAATGCATTTAAACGGGAAAAATCGGGACTTTGGAGCCCCCTGGTATCGAACCCATGACACTGAGGATCAAAATCGCAATTTTTCTGGAGGTTATACGTTATGGCCAATATGTCGTAAAAATTTCAGCTCAATCACTCTTGTGGTTTAGGCTGTGAGTTTGTATCCTCTCTCTATATATATATCTATTATATATAGATGCTTCTCCGGATTCATTCATATATCATACGAGTAAAATGTAGCTTGCACACTGCAAGCAGATCGACAACACTAATTTCATATCGGCATCATATCGGGACGGACATCAAAAGAAAAAAAAAATTCAAAATATTCGTAGAATTCGCTGCAATTTAATCACCTGGCAGCGAACCCCGGTCTTCCTGGTGTACTTACTATGCAGCAAAATAGAAAATTACCATATCAAACTATGTGTGAAAATTCAAGCAAAACTATTAGGTGCAACTACCTCAAACGACGTCCTACTATTCACATACACTCCTTATTTGAGAAATTATAATGTGCTCTGGCATCGAACCCAGGAACAGCATGGTCTTATCTATTTTTTTTCTTAAACAAAGTGTTAATATACATCTTCCATCTAAGCAAGAGCTCCCTTACATATCGATAAATGCATAAAAAAATTATGAAAAGATACCCCATAGTATTATATATGGGTGATATTTTTACCGCCCGGCATCGAACCCGGGTCTTTCAGGCAATACTTTCTATGCAGCACAAAAGAAAAACACCATCTCTATCCGCGTATGCAAATTCAAGCAGAAATATTGGTTACAACTGCCTCAAATGACGTCCTACCTTTCCTATATATTCCTTATGAGATAAACGTTATTGTGCTCTGGCTTCGAACCCAGGAACAGTACGGTCTTATGAAAATTTTTTTCTAAAACTTATTCGTACCATACATCTTCCAGCCAAGCACGAACATCCTATCATTTCGATAAGTGCATCTAAAAAAATAATGAAAAACGGCTCCCATGTATTTTAAAGGGCAGATCTTTGCATCGTCCTAGCATCGAACCCAGGATAACTTTTGTAAAAGTCATTGATGTTTTCGAAAGTCCAAGACCATAAATATAGGCACCTTGAGTTTTACTTCTCTACCTATCCGGAAAGTATTTTTTTTTTATTCCCGAAAATCACGGCAATGCATTCAAACGGGAAAAATCGGGACTTTGGGGCCCTCTGGAATCGAACCTATGACACTGAGGATCAAAGTCTCTTTTTTCCTGGGGGTTTCACGTTATGGCCAATATGTCATAAAAATTTCAGATCAATGACGCTTGTAGTTTAGGCTGTGAATTTGTATCCTATCTATCTATATAGGTATACGAGTAAAATGTTGCTTGCATACTGCAAGCAGATCGACAACACAATTTTCATGTCGGCATCATATCGGGACGGCCATCAAAAGAAAAAATTGGATTGAAATTTTTCTTAAAATTCGCTGAAATTCCATCGTCTGGCATCGAACCCGGGTCTTTACTGTGAACTTACTATGCAGCACAATAGAACATAACCATCTCTAACTAAGTGTGAAAATTTAAGCAGAAATATGGGCTACAATTGCCTCAAAAGACGTTCTAATTTTCACGAATGTAAATGCCTCTCTGGATTCAAACCAAGGACGATCTAGGAAATCTAAATTATGTTTCTGAAAGTTATATATGATCTATATCTATATGCCACATTTCAACTTTCTATATTATTGGGAAAGGTTTCAAAATAATTCCTAAAAATCGGATCAACTTCTGATTTCAGAGACACCTGGTGTCGAACCCAGGACTTATTGTGAGCTGTAAATGCACAGTTTGATTTGTAAAGACTTGGTATTGTATCATGCAAAGTTTGAAGTCAATAGCATGCCGGGAAGTACCTAAATTTTGTTTCCGTTATCTCCGTAAGAAATACATAGAGAAATGCAAATGGCCCTCCGGGATCGAACCAAGGACCATCAGCGAACATGTAAAATTTGATTATGAAATATATTTATGATATCTAACCTCATGTCGAATTTCAAGTTTCCATCCCATCGGCAAAAGGTCCAAATAAAATCTTCAAAATCGCCGCAATGCATTTTAAACGGCCGATATTTGCCCCAACCTAGCATCGAACCATGGACAATATTCGAAGATGTCTTTTTGATTTTCGTTAGATATCAACGGCATCTAGCGATCCCCCGAATTTCAACTCTCTACCTTTCCGGGAAGTGCATCAAAAAAATTTTCGAAAATCCCCGCCATGTATCCTTATGGGAAAAATCGCGACTTTGGGGCCTTCTGGAATCGAACCCATGACACCGAGGTTCAAAATCGGCTTTTTCCTGGAGGTTGCACGTTATGGCCAATATGTCGTAAAAATTTCAAGGCATTGGCACTTGTGGAACATGGTTAGAATTTTGATCCCCTATATATATATATATATATAGGTATATCCGGAGAAACGTCTATATATATATGATATATGAATGAATCCGGAGAAGCATCTATATATATATCATATCTATTATATATAGATGCTTCTCCGGATTCATTCATATATATACCTATATAGATAGATAGGATACAAATTCACAGCCTAAACTACAAGCGTCATTGATCTGAAATTTTTACGACATATTGGCCATAACGTATAACCTCCAGAAAAATTGCGATTTTGAACCTCAGTGTCATGGGTTCGATTCCAGAGGGCCCCAAAATCGCGATTTTCCCCATAAGATTACATGGCGGGGATTTTCGAAAATTTTTTTGAGGCACTTCCCGGAAAAGCAGAGAGTTGAAACTCGAGGGACCGTTAAATGCCGTGCATAGCCAACGAAAATCGGAAAGATATCTTCGAATATTGTCCTTGGTTCGATGCTAGGCCGGGGCAAAAGTCGGCCGTTTAAAATGCATTGCGGCGATTTTTAAGATTTTTTTTGGATCCTTTCCCGATAACATGGATTATTGAAACTCGGCACGTCGATAGATATCATGAATTTATTTCATAATCGAATTTTACATATTAGCTTATGGTCCTTGGTTCGATCCCAGAGGACCATTTGCACTTCCCAATGCTTTTCTTACGGAGATAACGGAAACAAATTTTAGGTACTTCCCGGCACGATATCAACTTCAAACTTTGCATGTACAAAGATCAAGTCCATACAAATCAAACAGTACATTCACAGCTATCAAAGAGTCCTGGGTTCGACACAAGGTGTCTCTGCAATCAGAAGTTTATCCGATTTTTAGGAATTATTTTGAAACCTTTGCCAATAATATAGAAACTTCAAATTCGGCATATAGATAGAGATCATAAATAACTTTCAGAAACATTTTTTATATTTCCAAGATCGTCCTTGGTTCGAATCCAGAGAGCCATTTAAATTCGTAAAAATTAGAACGTCTTTTGAGGCAGTTGTAGCCCATGTTTCTGCTTGAATTTTCACACATCGCTAGAGATGGTGATGTTCTATTGTGCTGCATAGTAAGTTCACAGTAAAGACCCGGGTTCGATGCCGGACGATGGAATTTAGGCAAATTTTAAGAAAAATTTCAATCTTTTCTTTTTTTCTTTTGATGGCCGTCCGGATATGATGCCGACATGAAAATAGTGTTGTCGATCTGCTTGCAGTATGCAAGCAACATTTTACTCGTATTCATATATATATATATATATATAGAGAGGATACAAAGTCACAGGCTAAACCACTAGCGTCAATGGCTTGAAATTTTTACGACATATTGGCCATAACGTATAACCTCCAGAAAAATTGCGATTTTGAACCTCAGTGTCATGGGTTCGATTCCAGAGGGCCCCAAAGTCCCGATTTTTCCCGTTTAAATGCATTGCTTTGATTTTCAGGAATTAAAAAAAAATACTTTCCGGATAAGTAGCGAATCAAAACTCATGGAGCCTATATATATGGTCATGATCTATCGAAAACATAAATATGTTTTACGGAAAATATCCTGGGTTCGATGCTAGGTCGGGCAAAAATCGGCCGTTTAAATTGCATTGTGGCGATTTTTAAGATTTTTTTTGGTCCCTTTCCCGATGGCATGGAAACTTGAAATTTGGCATGGAGTTGGAGATCAATAAAAAATTTCAGGATCAAATTTTACATATTCGCTGATGGTCCTTGGTTCGATCCCAGAGGGCCATTTAAATTCCTCAATGCATTTCTTACGGAGATAACGGAAACAAATTTTAGGTACTTCCCGGCATGCTATCAATTTCAAACTTTGCATGATAGAAGAACAAACTTTAAAAAATCAAAATATGAAATTAAAGCTATCAAAGTGTCCTGGGTTCGACACCTGGTGTCTCTGCAATCAGAAGTTGATCCGATTTTCAGGAATTATTTTGAAACCTTTCCCAATAATATAGAAACTTGAAATTTGGCATATAGATTGAGATGATTAAGAACTTTTTGAAACGTTTTTTAAATTTCCAAAATCGTCCTTGGTTCGAATCCCGACAGCCATTTACATTCGAGAACATTAGAGCGTTTTTTGAGGCAGTTGTAGCCATTATTTCTGCTTGAATTTTCACACATAGTTAGAGATGGTGATGTTCTATTGTGCTGCAAAGTAAGTTCACAGTAAAGACCCGGCTTCGATGCCAGACGATGGAATTTCAGCGAATTTTAAGAAAAATTTCAATCCTTTTTTTTTTCTTTTGAGGACCGTCCCGATATGATGCCGATATGAAATTAGTGTTGTCGATCTGCTTGCAGTATGCAAGCTACATTTTACTCGTATATATATATATACGAGTAAAATGTAGCTTGCATACTGCAAGCAGATCGGCAATACTAATTTCATATCGGCATCATATCGGGACGGTTCTCAATTGAACAAAAAAAAATATTCAAAATATACTTAAAAATCGCTGTTATTTTATCGTCTGGCATCGAACCCAGGTATTACTGGTAAACTTACTATGCAGAACAATAGAAGATCAACATCTCTAACTATGTGTGAAAATTCAAGCAGAAATATTTGTTACAACTGCCTCAAAAGACGTTCTTATTTTCACGAATGTAAATGCCTCTCTGGATTCGAACCAAGGACGATCCTGGAAATCTAAAACATGATTTTGAAATTTATCCATGATATCTAACTACATGCCGAATTTCAAGTTTCTATATTGTTGGGAAAGGGTTCAAAATTATTATTGAAAATCGGATCAGTTACTGATTTTAGAGACGCCTGGTTTCGAACCCAGGACACACTGGTAGCTGTGACTGCACAGTTAGATTTTTATGAACTTGATCATATTTTATGCAAAGTTTGAAGTCAATATCATGCCGAGAAGTACCTAAAATCTGTTTCCGTTATCTCCATAAGAAATGCATTGTGGAGTAGAAATGGCCCTCAGGGATCGAACCAAGGACCATCAGCGAATATGTAAAATTCGATTATGAAATATATTTATGATTTCTAACCCCTTGCCAAATTTCAAGTTCCCATGAATTCGGAAAGGGGTCCAAAAAAAATCTTAAAAATCTCCACAATGCATTTTAAACGGCCGATTTTCGCCCCGACCTAACATCGAACCCAGGATAATTTTCGTAAAACTCATTTATGTTTTCGATAGATCATGTTCATATATATAGGCTCCTTGAGTTTTAATTCTCTACCTGTCCGGAAAGTATTTTTTTTTAATTCCCGAAAATCAAAGCAATGCATTCAAACGGGAAAAATCGGGACTTTGGGGCCCTCTGGAATCGAACCCATGACCCTGAGGTTCAAAATCGCAATTTTTCTGGAGGTTATACGTTATGGCCAATATGTCGTAAAAATTTCAAGCCATTGGCGCTAGTGGTTTAGCCTGTGACTTTGTATCCTCTCTATCTATTATATATAGATGCTTCTCCGGATTCATTCATATATACGAGTAAAATGTAGCTTGCATACTGCAAGCAGATCAACAACACCAATTTCATTTCAACACCAATTTCATTTCAACACCACCTTCATATCGGCATCATATCGGGACAGTTCTCAAAATGATCTCTTAATGTGCTCTGGCATCGAACCCAGGAATATAACTGGCTCATGAAATTTTTTTTCTTAAACAAATTCTTAATATATATCTTCTAGGTGAGCGAAAAGTTCCTTACATACCGATAAGTGCATCAAAAAAATTAATGAAAAACTATCCCCATGCATTTTAAACGGCCGATTTTTGCCTCGACCTAGCATCGAACCCAGGATATTTTCCGTAAAACTCATTTATGTTTTTGATAGATCATGACCATATATAAAGGCTCCTAGAGTTTCGATTCTCTACCTATCCGGGAAGTATTTTTTTTTTATTCCCGAAAATCAAAGCAATGTATTTAAACGGGAAAAATCGGGACTTTGGGGCCCTCTGGAATCGAACCCATGACACTGAGGTTCAAATTCGCAATTTTTCTGGCGGTCACACGTAATGGCCAATACGTCGTAAAAATTTCATGTTAATGACGCTTGTAGTTTAGCCTGTGAATTTGTATCCTCTCTATCTATCTATATACATGAATGAATCCGGAGAAGCATCTATATATAACGAGTAAAATGTAGCTTGCATACTGCAAGCAGATCGGCAATACTAATTTCATATCGGCATCATATCGGGAATGTCCTCAAAAGAAAAAAAAAAGGATTGAAATTTTTCTTAAAATTCGCTGAAATTTCATCGTCTGGCATCGAACCCGGATCTTACTGGTGAACTTACTATGTAACACAATAGAAGATCACCATCTCTAACTATGTGTGAAAATTCAAGCAGAAATATTGGCTATAACTGCCTCAAAAGACGCTCTAATGTTCACGAATGTAAATGGCTCTCGGGACTCGAACCAAGGACGAACTTGGAAATTTAAAAAATGTTTCTGAAATTTATTAATGATCTCAATCTATATGCCAAATTTCAAGTTTCTATATTATTGGGAAAGGTTTCAAAATAATTCCTAAAAATCGGATCAACTTCTGATTGCAGAGACACCTGGTGTCGAACCCAGGACACATTGATAGCTATGAATGCATAATTTGATTTGTTAAGACTGGTTCTTCTAACACGCTAAGTTTTAAGTCGATAGAATGCCGGGAAGTACCTAAAATTTGTTTTCGTTATCTCCGTAAGAAATGCATTGAGGAATATAAATGTCCGTCTGGGATCGAACCAAGGACCATCAGCGAATATGTAAAATTATATTATGATATAATTTTATGGTATCTAACCTCATACCGAATTTCAAGTTTCCATGCCATTGGAAAGGGGTCCAAAAAAAATCTTAAAAATCGCCACAATGCATTTTAAACGGCAGATTTTTGCATCGACCTAGCATCGAATCCAGGATATTTTCCGTAAAACTCATTTATGTTTTCGATAGATTATGACCATATATATAGGCTCCTTGAGTTTTAATTCTCTACCTATCTGGGAAGTATTTTTTTTTTAATTCCCGAAAATCAAAGCAATGCATTTAAACGGGAAAAATCGGGACTTTGGGGCTCTCTGGAATCGAACCCATGACACTGAGGTTCAAAATCACAATTTTTCTGGAGGTTATACGTTATGGCCAATATGTCGTAAAAATTTCAAGCCATTGACGCTAGTGGTTTAGCCTGTGACTTTGTATCCTCTCTATATATATCTATTATATATAGACGCTTCTCCGGATATACTTATATATATACGAGTAAAATGTTGCTTGCATACTGCAAGCAGATCGACAATACTATTTTCATGTCGGCATCATATCGGGACGGACATGAAAAGAAAAAAATGGATTGAAATTTTTCTTAAAATTCGCAGAAATTCCATCGTCTGGCGTCGAACCCGGGTTTTTACTGTTGAACTTACTATGCAGCACAATAGAAGATCACCATCTCTAACTATGTGTGAAAATTCAAGCAGAAATATGGGCTACAACTGCCTCAAAAGACGTTCTCATTTTCACGAATTTAAATGGCTCTCTGGATTCGAACCAAGGACGATCTTAAAAATCTAAAAAATGTTTCTGAAAGTTTTTTATGATCTCTATCTACATGCCGAATTTCATGTTTCTATATTGTTGGGAAAGGGTTCAAAATAATTATTGAAAATCGGATCAGTTACTGATTGTAGAGACGGCTGGTGTCGAACTCAGGACACATTGACAGCTGGGAATGGACAGTTTGTTTTGTATACACTTAATCTTTCTTAGTGCAAAGTTTGAAGTCTTTATCGTGCTGGGAAGTACCTATAATTTGTTTCCGTTATCTCCGTAAGAAATGCATTGAGAAATGTAAATGGCGCCCTGGGATCGAACCAAGGACCATCAGCGAATATGTAAAATTTGATTATGAAATATATTTAAAATCTCCAACTCCATGCCGAATTTCAAGTTTCCATGCCATCGGGAAAGGGTCCAAAAAAAATCTTAAAAATCGCCACAATACATTTTAAACGGCCGATTTTTGCCTCGACCTAGCATCGAACCCAGGATATTTTCCGTAAAACTAATTGATGTTTTCGATAGGTCATGACCATATATAAATGCTCCTAGGGTTTCGATTCTCTACCTATCCGGGAAGTATTTTTTAAAAATTCCCGAAAATCTAAGCAATGCATTTAAACGGGAAAAATCGGGACTTTGGGGCCCTCTGGAATCGAACGTATGACACTGAGGTTCAAAATCGCAATTTTTCTGGAGGTTATACGTTATGGCCAATATGTCGTAAAAATTTCAAGCCATTGACGCTAGTGGTTTAGCCTGTGACTTTGTATCCTCTCTCTATATATATATATATCTATTATATATAGATGCTTCTCCGGATTCATTCATGGATATACCTATATAGATAGATAGATAGATAGATAGATAGATAGATAGATAGGATACTAATTCACAGCCTAAACCACAAGCGTCCTTGACTTGAAATTTTTACGACGTATTGGCCATAACGTGTAACCGCCAGAAAAATTGCGATTGTGATCCTCATGGTTATGGGTTCGATTCCAGAGGGCCCCAAAGTCGCTATTTTTTCCATAAGAATACATGGCGGGGATTTTCGAAAATTTTTTTGAGACACTTCCCGGAGAGAGAAAAAGTTGAAACTCCAGGGATCGCTAGAAGCCGGGCGTATCCAACGAAAATCAGAAAGACATTTTAGAATTTAGTCCATGGTTCGATGCTAGGTCGGGGCAAAAATCGGCCGTTTAAAATGCATTGCGGCGATTTTGAAGATTTTTTTTGGATCTTTTCCCGATAACATACATACTTGAAACTCAGCGCGACGATAGATATCATGAATATATTTCATTATCAAATTTTACATATTAGCTTATGGTCCTTGGTTCGATCCCAGAGGGCCATTTGCACTTCTCAATGCATTTCTTACGGAGATAACGGAAACAAAATTTAGGTACTTCCCTGCATGCTATTGACTTCAAACTTTGCATGATAGAAGAGCAAGTCTTTACACATCTAACTTTGCATTCACAGCTTCCATTATTTCCTGGATTCGACACCAGGTGTCTCTGCAATCAGAAGTTGATCCGATTTTTAGGAATTATTTTGAAACCTTTCCCAATAATATAGAAACTTCAAATTTGGCATATAGATAGAGATCATAAATAACTTTCAGAAACATTTTTTTAGATTTCCAAGATCGTCCTTGGTTCGAATCCAGAGAGCCATATAAATTCATGAAAATTAGAACGTCTTTTGAGGAAGTTGTAGCCCATATTTCTGCTTGAATTTTCACAAATAGTTAGAGGTGGTGATGTTCTATTATGCTGCATAGTAAGTACACAGTAAAGTCCCGGGTTCGATGCCAGACGATGGAATTTCAGCGAATTTTAAGAAAAATTTCAATCCATTGTTTTCTTTTGATGGCCGTCCCGATATGATGCCGACATGAAAATAGTGTTGTCGATCTGCTTGCAGTATGCAAGCAACATTTTACTCGTATCTATTATATATAGATGCTTCTCCGGATTCATTCATATATATACCTATATAGATAGATAGGATACAAATTCACAGCCTAAACCACAAGCGTGATTGACTTGAAATTTTTACGACATATTGGCCATAACGTGTAACCTCCAGGAAAAAGCCGACTTTGATCCTCGGTGTCATGGGTTCGATTCCAGAAGGCCCCAAAGTCGCGATTTTCCCCATAAGATTACATGGCGGGGATTTTCGAAAATTTTTTTTAGGCACTTCCCGGTAAAGGAGAGAGTTGAAACTCAAGGGATCGCTAGATGCCCCCCATATCAAAAGAAAACCATAAAGATATCTACGAATATTATCCTAGGTTCGATGCTAGGACGGGGCAAAAGTCGGCCGTTTAAAATGCATTGCGGCGATTTTTAAGTTTTTTTTTGAACCCTTTTCCGATGGCATAGAAACTTGAAATTCGGCATGGCGTTAGATATCATAATTATATTTCATAATCAAATTTTACATATTCCCTTATTGTCCTTGGTTCGATCCCAGAGGGCCATTTACATTCCTCAATGCATTTCTTATGGAGATTACGGAAACACATTTTAGGTGCTTCCCGATATTATATCTACTTGAAACTTTGCATAAGATAAGATCAAGTCATTACTAATCAAACTGTGAATTCACAGCTACCAATGTTTCCTGGTTTTACCACCAGGCGTCTCTACAATCAGTAAATGATCCAATTTTTAAGAATTTTTTGGAACCATTTCCCAATTATATAGAAACTTGAAATTCGGCATATAGATAAAGATCATAAATAACTTTCAGAAACATTTTTTAGATTTCCATGATCGTCCTTGGTTCGAATCCAGAGAGCCATTTAAATTCGTGAAAATTAGAACGTCTTTTGAGGCAGTTGTAGCCCATATTTCTGCTTGAATTTTCAAACATCGTTAGAGATGGTGATGTTCTATTGTGCTGCATAGTAAGTTCACAGTAAAGACCCGGGTTCGATGCCAGACGATGGAATTTAGGCAAATTTTAAGAAAAATTTCAATCTTTTTTTTTCTTTTGATGGCCGTCCGGATATGATGCCGACATGAAAATAGTGTTGCCGATCTGCTTGCAGTATGCAAGCAACATTTTACTCGTATGATATATGAATGAATCCGGAGAAGCATCTATATATAATAGATACCTATATAGATAGATAGGATACAAATTCACAGCCTAAACTACAAGCGTCATTGATCTGAAATTTTTATGACATATTGGCCATAACGTGAAACCCCGAGGAAAAAAGAGACTTTGATCCTCAGTGTCATAGGTTCGATTCCAGAGGGCCCCAAAGTCCCGATTTTTCCTGTTTGAATGCATTGCCGTGATTTTCGGGAATTAAAAAAAAATACTTTCCGGATAGGTAGAGAAGTAAAACTCAAGGTGCCTATATTTATGGTCTTGGACTTTCGAAAACATCAATGACTTTTACAAAAGTTATCCTGGGTTCGATGCTAGGACGATGCAAAGATCTGCCCTTTAAAATACATGGGAGCCGTTTTTCATTATTTTTTTAGATGCACTTATCGAAATGATAGGATGTTCGTGCTTGGCTGGAAGATGTATGGTACGAATAAGTTTTAGAAAAAAATTTTCATAAGACCGTACTGTTCCTGGGTTCGAAGCCAGAGCACAATAACGTTTATCTCATAAGGAATATATAGGAAAGGTAGGACGTCATTTGAGGCAGTTGTAACCAATATTTCTGCTTGAATTTGCATACGCGGATAGAGATGGTGTTTTTCTTTTGTGCTGCATAGAAAGTATTGCCTGAAAGACCCGGGTTCGATGCCGGGCGGTAAAAATATCACCCATATATAATACTATGGGGTATCTTTTCATAATTTTTTTATGCATTTATCGATATGTAAGGGAGCTCTTGCTTAGATGGAAGATGTATATTAACACTTTGTTTAAGAAAAAAAATAGATAAGACCATGCTGTTCCTGGGTTCGATGCCAGAGCACATTATAATTTCTCAAATAAGGAGTGTATGTGAATAGTAGGACGTCGTTTGAGGTAGTTGCACCTAATAGTTTTGCTTGAATTTTCACACATAGTTTGATATGGTAATTTTCTATTTTGCTGCATAGTAAGTACACCAGGAAGACCGGGGTTCGCTGCCAGGTGATTAAATTGCAGCGAATTCTACGAATATTTTGAATTTTTTTTTTCTTTTGATGTCCGTCCCGATATGATGCCGATATGAAATTAGTGTTGTCGATCTGCTTGCAGTATGCAAGCTACATTTTACTCGTATATATATATATATATATCTATTATATATAGATGCTTCTCCGGATTCATTCATATATATACCCAGATACCCAGATACCCAGATACCCAGATACCCAGATAGGATACAAATTCACAGGCTAAACCAAAAGCGTCATTGACTTGAAATTTTTACGACGTATTGGCCATAACGTGCAACCTCCAGGAAAAAGCCGACTTTGAACCTCGGTGTCATGGGTTCGATTCCAGAAGGCCCCAAAGTCGCGATTTTCCCCATTAGAATACATGGCGGGGATTTTCGAAAATTTTTTTGGGGCACTTCCCGGAAAAGGAAAGATTTGAAATTCAAGGGATCACTAGATGCCATGCATATCTAAAGAAAACCATAAAGACATCTATGAATATAATCCTTGGTTCGATGCTAGATCGGGGCAAAAATCGGCCGTTTAAAATGCATTGTGGCGATTTTTAAGATTTTCTTTGGACCCTTTTCCGATGGCATAGAAACTTGAAATTCGGTATGAGGTTAGATACCATAAAAATATATCATTATCGAATTTTAAATATTCGCTGATGGTCCTTGGTTCGATCCCAGAGGGACATTTAAATTCCTCAATGCATTTCTTACGGAGATAACGGAAACAAATTTTAGGTACTTCCCGGCATGCTATCAACTTCAAACTTTGCATGATAAAAGAGCAAGACTTAACAAATCAAACTATGCATTCACAGCTATCAATGTGTCCTGGGTTCGACACCAGGTGTCTCTGCAATCAGAAGTTGATCCGATTTTTAGGAATTATTTTGAAACCTTTGCCAAAAATATAGAAACATGAAATTTGGCATATAGATTGAGATGATTAATAACTTTCAGAAACATATTTTTAATTTCCATGATCGTCCTTGGTTCGAGTCCCGAGAGCCATTTACATTCGTGAACATTAGAGCGTTTTTTGAGGCAGTTGTAGCCAATATCTCTGCTTGAATTTTCACACATAGTTAGAGATGGTGATATTCTATTGTGTTTCATAGTAGTTTTACCAGTAAGACCGGGGTTCGATGCCAGATGATGAAATTTCAGCGAATTTTAAGAAAAAATTAAATCCTTTTATTTTTCTTATGAGGACCGTTTCGATGTGATGCCGATATGAAATTAGTATTGCCGAGCTGCTTGCAGTATGCAAGCAACATTTTACTCGTATGATATATGAATGAATCCGGAGAAGCATCTATATATAATAGATATATATATGGATACATGAATGAATCCGGAGAAGCATCTATATATAATAGATGTTAAGCAAATCGCCGCAATTTCAAGGAACGCATGTCATACTTTCATTTAATTCCAACTAAAAACACACTTCTTTGCAGCTGGTCCACAACTGCTGGTTCTGCAGCTGGTCCGCTTGTCACAAATTACGTTCAGATTTAATATGCTAAAACTAAAGCTCTATCACAGATATCATCCCAAAAACAATTTCAACATCTAAACTTCTCTTGCAGCAAGTGTTTGATCATGGGAAAGACAAAAGTTTTGACTATATAAATTATGCTACACGACAAAATTCGGAGATTCCATTTCCATTATATTTAACAAAGTTTTGGTTGTTGTACAATAAATATTTTCGAGTGCTAATAATGCGATGAGCAAATGAGGAAAGAAAGGTAAATTTAATTGGATCGGTCGAGAGTAATGGTGGCAGTAAAAAATATCGCAGGTGATACTTTTTATTTCAATTTTTGCTGTGCATTTTCATAACTACTGTTATGTTCAGGCATTACTCACATGTCATTTTAACGTAACTTTATTGAGTACGTAACAACGCCATTTCAAGTTACAGCCATTACTGATCATGCGCACGCATTGACATTGTTACCACACATGGAAGTTACAACAGTGGTACCACATGTATAAAGCAACTACAATAGCAAAACTATGTTTACTTTTGATAGAGAATTGTAATACGAATCATGGGCGTCGCCAGGAGACCCCTGGAGACCCATTCGTAATTTGGTTCGGGATGTGTTGTAGAAACAATTTTTAGGCACGAGTGTATTTGAAAAGAATTTAGACCCAAAACAAAGTCAAGTGTTGACACGTGTAAACACCAGTGATGGGAAAAGTACATCCTTGTAGGAAATTCATTTATACCTCCAGCGCAGCACAAATATTTCAACAATACTTTGCAGCAGAGTCAACAGCCATCCCTCCTTTCCTTCGCCCCTTCCCTCCCAAAAGAAGAAAAGTTCGGTTTCAGGGTGAACAATGTAGTTAGAACCAGGAGCGGATCCAGGCGTAAATTTTGGGGGGGGAACTTCCAGGAAGGGCCATAGTGAGTGGGGGGGAAGTTTAGCTTTAGTCGTTCGAGGGAGAAGAGGAGTAGACAAAGTAGAACTTTGAGTGGAAAGCAGTCGCCGATTTCAAACATTGTGTTTCTTCCTTACAATTAGGCGTTACAATGTTGTCCAACGGTCGGCATTGCCACCGCATGCGACTGAATGGCGGCGTTCAGTGGCGCGTCTGATTTTGTGCCCACTACTTGAGTGAACTCCTCCATTTGAAACAATGTTCAGCTATGAGTGGCGCGACTCGGAAGCAGCACAGAGTGGCCTCGTGTAAAGGGCCAAGAGCATGCGACAGCATTACTCCAACAACCGTCACGCGTAATCTATAGACGACACTCGGTTTATAATTATTAAAGTATTGGCCTTGGAAAATATATTTTCTTGGATTTGGGGGGGAAATTTCCCCCTTTTCCCCTCCCCTGGATCCGCCACTGGTTAGAACTGCCTCTCGATGCGATCAGAGCGCGTAGTTATGCGATTATGTCCTCTCTCTGAAACTTCCTTGAGTATCGTCCGACAATCGCCTGCAGAAGACAAAGGATTCAGTTTTTTTCGGTTTCCCTTCAAAATGGGCATAAGAAAGTTTTGCGGTGAGTATTTTGCAAACAGGCCCAAGCAGTGGCGCAGCGAGAGGGGGGAAGTTTAGGGGTTCAAACCCCCCCCCCCCCCCCAAGAGTCAAGTCCTATGACTACTGTCCATGCAAAAAGTCTAGATACTCGAGTTTAAAGAGTTGTATCTAAGTAACCTATTCATCGATAGCAATGAAATAAACTGAAAATGAAAGAAAATTTATTTCTACGTTTTGCGAATACCATCAGCGATTTTTTACCGTATCAATAATTTTTTTATTTGGCTTTGTATGAAAAAAGCACGGTTTTTAGCACTCAGAAAACGGTAGCTCCACTTTGAACGCTAATTTTTCAAAAACTTCTCAAGTTATCAACATGAGACTTCAAAAAGTGAAAGATCAATCTTTTATAAATAGACATGCTGAAGCAGAACCTCGTTACTATTTATGTACTATCCAAAAATTGTTGATAAAGAAAACTCTGCTATTTTCGTTATTTAACGACCCAGGATACATTTTAAAGTACTGTAGGCACCGCATACACGCACTGTTGACGAATTTGATAATCATTATAATGAAAAAGTACTTCCATTGTCCATGTAGAATTTTATTTATCCTTGTTTTGTGGCGCGCTCAGCCCGCCTATCTCACCGAGAAAGAGGAGGGAAGGGGGTGGAAAAAGCGTGCGCGGTTGCCTCTGCAATGCAATGATGTCTAGAGCCGACATCGATATCAATGGGACGCTACGAGTGTTTCGCACACAATGTTCAACGCATGCACTTCTTAACCATATCCTTTTGTTAGATGACTCACACCATAAGATAAGATTCCCATGAGAAGAATTCGAAATTGCTGATTCGTTTACTCCTCGCAAAAACACAAGGGAACATTCGAGAAGTAATTCGAAACTTACACCCTGAAAACAGAGATTAAGATTACGTTTGAGAGACAAACAGGTTGATAAAACGCTCAGTTAGATCTTCTGCATGTGACTGTTTTGAGAATGTGAATGCAAAGCTAGGCTCGTGAATAGTGCATTTGAGAAATTCACAGGGAACAGTTCGTAGGAGAGTTTAGTTTGGATTTCACAAGATACAGATGGACATCCGAAATTTTTTTCACAGTCCGCTAATAGCTCGAGGCCTCTATCGGGAAAACGTAAGTTAATGGCTAGGTGGTTTTTGTACAATGACCATTATTAGTTGCATAAATTAGGATTGTATTATTTTAGGGCTGTTATCGGAGGGCACTTCTCAAGATGAGTTTAGCGACAATTCCAAAGGAACTGGTTCCTTTGTTAAGCATTCTGGACGATTAAAAGTCTGTACAGTAGACTCTTCATTACTCGGGATGATATAAAATATACTGATCCTTATTTTATAATTACCCGTTAATTTGCTGTATAGTTACGAAAATAATTCAATAACCGGGTTTCCATAGAAATTTGTAAAAGTATTTGAGCAATACAAGATATCAGTAAAAATTAATTTTCGATGATATTAATAATAATATACCATTTTGGAAGCATATCAGTCAGCTGAAATATATTGTGCGCGTAAGTTACACACGTATTTATCGGAACTGTGACGTGACATAAATTTGAGAAACGGTTAAAACTGTGACTTAAATTCTTCAGCTTCCTTTTCGATGCAGCCAATTTTTTCTCTTGTGATAGAATCCCACGAATCTCATATCAGGTTATGCAATGCTCATTCAAAATTTCAATTCGTGGAAACTTTTGTTTCCTTTGAACACTCAGTGCGTAAGACTGGGTTTTGTATTCTCTCTCTGCTGGTTAAACCACCTATTACTGCATTGTTGCGAAAGCTTAGTTACGCCGCGGCTCCCAACAATCGTCCGTACATTGTAGTAATCTCGAAGGGTATTGTTGTTGATTCAAGCAAGTAATGAGGGTAGGGGTTATTTAATCTTACCGCCGGAGAGTGCCACAGCCATGTTAAATGGTAAAACGTTTTTCTGTTTCGATAATTAAACACATTAATGACTCCAGATTAAGGTTTAAAGAGACTTTGACTTGTTTGTTAGAACTGGGAATCATCGACTTATTATGTTTCGAATCAAATTTTAGGTAATACCCGTAGATGCCGTAAAAATAACCTAACAAAATTTACGTGGTAAATAGCTGATGCATTGAAAACGTTTTTAAGATACGTGGCAAAAATTGTTTTTATTATGAATTTTTTTTTAAATTGCCCTCAAAGATTTTGTCAAGGTTCGGAATTTTGAGAATTTAAGAATTCGAAATTTTATTTTGGCTGAACGATAAGAGTAAGGGTAAAAACTATTCTTTTGTCAGTTAAAACAACTATTTAGCATTTTTAGAGAAAAACTTCAACAATGCATCTCAAATACTTACGTCACCATGACCACAAATGTCTGGAAAGTCATGGTTTTCTCAGAAAATACGAAAAAAATTCGTAACTCGAAAACAAAAGAAGATCGGACACCAAGATGAATTGCAAACCTGTAGCCCAGGTAATGCTCTACCTCTGTGTTTCGTTTGGTCCATGACTTTTGGGACACCCAGTAGAGAAAGTATTTTTTCATGAAAAAATTCGACTTCGAGATTTCAACGGAAATACATGTTTTGGGGTCCCTAGAACACGTTTTGACCATTTTCGGAATTATGTCTGTGTGTGTGTGTGTGTCTGTATGTATATGTGTATGTGTGTGTGTGATAGTGGACGCTCTAACGTGAAAACCATTTGTCGTATCAATACCAAACTTTGAATATAGTACTGTGGTGTGTGCTGTCAGAGTTGATTAGTTTTTAAAGTAAATCGGTAAACCGGAAGTCGAGCTTTATAGTTCACTCACTTTTTAACTTTTCCTGGCAATATTCTCTAACATGCCAACGCTCGCTCTCTCGGGAATCAACAAGTCTCTCTGGAAGGATAGCTGCAGACACCGGCGTCGCAGTTTGACCTCTCTGCGAAGATTTGTAATTACGTACCTGCAATTGCTGGTTACCTTCTTACAGAAAATTTCTCGTTATCCATGTAGTATATCGTCCTCTTTAATCATCAGCTTTATGAGATTCGAGTATTTTTACGGGATAACACATCGGATTCAACAATGGGATCGGTCGTCAGGGGGATGAGTTGTTTACAGCCTCGAATTTTCACGAAAGTTTTGTATATTTTACCGATATTCTCGCAAATTCTAATCGAAAGTTAGATTCCACGAATAGAATAAGAATTTTTATTCGATTTTCTTTCTTTCGGTGTTTGTCTCGACTCTGTAAGACAATTCCTTCTAATTTAATTCTTCAAAAGAAATAAAGCCTGCATGCGATGAAAGTGAAGCTTACTTGTATGCCTTATATAAATCTATCTGAGTGATCTTGGTTCGAACCCAGCAAAATTCTTGTATATAAATGCGACAGTGCTTCCTTCCTGATGTCAGAGGACACGTATGCACAGTTTGAGACAAATCGGGCAAACGGTGTGGACTCCAATCCAAGACAAACAAACCCACAAACCCACAAACACACAAACAAACCCACAGAATTTCTGCTTTAAATATATAGATTTTTTTACTACGTAATTGCAAATATCAGAAATAATTTTACATTTCAGAAATGCGGCATTTTGTTCTGTTCCTTTTGGAACCTTGGGTATTTAATCTCCTATTTAAGAAGCATGGGATTCGTAGCTCCAAAATCAGCTTCAAACCTTTCTCTTATCGTTAGTTTTAATACTTTAGCAGGTGATTGTATTTGAAAGAAGTTTTCAACATAAATGAATAGGAAAGTCCAGAATTTCTTGCACAATGCATGGAAAAAGCAGGGGTCTGCTACTTTTCGTTCGATTCGCACACGAAAAAACATCCATCGGGAGAGTTTGTGAGAAAATAGTGAATTTATTTTCTGTACAAAACCGAACCATGTAAGTTTATAAATAACGTAAAGAAGGCCTTACGGGGATAGCGCATTACGGCCGCGGTAGTTCGGTCTCTCAGCGTATTCATTGTTCCCGCTGCGCAAGGGCTAAAATCGAAAACGCTGGACATTGGGCCAAAAATAGTTTTTCTTTCAGCTCGGGAAACTTCGTATAGTCATAACAAAAAGATTGTATGACCGTGCATTTTCTTAATCCGTCTATACTAACGCTTAATCCCGCAGGAATTCTCTCCTTTACGAAATCGAATGACTCTGCACAGGAGACTATTAAGAGGAATAGCACCACACCGTATCCGACGATATAAAGATCTATTCAATGAGGGTCTCTTCACAATCTGCTGGCATTTTTTTCTCAAGTGACGCCGTGGTTTTGAACCTACGCCTGATCTTTTCTTCCCCCCGAAATCGACATTGTATTGTACAATATTCGTCTCCGAGCAATAAAAGAAGTTTCGTAAATTGAATTCAATTCCGTAGCAAATGCTTAGTCGTGTTTATGATCCGTGGAAATTGACTTGCCTAGTGAGAATGAAGGATACATTTTCTCTATTAAGTATGCAAATTTGAAAACATGCATAATTGAATATGAGATAAGTAATAATTTTGCACAATTTCATCAGGTTTCGCATAAAAGTTTTCCTAAGCAAGAAAGAGACCATGCGGTCATAAAGAGTATTCATGAAGATGCCGTGAAGTAGTTGGGAGCGTTGAAATTCCAATCAAATCATTACCACAAAGTGGCGATAGCGACACAGAGGGAAGATGCGATGAATATTTAAAATTCATCCGAAAATATTCGCAAAGAGGATTGTTGCACAAACCCTTCAGCATTTTCTCTCCTACCCCTCCCTCTCTCTTTCCCCGGACCTCATTTTCCGGTAAAGGGACTGCGGATTGAACTAATGTTTTGGATAGTATTGCTAGAAGTGCCTCGAAGTCCTATCGAACGTGGGCTGGGATTCTAACCCAGGACCACGTTCACCGAAGCCGTGCGCGCTGTTCGCTTGGCTCTACTTAACCCTAGAACGGGAACGCGGGGTGAAAAAACACCCCAGGCCGGTTTAAATCTCGCGGCAAAAAGAAACGGCTTACGTTTAAGACCCCGGACCGTAACCATAATTCATACGTCTGAGAGTAGAGGAAGCACAGTATCAGCGTCAGTAGCACGCGGAAGCTAGAGCAGTGAACGTTTGAAGTGCGTCTGGATGTTTTTCACCCCTCGATCCCTTTTGTGTATAGTTTTCGTCATTTTAAAGTTTTTTTATATTCGTATTTTTTGCACTTTTTCGGCAAGTAATGAGTCACAAATCCTCATATCCGGAGGAGGAAAGAATTGAAAAATCTACCTCACAAAACAGTGTTCTGTATACAGGAGGTATTGGCCAATAAGACGGGACGTAGGTGGAACAGGGAAGATGTGTTCATTGTCAGTGTTAAATTTGATATTCCTTCTCAATAATTGTACTTTATCGTTCCAAATAAATATATTTTGTATCAATTTGAACGAAATTCTTTTTCATTATGACGATCTGTGCCGCAAAAATCGATTTTTCAAGTTTTTGCTATCTTTATTTGCTTTGCTTATCTATTTCCTACCTTCAAACTTTTAACCAAAACTGTTTAGCTCCCTGAATTTTGGATCAAAAGACGAAAAAGATGAGCTCTCATGGAACCCTCAAAGTCATACTGGGCCCGAGATACGGGCCCTTGAAAATTGGGGTGTTTTTTCACCCCGCGATCCCCGAATAGGTAAAGAAAATAGCGATACCCTTCTAGGGTTAAGCTCCCTTGAATTCTTTTGCGACTGTATCTGGACTGTTTTGAAGGGACGTGCAGATCCATCTATATACGATTCATTTAATTCTCTCTTAATTTACTTATGCATGATTTAGAGCTAGTCGCCAGTGGCGTATGGTGAGGGGGTGTAATAACATAATTCCCTTATCTATCCTCTAAGCCCCTCTAATAGTCTAGAGAAAGAATGACCAAAAGTTGTTCTTCCAATTATTCCCTTCAACCAATGCGTCTTCGAGATCACGTTTGGTCTTTGCTGGCACTAAAATTTCGTTTACTTCGTCAAGTAGTTCTGAACCGATGTAATTTTCGTAAAGCTTCTGTTGGTAATCAGTTCTTCTCTTTTAAACCATTCATGATCGATATTAATTTTTCGTTGAAGCCATCGAAATCCACATTTGAATAATGATTTATAAAACCTGAATATCTTTCATTTCCGTCAGCTCAATACCAATTCTCTCTTCATGATTTATTGTGTTTTCTGAAATTTATCATCAACATGAGTGTCATTGTGGTCGCCTTTGTCTTACAGAATAGGTCGATGAAATGTTGACGAGCTATTAGCGATTTTACTCATAAACATTTTAGAAGCATTTCTGCAATCGTTTAATACATTCGAAACATCGTGATTTCTTCTATTTTTACTTTCTCCATATACGAAGTATAGAGAAAGTATTGTTTTCATGAAAAATTCGACTTCGAGATTTCAACGGAAATACATGTTCTGGGGTCCCTAGAACACGTTTTGACCATTTTCGGAATGATGTCTGTGTGTATGTGTGTGTGTGTGTGTGTGTGTGTGTGTGTGTGTGTGTGTGTGTGTGTGTGTGTGTGTGTGTGTGTGTGTGTGTGTGTGTGTGTGTGTGTGTGTGTGTGTGTGTGATAGTGGGCGCTTTAACCTGAAAACTATTAGTCGTATCAATACCAAACTTCATACATAGCACTGTGGTGTGTGCTGTCAGAGTTGACTAGTTTTTAGAGTGAATCGGTTTACCGAAAGTCGAGCTTCATTCATCAAAGCTCATTTCCGGTTTTCAAAATATCTCCATAAATATGATATTTAGGTATATAGTATTACTTATAAAAGTTTTAGATAACGTAATTTACTATAACTTTTGTATTTAACATATTTTTGTATAACCGGTTGTTTAGGAGTTATTCGTGAAATACCGATAAACCGGAAGTAGCTGTTATGTACTTTGTGGGCGCTCTAACATGAGAACCATTCGTTGTATCAACACTAAATTTCATATATAGAAATTTGGTTGGTGTCGTTAGAGTTGATTAGTTTTTGGAGTAAATCGATTTACCGGAAGTCGAGCTTCATTCTTCAAAGCTCATTTCCGGTTTTCAAAATATCTCCATAAATATGATATTTAGGTATATACTATTATTTTTAAAGGTTTTAGAAAATATTATTTACTATATTTTTTGTTGGAAACATATTTTTGTATCACTAATTGTTTAGGAGTTATTCATGAAATACTGATAAACCGGAAGTTGCTGATTATGTACTTTGTGGGTGCTGTAGGCGAAAGGCCTTTTTCATCGTTTTTCATCGATCATGTCCTGAAAAACATTATTTTTAATGTTTGTGACGTAAAAGATAATAATATATAAATTAATCACTTATCTTCCAAGTTTAGATTGAATATAGAGTTCGAAAATACTGTTGTAGATAAATATTTATATCTTATACATGGAGAAAGTCATGTGCTGGCCACATCAGATTTTTTTAAAGTTGTCGTCTAGACAATGAAAATCACGCCATATGATCGTAATATTTTGATTATTCTTACATGCATTCAATTTTATATTTTCATTCGATTTCGCCAAACTTGTCGAGAAGAGTTAAATGGTCTGTAGAGCGCATATGTATGGCCTTTTTGTTTGAGTGGACTAGATGCTTTCAATGTCGCGAAAACTCCAGATTCGTGCTCCACCAAGGAGAGAAAATCTAACCGCAAGTATTTATCTGCTTTTTATTTCCTCACGGGAGTTAATCGTAAAATCCCTAGGACATTCTAATTGTCTTTTATAGTACCAACTAGCTGTACCCGTTCACACGTTGTTGTGTTTGAACAAAAAGGCTGTTTAAATAAATTCTTCACAAATGGGATCAATTTATGTATTGTACTTCTATGTTTCCTTTTACTATTTTCCCTACATTACTTTAATTCGGTACATGAGAAAATATATTATCACAGTGCCTTTTCTGTTCGGAGTAAGATAAGCTAAATTATGTGCTACTACACACTTTGCATCTCGCTAATCTCAATGAGAACACATATTCAACTGAAGAAGACCTAAAAATGAAATTCAGTCTCGACAAAGGCATAAAATAAATTGAAATGTTGAAAATAGATGATATTTGTAATCAAAGTCGGTAACGCCATCAACTCACCAAGTTGTGCAGTACAGACAATCTCTTGAATTTATCAGAATATCATTTTCATTAAATATCAAAAACCGTTTACTCCACGATAATATACGTAAATATTCACGTTGCTATAAACAAACATCATTTGAATACGGGAGTAAATTCTCAGTGCGTTCTCAAAAAATTATTCCGGATTAAACGAATTGAATTCCGGTTTTAACAAAACCAGTAATATTTATATCATTTTAGCGGGAGAAAAGCGAAAACGAGCTCTATGGGCCTCTCCCTTCCAACCCTCTCCCTTCCCTCCCTCTCCCTTCCCACCCTCTCCCTACCCACCCTCTCTCTTCCCTCCCTCTCCCTTCCCACCCTCTCCCTACCCACCCTTTCCCAACCCTCCCCCTCCCTTCCCTCCCTCTCCCTTCCCACCCTCTCCCTACCCACCCTCTAACTACCCAACCTCTCCCTACCTTCCCACCCTCTCCCAAACCTCCCCCTCCCTTCCCACCCTCTCCCTTCCCACCCTCTCTCTTCCCACCCTTGCCTCCCCACCCTCTCCCTACCCACCCTCTCCCTTCCCACCCTCTCCCTACCCACCCACTCCCTTCCCACCCTCTCCCTTCCCTCCCTCTCCCTTCCCACCCTCTCCCTACCCACCCACTCCCTTCCCACCCTCTCCCTACCCACCCTCTCCCTTCCCACCCTCTCCCTACCCACCCTCTCCCTACACACCCTCTCCCTTCCCACCCTCTCCCTACCCACCCTCTCCCTACCCACCCTTTCCCAACCCTTCCCCTCCCTTCCCACCCTCTCCCTTCCCACCCTCTCCCTTCCCACCCTCTCCCTACCCACCCACTCCCTTCCCACCCTCTCCCTACCCACCCTCACCCTACCCACCCTCTCCCTTCCCACCCTCTCCCTACCCACCCTCTCCCTTCCCACCCTCTCCCTTTCAACCCTCTCCCTTCCCACCCAGTCCCTTCCCACCCTCTCCCTTCCCACCCTCTCCCTTCCCACCCTCTCCCTTCCCACCCACTCCCTTCCCACCCTCTCCCTTCCCACCCTCTCCCTTCCCACCCTCTCCCTTCCCATCCTCTCCCTACCCACCTCCCACTCTCTCTTCCCACTATATCCCTCTCCATTCCCACCCTCTTACTTCCCACCCACTCCCTTCCCACCCTCTCCCTTCCCACCCTCTCCATTCCCACTCTATAGCCAACCTCTTACTTCCCAACCCATTTATTTTATACCATCCCTCCCCTCACGTACCCCTCACTCCTTTCCATCTCTCTCTTAATCAACCTCCTCCCTCCTCTACCTTCTCTCCCATTTCCCCATGATATTTATTCAGAGGTTAAGTATCAGCAATACAATTAAAAGGTACAGAATATATAAAATGCACACTACCTTCGATACACTTCTTTAGAAATCTATACATTCAGCAATAGTTAATTTTGTTCAGGGTGCATCGTCATTTTTATATTCGTTTTATATACAATTCTAGTAATGGGAAACTATACAAGTTCTGGCCTTACAATTTTTAAACTCTACATGACTGAAAATATATTTTGGCTGGGAAGAAAAAGATCATATTTCACTTTTTATTCATCTTACGTGTTATAATAAATACCGAATAAATACACAAAACAAGTTTAAAAAATAATTTTTAACCTTGCATCACCATTAGTCACATTGAAGAATACATGTTGGAAAAGCTTCAAATAGTACACATAGATAAAGATTCACGTCATTGTTCGATTGATTGTTCATTAAATAGTTTAGATGTAATTACATGATTGGAATGTGCACTGCACGGACAAACGTCAGTTCACTTCAAAAGTCACGGATTTTATTTCACAACGTAGCTTTTATTTTATTCTTCCAATCTTAAATTGGTGCCGTCCCCCGCCGTAGCAGCACAACTCCGTCCCCGACGCCGTCCTCCGAGAAAAATAATAACAGTATGATTAACCAAATACGAAACTTAGTCAATGGCACACATTTTCCAGTACTTAAATCTTTTATCGCATAAGCGGAGACTCCGCAAAGGACAACAGTCTGTTATAACGCAATGTTATTAATGTACACAAAAAGTAAATTCAGGATGGGTCTTTAGTTAGAGAATTCCCGTCTTTAACTTCTACATTCCTACTACCTCATCTGAAATTAAATAAGTAAGACTCTTTACTGAATACTCTTAACAATGATACATGTATTGACAAAAATTTAGGATGATTATTATTTAAAAATATACTAAATAAACACTAAGCGTGTTTTAGCGAAACAAATTAGAGCAAATGTTTATCCAGTGGAAGATAGAGATGAAATAACACATCAGTATATAACTTACCCAGATTTTCGTAATGTATGATTCCAGGATTAATTAAATTTTTTCAGACATTTCGCAAATAAAAGTTAAGGTGCAAACCGAACTAAGAATCTCGGAGGCGGAACCTTTGCATTAAGTACATTAAGACTGAGAATAGAAATTATGCGATGAACTATCCCTTAACCCACATTATCATGCTCAAAAAAATGAATTGAACGTAAGTATTTACAAATTAAAGTTAGCAGCTAACTTTTCGAAAGCTTCGGGATAAATCGAGCATCTAATAGGTACAAGTCTACCTACAAAAGCAAAGTAAAACACTATGTTAATTATAATAACGCGCTATCTACCATACTTGTATAAGAGTAGTCTTAATATTAGATTGGAATTATACTCAAGGTATTGTGAATTCCTTCCCTGGACCAAATTACTCTCCGCAGCATCCCTGCATTCAAACTCCTGCCCTTTTCATGTTTGAGAAAAGGTCCGAGCGTTATTCTGAAGAAAAAATATCAAAATAATTAATAAATCATTATCTAAGCTACCTAAACACTATGTTAATTAAAATATTCACTCTCTTCTATACTTGTGTTTGACTAGTATTAAAATTAGATTCAAATTATACTCATTTTATTCCATCCCTGGACCGAATTTCTCTCCTTCGTATCTCTGTATTCTTACTCTGCTCTTCGGAGATGTAGGAAGGCTCCGAAAGCGAATCTAAAGAAAAATAAGGAAACCGATAATAAAATAGTAATTCGAAAACATAAAACCTGTGTCAATCCAAAAATACACTAATGTAATAGTAATAATAACGATCATAATAAAGCAGGACACTTTACTAAAACATTTGTTTGATTATAACGACTATTTGAGCGTATATTTTACTTAGTACCTACTTAGTAAGTTATTACTTTAGTAGTATATTTGAGTATATACTTTATTGTACAATTTATTCAAATTGTACTCGATGTTTTATATTTTCCATTCGCTTTCCTTTTCGCTTTTCTACGATAGAGTAGATTTTTACGATATATACGATAATAGATTTTTAGCGTCTCAGACCGATGAGGAATACCGGAGAATATAATATAACTTAACACGCGAGTAATATTACCCCTCCTTGATGTTATAGTACTAGTAACACTGCTGAAAGTGCTTCGACAGCTTAAGTCTTTTCGCGCGTTGGCTCTCACTGGGAATCGAACCCGGGACCGCTTTAACCAAAGACAAACGCGCTGTCCACGTGACTATCCGGGAGCCTCTCCCCCCTCCCTCCTTCCATGGGACCAGGAAAGAGGGAGTCTACCCCCTAGTGTTCATAGTTTTCATAATTATGATCACCACCGAAATAAAATTTAATCAACCGAAAAACAACTCAATTTCAATTTATATTAATTTTTAACTCCTTGATAATAATCCGCGAAGATTTCTCGTCTCCCCCTGGTTACGTTATGACTCATAGGTAAATAACTTTTGTCCAATATATCATTCTGCTAATATTTTTCGTGAATCGAATAAAAATAAATTAAATATGACGTTTTATATCGAGAGGTCTGGCTGTAATGCAACGGGACAAAATGAGCATCGGTCTGCGAATTTGAATCGGAACATAATTTTATAAGCATAACTAAAGAAATTCAGTAATTATAATAAAAACGTACAAAAATCATCGAATTTGCGAGAAATACTTATTTTATACAAACAATAACTATAATAACGTTTAATTTTTTATTGTGGAATATCTCTCCAAGAAAACAGATGAGTACACACTAATTTTATGATAAGAAGCTAGCAATAACATTTACAAGAGAAAATCATGCAAAAGTATTATTCTTTTTAATCTCCTTTGGAAAACTACGCAATAGAATCCCTGAATGTAGTACTTGATCAATGCTTCCTTCGATGGAACGTCTTGGGACGCAACTCAATCCAAAACAATCAAGTCCACGTATAGAAGAATCGCTCAATTAGCACGATTATGATCTGGATGACGTTCTGATTCAAGTGAATTAATCTCAAAGGTATTTGATGTTCCACTGGTCCGAATTGGGATTGGGTTATGATGAAACTTTATAAACTTCATTTCCCTCAAACTAAACCGGAATGATAAAAATAGGCCAGAAATATTAATTTTCCTACTTTTACAGTGCCCATCCGAATGATAGTAAGTTAACTTGAACAAATAATTAACTCAGTACATAAGGATGATATTACTTAAAGTTTACACGCTTATGCTTGTTTATGCTGTAGTCTACGTGATACAATGAAATGTACTTTGAATTCCTTGGTTCGTCAGGTAATAGATCGCCTTGAACAATGAAAACCAAAGCGAAAGAATCCAAGGTCGTTGAGGCAAAACATCGAGATAAACGAAACTCTTCACAAAATATTATTCGCTAATTTTGAGAAGAATTTTACCGAAAAATGACCGGAAAGGGAAAGCTAAAACATCCTTGTGTACGTTTGCAAGTAACTCTCACTTCTCTTTACAGAGATTTAGAACGAGGCGGGAAAGCGAAAGTTCAGGCTAATGACTCACGAAGCGAAGCAAGAAGCCAAATCGAAAAATATCATGGCTCCCGAAATGAAGTGCTCCACTATGACTAGTTCAGTGATAGCGCTATATCAACGACTGCCGATGAATATCATCCTAGAATTTTATCTAAACTTCCGGTTAATAATTTATATCGATAATTCTCATCGTAGAATGGTATGGCTGTTACTAGTAAAACATGCTACCTTTTCCTTTTATAGATATTAAGAGTAAACGCGGAAAGGTATGCGTTTATTAGTGACTTACAGAGAAATGCACGTTACCTAAATTAAGTAGGTAGAAAAGGAAAAGAATTGAAAGAGATGCTATGAATTGTGAAGTTCTGAAGCTCAGTTTCATAATATTCAAGAACGATATCCTATGAAAGAATTTAAGAATATAGTTTAAGAGATAGTTTTGTAATGAAATTACACTCTAATAGATACGAATACCCAATTAAAATCTATATCAATATATCATTTTTTATGTGAAGGGCTTTTCATATCCTTACGCATGACAGAGCGCAATATATATCTTATGTCGGCGGTTACTGTCTCCAGAATCCTTGTTCAAAAAATACGATAGAGCGAATAAAGTTAAATGGAGACATCAGGATACCAGATCAATCAGTGAAACTCGTAAGCACATGATTAATAAACGATTGAGACACAGAGAATTGACTCAACGACCATAAAAAGCTCTGAAAAGGTGAAGAAATTGCCTAGACTCTTCTGCTATTCCATTTCATTCCAATCGTTGCTTCGCCAGCGAATATATATTAATATAAGAGCATGCTTTACCATATGCACTTGAGTTGCGAAGAGGTACGTGGAACGACAGCGTCGTCGATTGAATAATATGATAAAGCATGCAATCACAAAATAAAGGTTTCAGATTCCATTTTAACATCAATTCTTGTGGTAAAGGTACAAAAACGAATAATTAGAACAATTCGTAGCTGTAACGAGGTGTTCGAATTTTGGAAAAAGCGGCTTGAGGACTGAAGCCCACCTCTGCCCATGAAAATCACTTTCACGCATAAAATCAATTGACATCTGTTTCACTAGGGCTAAGGTTCCTTTCTCAAACATCGGCTGTTCTTCAACAAACATTTCTAAAAGAATGAGAGTTTCGGAACGATATTAGCAAATATCAACAAATTATATGGATCGCGAAAACCTTTAATTGATCGTATCACATGGGCTAGTTCTATCTAAAACGGCTTACATAGAGTCTGAATAATATTCTTCAAAACGAGTTTAAGTTCACAGAAAACCTGCGATAGACTATTTATCTACAGAATGTGATCTAATATCTATGCTTATGGATAACAGCCTAACTCTATAAGGGCGGGGTGAATGCCAGCAACAAATTTCAACAGGGCTTCTGATAATTGATAAGAAAGTGTATTAGTAGTTTTATCTGATTAAATTATAACGAGTTACACACACAAGTAAAGTTAGTGTCAGCTGATGGCCAATCGAGATGAAGGGGAAAAGAAGGAACCATATTGCTACAAGACATAAATGTACTTCAAAACGTATTTCGATACTTAGAAATCTAATACTGCAACTTCAAGCAATGAAGAACCTTCCGAATTATGGTATATAAGTAATAAATATGGAATTATGGAAACCATCCGAGTTATGTCCAGCTCTCGTTTGGAAAATTGCAATCAGCATCATTGAATAACTGCAGTTAAACATAAGATTAATAAAAAGAAAGGATCTAGATAAATTATAGTTTTCGTAATACAACTAACTCGCAATGCAATGCAAAAAATATTTACAAGCGGCATTACACGTGACAAACTCTCAATCAAATATAATAAAAGGTTAGAGTATTAAGTGTGCTTACCAAATTGATCAAATTTCGTTCCTCTCGTTTCTTCCGCGATGGTCATTCCCTTTGGAAACGAAGTACAGAAGAGGCCCATCGATGAGAGGATTGTAAGTTCAGCTTTCAAAACCTGGAAAAATAGAAACACCAAATTAATAAAACATCAATTAATTTCATCCAGACAAGTACTGTACTCAACGCACATGAATGGGTATATTTTATAACGGATAAGTTTAAAATTAGAATGTCCGTTATATGAAACCCCTATTTACGCGCCATCTACTGTGTTAGATATAAAACAAAGGACAGGTGGAGTTCTAACAATCGGATAATTAAAGTAACAAATAATTTCAGGGACAGTGATGAATATTGAAAAAAATCACAATTTCGATTTCCTCAAATTAGATAGCGGCGATCCATTTGGGGATTGAAACACGAAACGTATTTATCAATACAATTTTAATGAAGTATAAATTTTAATCAGAGGCTCAAGGATTAGTGAAAAGCATTAATAAACAGAAAACTAAACCAAATATAGATCGCGCGGAGATAAGTACACCGTTAAACCCCAACGATGGCATTGCAAGAAATGAAATATAAGAAATAAAAAATTTGAGATTGAATATGTGTAGTTTGAATCAAGATGGAGCGCTGAATGCAATTTTCAAATACTGATATCCGATAAATTTGCCAGACGGATATTGCAAACAGCGAGTGTGTAGGAGATTCCCGTTGTCGAGTACCACATGCGTCAAACCTATCTACTAGAGCTACTTCTCTTAAATTAAGCATTCAGGGGGGTAATACCATTGATCATTTAAGCTTCAACTGAATTTTCTTTGATTCGCGTAAGTCAGCCACTCAAGAACTTTAGACAGAACGTAGTATTCAGATCCAATTCAAATATGATTACTAAACCGAGTTTTAATCGGAAAATACGTGGAGACTAAATTTTATGCGAGTGCATTTTTATGTTTGTTAGGATTTAAGCGATGCCCGAACTCAATATATTATACAAATACGAAAACTATACAAGAAATTCCGCGACAAAAACTTCGAAAATGCGGGAACTTTTAGCTCCAAAAAGGAATTATCTCTTAAAAGAAGGATCTCAATCAATATTCAAATAAGATTTTTCGTTCAACTTACCATTGTAAGGAAATCCTGGGTGACGACCACGAACATATTCTGGTCTTCAAACGTCGTTCTTTCTTTTTTTAAAGGAAATTTCGTTTAAGGAATATTAGTTATTGCAAAAAGAAATCGAATTGCTTTGAAATGTCACTTACGTTTACCAGTTTCCAAATCCAACGAACGTCACAAAATTTAAATTTTAACGGAAATTTTAAAACAATTGACATAACTTCCGCACCAGACGGGTTCTCAGCAGCAACTGAGGAAATTTCCATCAGGACAACGGCTGAACAAGAGAGCTGAAATCTGATTGGTCGAATTAGGATAATCCCCCCCCACAACTCAAATAAAACAGTTTCATTAATGATAATTATAATTAAATTGACATTCAATTTTATGAATAACCTTCTTTATTTAAATTTAAAATTGTTTAGAATATAAGCTTTCGATAATAAAAAAAAAATATTTACATTTCGAGTTAATTTTTTCGTTTCCTCCAATGGGAATGCTCGTAACATCGTAGTTTCTTACTGACAAATTTTAAGTTTAAAAATTGTAATATTTCTATTTGTTTAACATAATTACTAAAAATCGTTTAATATTTAAAAGAATATCAATATATTCAATTACTCCTCGTCGGCCATAACGAAAGAATATATTTAGCGCATCAATTCACTTCATGGATTTATATCAGGAAGTTTTTTTAAGATTTTATTCTCGAAGACATTTAAATTGATCGAAAACACTGTATTTATTCAGAAAGATCTACTCATTGAGAATGAACGAGTGCATTACGTGATTCTGGAGAATTAAAATTGCTTCGGCTTGAGAAAATCTACATCACCCCCTCCTAAAATGAAAAGGAGACGGACTGATAAAGAATGCAATCTAGAGTAGTATGTTAGAGAAATTTGGAAAGACAACAGAATTTTAGAAGAACACATTTTTAAATCCTTTATTTACACGTTTTATATAGCACCTCGAGTCCTACGTAGACCTTGTATCCGTCTTGGAAGAAGAGCAGAATTCTAAAAGTATTTCAACCACATTCCATTTCGACCACAAGGTCGAAGGTCTCAATTCTTTAAGAACCTCTCTTTTTGATGCCTTAAATATGCTTCGTAAATCCACAAGAATACGTAGGAATCACTTTATATTTATACACTTTTCACACGAACTAAAGGAAACCATGTTAAAAACACAAATTTTCGTCGCAGAAATACATTAAACTCTGTCAGTTTTGAAATTCTGAAATATATTCTTTTAAAGCTAAAAACTCACATCTGATATGGAGTACTCAAGTGATAAGTTATTTTCAACAACGAGAGAAGAGAGATAGACAGAATGGAAAATAATGATGATGCTGTCATTATTTTTCATAACATATCTTCATGCCGTTGGTGATACTTCACTGAATTCAGTAGTGGATAATAAAATTAAAGAACAAAGTACTAGTTTGTCTCTCTTCTGTCGTTGGTAACACTATCTTTTCACTCGAATATTCCATGAGTTAACTTCCACTGTAAACCTGTTGCACACGAACTGTTAACATTAATCCAAAGGGTAACACCGTCTTGACCAGTTTGCACTAATTCATTTCACGTCGACTATAATTTAAACTTAAAACTAACTCACAGAAGATAGCCATGCCAGTCACGAACTCCATGTTATCACGAGGTGTTCACGTGTCCTTTTACCGCCCTTTTACGCTTTTCCGATCGTCAGAAAACACTGAAGTACGCAATTAGCTTGCGAGGAGGTATGAGTTATGTGAGGTAACTGGCCATGTTCTTTGTGTTTCTCACAATGGTGGTCTTTCAGCCCTTCTAAATTTATCTGGATTATATTCTTGACCATTCGTAACTCAAGTGCATACCGAACGTATAGCATTCTTACTTTTTTCACAGCATTATTACTTACACTTGGAACATTCACAGGAAAGCCTATTCATGTAATACTTTAAGATATATAGTATATCCACAGGAATATATTCCAGGTAAATTTAGTAGGGCAAAGACAGCCAATGTGAAAAAAATAATGACCATGGCCAGTAACCTCACATTACTCTTAGTTCTTCGCACGCAAATTGCATACTTCATTCTTTTCGTGACGATCGGAAAAGCGTAAATGCGCGGTTAAAGGACACGTGAACACCTCGTGATAACATGGAGTTCGTGACTGGCATGGCGATATTCTGTGAGTTAGTTTTAAGTTTTAATTATAGTCGACGCGAAATGAATTAGTGCAAACTGATCAAGACGGTGTTACCCTTTGGATTAATGTTAACAGTTCGTGTGCAACAGGTTTACAGTGGAAGTTAACTTAAGGAATATTCGAGTGAAAAGATAGTGTTAACAACGATAGAAGAGAGACAAACTAGTAATTTGTTCTTAGTATTATTATCCACTACTGAATTCAGTGAAGTATCGCCAACGGCATGATGATATGTTATGGAAAATAATGACAGCATCATCCTTATTTTCCATTCTGTCCATCTGTCTCTCTTCTCTCGTTGTTGAAAATAACTTATCACTTGAGTACTCCATATCAGATGTGAGGTTTTAGCATTAAAAGAATATATTTCAGAATTTCGAAACTGACAGAGTTAAATGTGTTTCTGCGACGAAAATTTGTGTCTTTAACATGGTTTCCTTTAGTTCGTGTGAAAAGTGTATAAATATGAAGTGGTTGCTTCGTATTCTTGTGGATTTACGAAGCATATTTAAGGCATCAAACAGAGAGGTTCCTTAAAAATTGAGACCTTCGACCTTGTGGTCGAAATGGAATGTGGTTGAAATACTTTTAGAATTCTGCTCTTCTTCCCAGACGGATACAAGGTCTTTGTAGGACTCGAGGTGCTATATTAAATGTGTAAGTAAAGGATTTAAAAATGTGTTCTTCTAACATTCTGTTGTCTTTCCAAATTTCTCTAACATACTACTCACGATTGCATTCTTTAGCAGTCCGTCTCCTTTTTATTTTAGGAGGTGATGTAGATTTTCTCAAGCCGAAGCGGTTTTAATTCTCCAGAATCATGTAATGCACTCGTTTTTTTCTCGATGGGTAGATCTTTCTGAATAAATACAGTTTTCGATCAATTTAAATGTCTTCGAGAAAAAATCTTAAAAATTCTTTCTGATGTAAATCAAAAAGTGAATTAATGCGCTAAATATATTCTTTCGTTATGGCCGACGAAGAGTAATTAATTATATTCATATTTTTAATATTAAACGATTGATAGTAATCATGTTAAACAAATAGAAATATTACAATTTCAAAACTTATAATTAGACAGTAAAATACTACAATGTTACGAGCATTCCCATTGGAGGAAACGACAAAATTAACTCGAAATATAAATAAATACTTTTATTAACGAAAAATAATATTCTAAACAATTTTTAATTAAAATAAAGAAGGTACTTCATAAAATTGAATACCAATTTAATTGTAATTATTATTAATGAAACTTTTTTATTTGAGTTGTGGGGAGGGATTATCCTAATTCGACCAATCAGATTTCAGCTCTCTTGTTCAGCCGTTGTCCTGATGGAAATTACCTCAGTTGCTGCTGAGAACCCGTCTGGTGCGGAAGTTATGTCAATTGTTTTAAAATTTCCGTTAAAATTTAAATTTTGTGACTTCCGTTGGATTTAGAAATTGGTAAAAGTAAGTGACATTTCAAAGCAATTCGATTTCTTTTTGCAATAACTAATATTCCTTAAACGAAATTTCCATTAAAAAAAGAAAGAACGACGTTTGAAGACCAGAATATGTTCGTGGTCGTCACCCAGGATTTCCTTATAATGGTAAGTTGAACGAAACATCTTATTTGAATATTGATTGCGAATTTTCTTTTAAGAGAAAATTCCTTTTTGGAGCTAAAAGTTCCCGTATTTTCGAAGTTTTTGTCGCGGAATTTCGTGTATAGTTTACGTATTTGTATAATATATTGAGTTAGGGCATCGCTTAAATCCTAACAAACATACAAAATGCACTCGCTTCAAATTTAGTCTCCACGTATTTTACGATTAAAATTCGATTTGGTAATCATTAGTTAATTTTATTTGATGACTACGTTTCGTCTAAAGTTCTTGAGTGGCTGACTTAAGCGAATCAAAGAAAATTCAGTTGAAGCTTAAATGATCAATGGTATTACCCCCCTGAATGCTTAATTTAAGAGAAGTAGCTCTAGTAGATAGGTCTGACGCATGTGGTACTCGTCAACGGGAATCTCCTACGCACTCGCTGTTTGCAATATCCGTCTGGCAAAATTTTCGGAAATCAGTATTTGAAAATTGCATTTCCTTGAGCCTCTGATTAAATTTATACTTCATTAAAATTGTATTGGTAAACACGTTTCGTGTTTTATTCCAAAAATGGATCGCCGCTATCTAATTTGAGGAAATCGAAATTGTGATTTTTTTTCGATATTCATCACTGTCCCTGAAAACTTGTTGCTTTATTTATCCGATTGTTAGCATTCCACCTGTATTTTGTTTTATATCTAACACAGTAGATGGCGCGTAAATAGGGGTTTCATATAACGGACATTCTAATTTTAAACTTATTCGTTATGACGTATACCTATTCATGGGCGTTGAGTACAATTCTTGTCTGGATGAAATTAATTGATGTTTTACTTATTTGGTATTTCTATTTTTCCAGGTTTTAAAAGATAACTTTCAATCCTCTCATCGATGGGCCTCTGCTGTTCTTCGTTTCGAAAGGGTCCACGGAATAACCTTCGCGGAAGAAACGAGAGGAACGAAATTTGATCAATTTGGTAAGAGCACTTAATACTCTAACCATTTATTATATTTAATTGAGAGTTTTTCACGTGTAATGCCGCTTGTAAATTATTTTTGCATTGCATCGCGAGTTAGTTGTATTACGAAAACTATAATTTATCTAGATCCTTTCTTTTTATTAATCTTATGTTTAACTGCAGTTATTCAATGATGCTGATTGCAATTTTCCAAACGAGAGCTGGACATAACTCGGATGGTTTCCATAATTCCATATTTATTACTTATATACCATAATTTGGAAGGTTCTTCATTGCTTGAAGTTGCAGTATTAGATTTATAAGTATCGAAATACGTTTTGAAGTACATTTATGTCTTGTAGCAATATGGTTCCTTCTTTTCCCCTTCATCTCGACTGGCCATCAGCTGACACTAACTTTACTTGTGTGTGTAACTCGTTATAATTTAATCAGATAAAACTACTAATACACTTTCTTATCAATTATCAGAAGCCCTGTTGAAATTTGTTGCTGGCATTCACCCCGCCCTTATAGAGTTAGGCTGTTATCCATAAGCATAGATATTAGATCACTTTTTGTAGATAAATAGTCTATCGCAGGTTTTCTTTGAACTTAAACTCGTTTTGAAGAATATTTTTTAGACTCTATGTAAGCCCTTTTAGATAGAACTAGCCCATGTGATACGATCAATTAAAGGTGTTCGCGAGCCATAGAATTTGTTGATATTTGCTAATATCGTTCCGAGACTCTAATACCTTTAGACATGTTTGTTGAAGAATAGCCGATGTTTGAGAAAGGAACCTTAGCCGTAGTGAAACAGATGTCAATTGATTTTGTGCGTGAAAGTGATTTTCATGGGCAGAGGTGGGCTTCAGTTCTCAAGCCGCTCTTTCCAACATTCGAACACCTCGTTACAGGTACGAATTGTTCAAATTATTCGTTTTTGTACCTTTATCGCAAGAATTGATGTTAAAATGGAATTTCAAACCTTTATTTTGCGATTGCATGCTTTATCATATTATTCAGTCGACGACGCGATCGTTCCACATAACTCTTCGCAACTCAAGTGCATATGGTAAAGCATGCTCTTATATTAATATATATTCGCTGGAGAAGCAACGATTGGAATGAAATGGAATAGCAGAAGAGTCTAAGCAATTTCTTCACCTATTCAGAGCTTTTTATGGTCGTTGAGTCAATTCTCTGCGTCTTAATCGCTTATTAATCATTTGCTTACGAGTTTCAATGATTGATCCGGTATCCTGATGTCTCCATTTAACTTTATTCGCTCTATCGTATTTTTTGAACAATGAGCTGGAGACAGTAACCGCCGACATAAGATAAATATATATTGCGCTCTGTCATGCGTTAGGATATGAAAAGCCCATCACATAAAAAAGATATATTGATATAGATTTTAATTGGGTAATCGTATCTATTAGAGTGTAATTTCATAACAAAACTATCTCTTAAACTATATTCTTAAATTCTTTCATAGGATATCGTTCTTGAATATTATGAACCTGAGCTTCAGAACTTCACAATTCTTAGCATCTCTTTCAATTCTTTTCCTTTTCTACCTTCTTAATTTAGGTAACGTGCCTTTCCCCATAAGTCACTAATAAACGCATACCTTTTCGCGTTTACTCTTAATATCTATAAAAGGAAAAGGTAGCATGTTTTACTAGTAACAGCCATACCATTCTACGATGAGAATTATCGATATAAATTATTAATCCGAAGTTTAGATAAAATTCTATGATGATATTCATCGGTAGTCGTTGATATTGCGCTATCACTGAACTAGTCATAGTTGAGCACTTCGTTTCGGGAGCCATGATATTTTCCGATTTGGCTTCTTGCTTCGCTTCGTGAGTCATTAGCTTGAACTTTCGCTTTCCGCCTCGTTCTAAATCTCTGTAAAGAGAAGTGAGAGTTACTTGCAAACGTACACAAGGCTGTTTTAGCTTTCCCTTTCCGTTCATTTTTCGGTGAAATTCTTCTCAAAATTAGCGAATAATATTTTGTGAAGAGTTTCGTTTATCTCGATGTTTTGCTTCAACGACCTTGGATTCTTTCGCTTTGAATTTCATTGTTCAAGGCGATGTATTACCTGACGAAACAAGGAATTTAAAGTACATTTCATTGTATTATGTAGACTACAGCATAAACAAGCATAAGCGATAATAAACATAAACTTTGAGTAATATCATCCTTATGTACTGATTTAATATGCTGTTCAAGTTAACTTACTATCATTCGGATGGGCACTGTAAAAGTAGGAAAATTAATATCTCTAGCCTTTTTTTATCATTCCGGTTAAGTTTGAGGGAAATGAAGTTTATAAGGTTTCATCATAACCCAATTCCAATTCGGACCAATCAAATACCTTTGAGATTAATTCACTTGGATGAGAATGCCAACCAGATCATAATCGTGCTAATTGTGCAGTTCTTCTATACGTGGACTTGATTGTTTTTGATTGAGTTGCGTCCCAAGATGTTCCATCGAAGGAAGCATTGATCAAGTACTACATTCAGGGAATCTATTGCGTAGGTTTCCAAAGGAGATTAAAAACAATAATACTTTTGCATGATTTTCTCTTGTAAGTATTATTGCTAGCTTCTTATCATAAAATTAGTGTGTACTCATCTCTTTTCCTTGGAGAGATATTCCACAATAAAATATTAAACGTTATAAGAGTTATTGTTTGTATAAAAGATATGTTTCTCGCAAATTCAATGATTTTTTTACGTTATTATAAGAATTACTTAATTGCTTTAGTTATGCTTATAAAATTATGTTCCGATTCAAATTCGCAGATCGATGCTCATTTGCATTACAGCCAGACCTTCACTCGATATAAAACGTCATATGTAGATAATATTCAATTTATTTTTATTCGATTCACGAAAAATATTAGCAGAATGATATATTTGTAAAGTTATTTAACTTTGAGTCATAACGTAACTAAGGGTAGACGAGGAATCTACGAGGATTATTATCAAGGAGTTAAAATTTAATGTAAATTGAAATTGAATTGTTTTTCGGTTGATTAAATCTTATTTCGGTGGTGATTTATATTAAGGAAAACTATGAAGACTAGGGGGTAGACTCCCTCCTTCCTGGTCCAATGGAAGGAGGGAGGGGGGCGAGGCTCTAAGATAGTCACGTGGACAGCGCGTTTTCCTTTGGTTAAAGCTGTATTGGGTTCGATTCCCAGTGAGAGCCAATGCGTGAAAAATTCTAAGCCTTCTAAGCACTTTCAGCAGTGTTACTAGTACTATAACATCAAGGAGGGGTAATATTACTCGCGTGTTAAGTTATATTATATTCTCCGGTATTCCTCATCGGTCTGAGACGTTAAAACATCTATTACTCTATCGTAGAAAAGCGAAAAGGAAAGCGGATGAAAATAAAGAACATCGAACATAATTTGAATAAATTGTACAATAATGTATATACTCAAATATACTACTAAAGTAATAACTTACTAAGTAAGTACTAAGTTAAGAATAAGCTCAAATAGTCATTATAATCAAACAAATGTTTTAGTAAAGTGTCCTACTTTATTATGATCGTTATTATTACTATTGTATTAGTGTATTTTTGGATTGACACAGGTTTTATGTTTTCAAATTACTATTTTATTATCGGTTTCCTTATTTTTTCTTTAGATTCACTTTCGAAGCTTTCCTACATCTCCGAAGAGCAGAGTAAGAATACAGAGATACGAAGGAGAGAAATTCGGTCCAGGGATGGAATTCAAGATAAAATGAGTATAATTTGAATCTAATTTTAATACTAGTCAAACAAAACTATAGAAGAGAGTGAATATTTTAATTAACATAGTGTTTCGGTCGTTCAGATGATATTTTATTAATTATTTTTATATTTTTTCTTCAGAATAACGCTTGGACCTTTTCTCAAACATGAAAAGGGCAGGAGTTCGAATGCAGGGATGCTGCGGAGAGTAATTTGGTGCAGGGATGAAATCCAAAATACAATGAGTATAAATTCAATCTAATATTAAGACTACTCTTTTACAAGTATGGTAGATATTACGTTCTTTTAATTAACATAGTTTTTAGGTAGCTTTGATAATGATTTATTAATTATTTTTATTTTTTTTCTTCAGAATTACGGGCGGACCTCTTCTCAAACATGGAAGTGCAGGAGATCGAATCCAGGGATGCTGCGAAAAGTCATTTGGACCAGGGAAGGAATTCACAATACCTTGAGTATAATTCCAATCTAATATTAAGACTACTCTTATACAAGTATGGTAGATAGCGCGTTATTATAATTAACATAGTGTTTTATTTTGCCTTTGTAAGTAGAGTTATACCTATAAGATGCTCGATTTTTCCCAAAGCTTTCGAAAAGTTAACTCCTAACTTTAATTTGTAAATACTTAGGTTCAAATCATTTTTTTTGAGCATGATAATGTGGGTTAAGGGATAGTTCATCACATAATTTCTAATCTCTGTCTTAATGTACAGCTCCCCACAAAAAAATCAAACGGCGTACTCTTAGCTGCATAAGATTGAGGGGCTTTGAAATACAGAGCTTGGCAACACCGTATGGCCAAGAGATAAGGTTGGCTCTTATCTGAGATCCTCGGGAATGCTATACAAGCGATTTCTGGAACTTTTTTGTTAAATAGTAAGGTATTACATTTTGAAAAGGACACTGGCTGTCAGTTGGAAACAGATTCCTCTCTATTAGTCCCAAAATTTTCCACCTTCACACTTTTTGAGGGGAGCTGTACTTAATGCAAAGGTTCCGCCTCCGAGATTCTTAGTTCGGTTTGCACCTTAACTTTTATTTGCGAAATGTCAGAAAAAAATTAATTAATCATGGAAACATACATTACGAAAATCTGGGTAAGTTATATACTGATGTGTTATTTCATCTCTATCTTCCACTGGATAAACAATTTACTCTAATTTTTTTCGCTAAAACACGCTTCGTATTAATTTAGTATGTTTTTAAATAATAATCTTCCTATATTTGGGTCAATACACGTATCATTGTTAAGAGTATTCAGTAAAGAGTCTTACTTATTTAATTTCAGATGAGGTAGTAGAAATGTAGTAGTTAAAGATGGGGATTCTCTGATTAAAGAGTAACCCTGAATTAACTTTTTGTGTACATTAATAACATTGCGTTATAACAGACTGTTGACCTTTGCAGAGTCTCCGCTTATGCGATAAAAGATTTAAGTACTGGAAAATGTGTGCCATTGACTAAGTTTCGTAATTTGGTTAATCATACTGTTATTATTTTTCTCGAAGGACGGCGTCGGGGACGGAGTTGTGCTGCTACGGCGGGGGACGGCATTGGCACCGATTTAAGATTGGAAGGAATAAAATGAAAACTACCTTGTGAAATAAAATCCGTGACTTTTGAAGTGAACTGAAGTTTGTCCGTGCAGTGCACATTCCTATCATGTAATTACATCTAAACTATTTAATGAACAATCAATTGAATAATTCAGTGAATTTTTATCTATGTGTACTATTTGAAGCTTTTCCAACGTTTAAACTTCATTGTGACTAATGGTGATGCAAGGTTAAATTATTTTTTAAACTTGTTTTGTGTATTTATTCGGTGTTTATTATAACACGTAAGATGAATAAAAAGTGAAATATGATCTTTTTCTTCGCAGCCAAAATATGTTTTCAGTCATGTTGAGTTTAAAAATTGTAAGGCCAGAACTTGTGTAGTTTCCCATTACTAGAATTGTATATAAAACGAATATAAAAATGACGATGCACCCTGAACAAAATTAACTATTGCAGAATGTATAAATTTCTAAAGAAGTGTAAGGAAGGATGTGTATATTTGATGTCTTCTGTAACTTTTAATTGTATTGCTGATACTTAACCTCTGAATAAATCACATGGGGAAGTGGGAGAGAAGGTAGAGGAGGGAGGAGGTTGATTAAGAGAGGGATGGAAAGGAGTGGGGGGTACGTGAGGGGAGGGATGGTATAAAATAAATGGGTTGTGAAGTAAGAGGTTGGCTAAAGGGTGGGAATGGAGAGGGTGGGAAGGGAGAGGGTGGGAAGGGAGAAAGTGGGTAGGGAGAGGGTGGGAAGGGAGAGGGTGGGTAGGGAGAGGGTGGGAAGGGAGAGGAGGGGAAGGGAGAGGGTGGGTAGGGAGAGGGTGGGAAGGGAGAGGGTGGGAAGGGAGAGGGTGGGAAGGGAGAGGAGGGGGAGGGAAAGGGTGGGTAGGGAGAGGGTGGGAAGGGAGAGGGTGGGTAGGGAGAGGGTGGGAAGGGAGAGGGTGGGTAGGGAGAGGGTGGGAAGGGAGAGGGTGGGTAGGGAGAGGGTGGGAAGGGAGAGGGTAGGTAGGGAGAGGGTGGGTAGGGAGAGGGTGGAAAGGGAGAGGGTGGGAAGGGAGAGGGTGGGTAGGGAGAGGGTGGGAAGGGAGAGGGTGGGTAGGGAGGGGATGGGTTGGGAGAGGGTGGGTAGGGAGAGGGTGGGAAGGGAGAGGGTGGGTAGGAAGAGGGTGGGTAGGGAGAGGGTGGGAAGGGAGTGGGTGGGTAGGGAGTGGGTGGGTAGGGAGAGGGTGGGTAGGGAGATGGTGGGAAGGGAGTGGGTGGGTAGGGAGAGGGTGGGAAGGGAGAGGGTGGGTAGGGAGAGGGTGGGTAGGGAGAGGGTGGGAAAGGAGAGGGTGGGAGGAAGGGAGAGGTCCTCTATTTTAGAAAAAGTTTTTTGTCGGTAGGGAGAGGGTGTGTAGGGAGAGGGTGGGAAGGGAGAGGGGGGGAAGGGAGAGGGTGGGTAGGGAGAGGGTGGGTAGGGAGAGGGTGGGAAGGGAGAGGGTGGGTAGGGAGAGGGTGGGAAGGGAGAGGGTGGGTAGGGAGAGGGTGGGAAGGGAGAGGGTAGGTAGGGAGAGGGTGGGTAGGGAGAGGGTGGAAAGGGAGAGGGTGGGAAGGGAGAGGGTGGGAAGGGAGAGGGTGGGTAGGGAGTGGGTGGGTTGGGAGAGGGTGGGTAGGGAGAGGGTGGGAAAGGAGAGGGTGGGAGGAAGGGAGAGGTCCTCTATTTTAGAAAAAGTTTTTTGTCGGTAGGGAGAGGGTGGGTAGGGAGAATGTGGGAAGGGAGAGGGGGGGAAGGGGTGGGTGGAGGAGCTACGTAGTAATCGTCATAATAAATATAAGGCATAATAAAAACCTATGAGACCGAATTACCTTACAAACCAACTGTAGCTTGCAATCCGCACGGGAGGATGACTATCTTTTTCATAACACAAACACACTTTTGCGACAAAAACAATAATTTTGCACAAACAAATTATGGAAGAAGGGATTCTAGCGACCGTTGAAATATTCGGAATAGAAGTATTCTCTATTTTAGAAAAATTTTTTTGTCGCAAATGTTGCTTTGTGTTAAGAAAAAGATAGTAACACTCACGTCTGGATTAATAATTACACAAGATAGTAACTATAGCAAAAGTTTAAGAGAAAAATGAGTTGGAAAATTTTTGCGATAAATAGCGACAAACAGCTCAAGGAATTCGTGAAGGTCGGTTATTTGAAAGAGTAAAATCGAGATTCTAAATTACTACTCGAAATTCAAGTTGTACATTTGATACATAGCCTTGTTGCTTCTTTGCATTTATTTGACTTCAAATGATGTTTTGCCTTCGAAATCTCCAAATCATGGCTTAATTTAAGTTTTCACACATAATACATTTATTTTTCTAATACATGAACTTCTAAATCAATTACTGAAATAGTTGTATATTTATGGTTTGAGATAATGAATTTACTTCAAATACTCTTTTCAGGAAGTTTCAGCGATAAAATATTAATTTGGGGTTTACGAATTTAAGAAAAAATCGTAAGTACTTAAAAATATAGTACTTTTGCTTTGAGGAATTGAAGTATTGACTGAAAAACAGAGTGAAAATTATTTTAGGATTTCTGAAGTTTAAGAAATATATGTTTACTCTAAAAATGCTAAAAATACAATTTTAAAATTTCAAGGTCTGTTGATAATTTAAGAAAATTAGGAGTTGAAAATTAAATAAAACACGTGCTGTCATCTCTTGAGGAAAATTCGAACTATCGTTATTAAACTTTGATGCTGCTGCCATCGCTTGAGGAAAATCGGAACTTTTGTTTTTTATTTTGCCGCTACTGCCATCTCTTGAGGAAAATTTTAACTAATGTTTTAAACTTTGACGCTGCTGCCATCTCTTCAAAAAAAATTTGGACTTTGGTTGTTAAAATACGCAGATTTTTCCTAATTTTAAGGAATAAGCGATTTACTATTAATATATTACAGATACTTCGAAATATATCCGATATTTTTATGTATAACCTCCTCTTTCCTAATTCCTTTTGTACGAGATATTATTGAAGATTCGTTACTCCTCCCGTATTTTTCATAATGGAAATTTCACTAATCGCATATTTCACGATTTGTAGCGGAGATTGGGTGGAGGATCTACGTAGTAGTCGTCATAGTAAATATAAGGCATAATAAAAACCCTTGAAGCCGAACAACCTTGCAAACCAACTGTAGCTTGCAATCCGGACGGGAGGGTGACATTCTTTTTCATAGCACAAACCCACTTTTGCGACAAAAACAATAATTTTGCATAAACAAATTATGCAAGAATGGATTCTAGCGACCGTTGAAATATTCGGAACGGGCAGAAGGATTCTCTATTTTAGAAAAAGTTTTTGTCGCAAATGTTGCTTTGTGTTAAGAAAAAGATAGTAACCCTCACGTCCGGATCGCTAGCTTTAGTTGGTTTGCAAGCTAAATTTGTATCCAAGGTCTTTGAACAGATATATTAATATTTATCGTAAAAATTTCTTCGGCATACTTTTAGTTCGTAAATATCTTCATATCAATGGAATCAGGGAACGTTATATATTCGTAAATGCTCAATACTTCCGAAATTTCAGAAGATATTACGGCTAAATCTTACTTAATTTTATTTGAGGAATTTAATGATTTCGCTAAAGTTATTTTGCGTAAAGACAATGAAAGCAACCCTCTTCCCCCAACCCTCAACCCCTCCCCCAACCCTCCTCCCCCCAACCCTCAACCCCTTCCCCCAACCATCAACCCCCCCATTCCGTCTACGTAATTTATCTGGATTATCGTATTTCTGTTTTTGGTTTTTAAAAAACTGCGTTTCAGAAGCTAAAATTTACGATATTTTGGATGAATTTCATCGAAAATCATTCATTATATTATACCCACCCTTTTTGCTCAAGGAGCCTGTAACTAAGTAGGGAAATGGGAACTTGGGATTAGAAATCATTCATTATTACACCCACCCAACTCCCCTCTTTTTGCTCAAGAAAGCCCGTAACCGAGTAGGAAATGGGAAATGCGCACCTGTTAGAGTTGAAATAAGTTACAATCGCCCTAGCGGATTCCCGAGGAAACATAAAAAATGACGGAAAAGCAGACGAAAAACTTGGTCATTTTTGGATGGAATTTTCTACAAAACCACTTAGAAATAAATGCTTATCATATAATTAAGCCGCACTCCTATATCTCTAAAATGGTGTATGAATGGTTTTTTGTAACTCTAATAGTAACTGAGATATAGAATTTCTCCCTGACGGTGTCAAACTGCAAATTTACCTAAAGTGCTTCCTTAAAATAGGTAATGAGAAAATATTACAGATTCAAAGTAATATATATTTATTAATTAATTACACTC